>OU342745.1:35841315-36185988 GCA_910589775.1 Avena eriantha | reverse complement strand
CATGTCTATTCTTTTCATGAACCACACCCAATGTCATTTCATGTCTATTACTCTAAACAAACCACATAAGGATCCACCAGTGTCATTGCATGTCTGTTCTTTTCATGAACAACACATGGACCCACCAGTGTCATTGCATGTGTGTTCTTTTCATGAACCACACCTAGAGTCATTGCATGTGTGTTCTTCTAAACAAACCACACATGGATCCACCTAGTGTGATTGCAAGTCTATTCTTTTCACAAAGCACACATGCATACACCAGTGTCATTGCATGTGTGTTCTTTTCATGAACGACAGCTAGAGTCATTGCATGTGTGTTCTTTTAAACAAACCACATAAGGATCCACCGGTGTCATTGCATGTTTGATCTTCTCATGAACCAGATAAGGATCCACTAGTGTCATCGCATGTCTATTCTTCTAAACAAACCACATAAGGATCCACCAGTGTCATAACATGTCTGCTCTTTTCATGAACCACACCCAGTATCATTGCATGTGTGTTATTCTAAACAAACCACATAAGGATCCACCAGTGTCATTGCATGTGTGTTCTTTTCATGAACCATAGCTAGAGTCATTGCATGTGTGTTCTTCTAAACAAACCACATAAGGATCCACCAGTGTTATTTCATGTCTGTTCTTTTCATGAACCACACCCAGTGTCATTGCATGTGTGTTCTTCTAGACAAACCACATATGGATCCACCAGTGTCATTGGATGTGTGTTCTTCTCATGAACCACACATGGATCCACTACTGTCATTGCATGACTGTTCTTTTCATGAACCACACCAAGTGTCATTGCATGCCTGTTCCTCTAAACAAACCACATAAGGATCCAGCAGTGTCATGGCATGTCTGTTCTTTTCATGAACCACACATGGATCCACCAGTGTCATTGCATGTGTGTTCTTTTCATGAATCAGCTAGAGTCATTGCATGTGTGTTCTTCCAAACAAATCACACATGGATCCACCTAGTGTGATTGCATGTCTGTTCTTTTTACAAACCACACATGGATCCACCAGTGTCATTGCATGTGTGTTCTTTTCATGAACCACATCTAGACTCATTGCATGTGTGTTCTTCTAAACAAACCACACATGGATCCAACTAGTGTGATTGCATGTCTGTTCTTTTCACAAACCACACATGGTTTCACCAGTGTCATTGCATGTGTGTTCTTCTTAAACAAACCATAGAAGGATCCACTAGTGTCATTGCATGTCTGTTCTTTTCATGAACCACACCCAGTGTCATTGCATGTGTGTTCTTCTAAACAAACCACATAAGGATCCACCAGTGTCATTGCATGTGTGTTCTTTTCATGAACCACACCCAGTGTCATTGCATATGGGTTCTTCTAGACAAACCACATAAGGATCCATCAGTGTCATTGCATGTCTGTTCTTTTCATGAACCACATATGGATCCACCAGTTTTATTGGATGTGTGTTCTTCTCATGAACCACACATGGATCCAGTAGTGTCATTACATGTCTGTTCTTTTCATGAATCACAGCTAGAGACATTGCATGTATGTTACTTCCATAAACCACATATGGATCCACCAGTGTCATTGCATGTCTATTCTTTTCATGAACCACAGCTAGAGTCATTGCATGTCAGTTCTTGTAATGAAGCACACATGGATCCACCAGTGTTATTGCATGTCTGTTCTTCTCATGAACCACACATGGATCCACCAATGTCATTGCATGTCTGTTCTTTTCATGAACCACACCCATTGTGATTGCATGTGTGTTCCTCTAAACAAACCACATAAGGATCCACCAGTGTCATTGCATGTCTGTTCTTTTCAGGAACCACACATGGATCCACCAGTGTCATTGCATGTATGTTCTTTTCATAAACCACATAAGGATCCACTAGTGTCATTGTATGTCTGCTCTTTTCATGAACCACATAAGGATCCACCAATGTCATTGGATGTGTTTTCTTCTCATGAACCACACATGGATCCACCATTGTCATTGCATGTCTATTCTTTTCATGAACCACACCCAGTGGCATTGCATGTCTGTTCCTCTAAACAAAACACATAAGGATCCACTAGTGTCATTGCATGTCTGTTCTTTTCATGAACCACACATGGATCCACCAGTGTCATTGCATGTGTGTTCTTTTCATGAACCACACCTAGAGTCATTGCATGTGTGTTCTTCTAAGCAAACCACACATGGATCCACCTAGTGTGATTGCATGTCTGTTATTTTCACAAACCACACATGGATACACCAGTGTCATTGCATGGGTGGCCGTTAGACCGAGTCTTCTAGAAGTCATGCCCTAACACAGTTGTTCTGCTTGACGATTGTTACATAACGTTTGATCGGGGCGCTTGGATGATTGGGATGGTCTTCGTGAGAGCGATCCGCGAGTAGGCTGTTCTGCGGCATGATTGGCCACGCTTGCTCTGGCCAAACTGGCAACACCGGGTGCTCCCCTGTTGCGAGTGTCACGACTCACGAGTTTAGTGGGCCATATCCTAGTGTCATGTCCCCATTACTTCTCTTCCTCCCCGTACTTCTCTTCCTTCCCCTCGAAGCCACATTCCCCACTTCACTCCCATCCTGCCGTAGCCGCAAGCCGACGGCGCCTCCATCCCAATCCCCTCTCCGGCAGCTACCCCTCCCCTCTCGCCATGGGTTCAAGGGGAGACGGCGAGGATACGCGTTGTGACGACAGGGATGGTGATTTCGATGTGAGTCGTCTGATCTCTATCTCTATCATATGTGGCTAGTTATCTATTTTTTGAGCTAGATCTACTCTGTTTACTCATGCGCGTATGATGTGTAGGCCAAACAGACGATGTATGACTCCAACTATCACGGTTTAGTGGATGAAGACAGTCCTCTGCTATGTAAACATGGACATGTGCCTGCTAAATTTGTAGCGTTCGAAGGATGAAACGCAGGCAGGAGGTTTCTACGGTGTCAAGGACATCGTGCAATGATGCAAGGCGGAAGTTGCGGTGTTGTCAAATGGGTAGACCCAGAGTGGCCCGAATCGATGCAGAAAACGCTGGACAAACTATGGGAACTGACTGTTGAGTTGAAAGAATCCGTATTCAGCTCACTTCTTGACAGTGTTGAGATGAAGCTATGGGAACCAGTTGACACGACCAAGCATAAGCGAGATCTTAGGTGGGTGCAAGACAAGGTTAGCAAAGTCGAGAAGAAGAGGGACGCGGCGTTGGCCCTGAAGGCTAAAGCAGAGCAAGAACTGACTCAAGCTAGGAATGATCTTCACCAGGCCAAAGTCCTGCAGCTAACAACTACGACTATTGACAAGTGCATGAGGAAAAATGCAGAGAAACAATTGAAGCTGTGCAAGGAAGGTGCTAAAAGTAAGCAGCAGACGATTCGATCCTTGCTCTCACAGGAAGATGCGCATCGGGCAAAGATTAGGAAGATCAAGTAGATGTGTGATAACTAGTTCTATTTAGCTTAAGCTCCATGGCTTTTTAAGTTGTAATAGTTGTACTTGTTGACCTAGCGGTCTAAACTATTGGCCCTAGAGTCTTGGGAGGAAAAAAATTGGTCGCCCGTTAATCTGTCTTAACCCCACATTACTTCTTTTGTCTGACCAATGCCCCTTGGATATTCCGCCTGTCACCTCATTGTCCTCGTGTACAAATAGGAGGCGCCACAGCGCGTCACTTCGTCGTCCATCCCCTCGTCCTCTCCAATCTCCACCGCGCTGTCGCTTCGTCGTCCATCCCCTCGCTCCCTCTCCAATCTCCATCGCTCCGCCATGGAGATGCCCTTGCTGAACTTCTACGAGGCGGTGATGTTCGTGCACTTCGACATCCTCGCGTCGCCGGCCACGAAGGTGCCCCACGGATGGCGCATTAGCTATGTAGGGGTGCCGGTGGCTCCGCTCCTTGGTCGAGCCGAGATGGAGAGCGAAATCGCGGCGCGCCGCGGCCAGATGCCCGCGTGGAAGAGGGCGCTGCCCCGGTACGCGGCGACCAGCCTGTACTAGCCGGCGCTGTTCAAGAAGGAGCGGTTGGCCAAGATTGGCAACTACATCGTTGAAGGGCGCGTGGTGCACCAGGATCTCCGCAACTGAGAAGGGCGGGAGAGGTTCTGGTCCGTCCCTAGATGGACCAAGTACACCGTCATTGCCGCCGCTCGCCGTGAAGAGGTGCTCCGTGTCGCGAACAATGCAGAAATCGTGGAGGTTCCGTCCGACGACGACGAGGAAGCCCGCGGCTCGGAGGACAGTGGCAACGGAAGTGAAATTGTTGACTAGTGGTTGAATTAATGTAGGATGTGAAATTGTACCTTTGTTTAGAAGAATTTGTGGTTGAATTAATGTAATGCCTCGATTTAGATATCTGTCTCGATTAATTTGTGGAAGAATTTGTGATTTAGATCAATTTCTGCCTTGATTTAGATCTCTATCCCGGATTGGGAACGTGACCGTGGACCAAAGACCCATTTTCTACTAGTGTATTCTGACATTGGTGGTTTGTTTAAATGTAATATACATGGATTGTGCCGCATGTAAATGGAACAACCACAATTTATAAAGTGGAAGCACGCACACCCGGTTACTGGAGATCCGGGAGGTTCGCCAGATGCAGGGGATGCAGGAGCAGAGAGGCAGTGAGATAGACGGGCTCAAGATTAGGCTAGAAAGTGGTACCAATTTCCTCCTCATCTGGGCATTATCGGTGATAACATTGCTATTTATGTTGCCACGTCATTGTGCAGCATCTGAAATAAGTTGCTGCTTCGTGGAGTGTGGCAGCTTAAATAATTTATTTCTGTGCCACTTACATTCTGTCATATTTGGAGACCTCCTGCCCCTCAGTAATCGTGGAACCGGTGCTGCGTGTTTTCAGATAGCAGTAGCACAATCACAATTTTGGATTCAACTACTGACTTGGGCGTTTCCAAACCCTAAGTCACGGTACATTTTACTCAGAGAACGTGGGTAGATTGTTTCTCCCAACAACGTGCCACACACAGCTCTAGAATTTAACAGAATTACATATATAGGTTCAAGTTCAACACATTACTATGCATCTTCATTGCCAGCAGCCTTCTTCCGCAGCCTGGGTGCCAAGCCTTCATGTCCACTGGCTTCTTCATTTCCTGCCTTCTTCCTCTTCCTCGGTGCCAATTTTCTTAGCTTCACGTACTCTGCATCGTCGGGACAATGGGCACCAGAATCGTGTCCAATATCATCTTTCCACTCGTTTTTAATTTCTTCGGGCAGCAAAATGACTGACCCAGCTGTCATGTTTCTAACCTTGCGGCGCTTTCTGTCAAAGAAACAAGACAGTTGCATAACTGCCCAATATCTACAGTGTAAATAAAACAAAAATTACAATTCAACACAAACATGAGAACCCCAAGAGACTTTTTCTTACCAGGAGCTAATTGGGTTCGAGCAACCACCCTGTCCAAGAATAGAAGGGTGACTCCCAGTTGCGGCAGCTTCCACATCTGGTACATCACAATTCAGCTCAAACATGGCAGCTGAAGCATACCTTTTCATCAACCCAATTAGCGGACTGTCACACGTTAGAGGAACCATGATGCCACGTTCATCCATGAAGCTAAACTTTGCGGTATGCTTCGGCCATAATTCATCATGATTACGCAGAGCAGCAACCATACCAGATATAGTGCAGATCTGTGCAGGCACTTCTTCCATCGTGATACAATGGTGTCCATACCACTTGCCCTTAGAGTCATACCTGTAGAGGACTACCGTAACCAGGTAAGGGGGGGGGGGGTCCGCGAAGATCCCACTTGATAGAAAACTGTGGACAAAATATGTTTGTCAGCGTTGGGCTAACAAACAATCTGAGGTTCAGTAGCCAGCTAGCAGTTATAATTAGTGCGAATAGCAAAGAGAAGGGTAGCTCACCCACTTGTAGACAGAACTTCTTCTTCCTTGATAGTAGGATCTGCCATCCTCCGAGCTGCTCGGCTCGTTGGCGGTGGAGGTGGGCTAGAGCCTCGCAACAACAGCTATGGCAGGCGCCATTGGAGCTCGAGATCAGTGACTCCGCGCAGCAACTGGGTGCAACAACTTGGCACCGGAAGTCAAATGTCCGAAGGGATCGTCCTGCCTGGAGGGTGGATTCCGACGCCGTCGGTGCTAGGGGAAAGGTGGGAATGGATTTGTGAAATTGGTCAATGCATCCAATCCACTTAGCTACTCGATTTTCCTAAGAGGTTGCCGCGTTGGCGCTCGCGTCACGGACAGATGACCGACCGTCTACTTCACGGGGCAGTTTAACGGAATGTTTGAGTTTGGCAGGGGTGAGATGAGTTTGCCTCGAAATGACCCCACTCAGTAGTTGGCGGCCCAACATTTCGAAACGCGGCAATTTCAGGCAACTTTGGTACCACAGACAAACATGCCCGTTTAGGGTATGAATCCTTCGTCGCGTATGTCGATCCCTTGCCTATGATCGCTTCTTAGGACGTAACTGATAAGTCCATTTTGCATCACTATTCTATGTCATAATTCACTGTTATTCATTCATATATTTCATAGTAAGAGGTGATACTTATGTTATTTCATCTGTTTTTGCATGGTTGATGACTTTTGGAGCATGGACCACTGCAGTCAGGATTCTGATGGAAAAGGTGCTGTTTGGAGGCAAAATTCGCGAAGATCAGAAAATCCTGGAAAATGTACGGAAAATCCTATTTTTCCAGAAGACGAAGGATGCCAGAAGGAGGAGTGGAAATGGGCCACAGGGGGGCCACACCACCCCCTGGCGCGGGCCACCCTAGGCCGCGCCACTAGGTGGTATGGCCGCCCTGGCCCACCTCTGGTTCTCCCCTTTGGCATATATATTCCTCCCGAAACCCTAAGACTCGGGGAGCGACCACAGAAAGATTCTGCCGCCTCTGCGGGGCGGAAAACACCGAGAGAGAAAGATCTCTCTGGTAGACAGATTTCTGCTGGGGGAATTCTTTCCCGGAGAGGGGAGATCGTCGCCATCAACACCACCATCAAGCTGGACTTTATCGGGAACATCATCATCACCATCAGCACCCTCATCACCATCTCCATATTGCTGTAACAATTGGGTTGAATCTTGCATAGTTCTTAGGGGAAACTTTCCCGTTGTTGATTACTCTTTGTAGTTGATGCTATTGAGTGAACCGTTGAATTATTGTTTATGTTCAGATTGTTATACATCATTATTCCATCTCTGATCATGATCCATATGATGTCTTGTGAGTAGTTCGTTTTGTTCTTGAGGACATGGGAGAAGTCATGTTGTTAGTAGTGGAGTTGTGTTGAGAAAGATTCACTAGTTTGATATTTAAGTTGTGGTGTACTTCTTCTAGTGGTGTCATGTGAACGTCGACTACATGACACTTCACCTATATGGGCCTAGGGGAATGCATTGTGTATTTGGCTACTAATCATAGGGATTGCCGGAGTGACAAAAACCTGAACCCCCGTTAGGAAACCATTGCACAAGGGACGTAAGGGTGTTAGAGTTTAAAGCTGTGGTTAGGTTTCTACCTTAATTACTGTTGGGGGGATACCCCCGGGTAGGGTCACGCCGGGGTATAAAGGCCAAGTTTGCCGAGGTACGAAAAGGTCAAAGCAAGAGCTGGCTGAGTCACCTAAAGGCAGGCCGAATCACGGAGTAACCCGAACCTGGGGATGTCCACCTAACTGAGTCTCAGCCGACTTATGTAGTATGTCGGTAAGATGTATCTAACTCGTATGCAGGTACAGGTGTGGCCGGATCAACTAGGTGCGATCCGGGTTATATCAAGCTTGTAAGAGAAGGAAGGTATCTCGCTGGTCAAAGGGTGACCACTGTACGCAGAGCGTGAGCGAAGCGGACAGAGGCCAGGACCACCGAGGCGTGGCTGACAAAGATGACGATGCCTGTGTCGGATGACGCGGGCGCCGCAGAGGCTCACGTAGCCTCTGCATGGATGGCGCTAGGCTAAAGTGACCCGGTCGGCTTACTATTTTGGGAAGAGGCATATTCCCTGGAATATGCCTCCACGTATGCCCTAATTGGAGACCTAGCTACCCCTATATAAGGAGGGCTAGGGCCTCTGTAGAAAGGGTTGATCTCTAGGGAGAGCGTTGTGTTTGACTAGTGTGTTCCTAAGGGCTAGCTAGTGGAGAGAGTAAGAGAGCTTCTTCTTCCTCCTCTCCCCAATACAGCTCTAGGAGCACTTGTAAATCGTGGAAGTGAATCAAATACAAAGCAACCGTGTGTGGAATCACCACACTATCCCTCCCTGGATTCCCCTAGTGCATTTAGTCCCCACCTTTAGCCTATCCATGGCATCTGCCGTGACACCACCACGATAGTTGGCGCCCACCGTGGGGCTAGCGGCGCTAGCAGGGGTGAAGATCCGGACAGGAAACTTCATTAGCACCGGCGAACGCATCGTCTCCGGGCTCGTTCAGCGCTTTGGAGCATTAGATTTCATCAGCAACAACGCTGGCTGCTTCGACAATCGTCCTCTCCCGTGCAACGGCCTCTTCGTCAAGCTCGGCGCGCACAAGATCTACGTTGCTGTCGATGTGTCATGTGTTCATTTGCGGCACGTCATCGAAGGAGGCGAGCCACCCCTTAGCGCGGCTCGCGGGGCGCGTATCACTCGTTCCCCGGATCACGCCGAGGTGATGATGATTGCGCTTGGCGCTAGTGCGAGCAAGGATCCAGCACCAGATCCGGAAGTAACGCCCAAGGCACCGAGGAAACGTAGAGGTCCACCACTAGAGAGGCCAGAGAATGTGCTGCAGCAGGCGATGGATAGCTTGGCAAACCCAGTAGCAGCAGTAGTAGATCCGGCTCAGGCACAAGCCGAGCTAGAGGAGACTAGGCAAAAAATACTAGACGGTGCGAAAAAAATAGCCGTGGCTCAGCAGTCGTTGAACATGACACTGCGTGAGTATGCAAAGGCAAATAAGGTAGATGCTGTAAAAGTGAAAGGGAGAAACCTCATGAGTGAAATGAACAGAGAAGGTGATACCAGAATCGAGGAATCAGAGAACTGCTTGTCCGTGGGGCTGCCGAAGTATAGTACCCCGACAAAGAACCTCAGAGCAGCAGATGCAGCTGCATCCGAGTTAGAGGGTCTGACGGGTGAAGCCCATCAGAGACAGCAAGATAGGGTCAATGAGTTGTTTCGGATCGTGAACAGGCAAAATGAGGAATTGCTCAGGGCTAACCCGGAGAGAGCTGGGGCCTCCAAAATCATTCATTTGACGGTGGGTAACCCAGAGAAATCCGCTGGAGCTGCATCGTCACCTCATGGTGGTCCTAGGAGAGAAGTAGTAACCTCGGCCAGAAGGAACAAACAGATAGTCCCATATGACCCGGCAAGGGTAGGGAAAGGAAAAGAAGTGAAGAGAAATGAGGATCGACGAAGTGTGAGCCGAGGTGAAGCTGGCCGAGGTAACCACAACCAAGGAAATGCCGGTCAAGGGAACGCTGTAAACGGCAATGTCGGACAGCATAATTCGGTAGGTGCAGGGCAACCGCAGCAGCGAAATATACCGTGGCAAGAGCGCAGCACCGACCAAGGTATGCAACAGAGAGCAACTCCGTAGGAGCAAGATAGATACAATGATGGTGATTCGGAAATGGTGAACGCTGGGTATCCCAGGCCGGACTATCACGTGATAGGGTCAAGATTGGGAAGCAGGAATTTGATGACGGACGATGCCAGGTTAAAACTGGATCGGCTGTATAGGTCAGAGCAAATTGAATGTCAAGGTCCTCCAGGTCCAGCGTGTTTTGGGCCTCGGATCATGAAGGAGCCTCCGGTACCTAACTTCCAGTTACCTAGAGGCACAAAGACATCAGCACTAAACCGGAGGATTGGTTGATTAACTATGCAACAGCTGTAAAAATTGCTACAAGCAACTTGAGATGGGCTGTGAGATATGTACCCCAGATGTTGGAGGGGCCAGCGAGGGTATGGCTAAACAATTTGCCACCCAGAAGTATTAACTGTTGGATCGATTTTGAGGAGATGTTTGTTAGCATTTTCTCAAGCACATATCAGAGGCCCAACAGACCACAGACCCTAGTGATGTGCAAGCAGAGACCGAACGAGACAGACCGGGAGTTCTTAACCCAGTGGTGCACAATCCAAAATTCATGTGAGGGCGTGATTGACTCACAGGCCATAGCATGGTTTGCACATGGGTGCAGATATGCAAGCATGTTGTGGCAAAGATTGCAAAGGGATATGCCAACTACATTGGCAGAAACAATCCGGATCGCTGATTCGTATGCCTTGGGAGATCCGACTCAACCTAGGCTAATGTCAAGCGAGTCAAACAAGGAGTACTACCAGCGGGACAGAGCCGGATCATCCCGGAGGAATGATTACCGGGGTAAAAGAAGAGATGACAGACCGGATTACCGGTACAGTTTGCAACAAGTTGCTGTAGTAAATCAAGATCAACCTGGTGCGGGAAGCAACCAACATCAGAAAACTGGAGGGAAGCAATGGACCCCGAGGAATGATGGCAAGAAAACTTAGACGCCAGAGCAGAAGAAACAGTGGCAAAAAAAGAAGGACCGTCCGAGGTATACCTATGAGGCAATGCAGGATCAGCCGTGTAAGTTTCACACCCCAAATCCGAGTAACCCAGCGGGTTACACGACCAGGCAATGTGAATGGATGCGAAAGATAGAACAAGGTGGTTCGGGGAATGCTCAGGCACCTCGGAATGATCAACCTCGGCAGGAGTTACCCCGGCAGCAATTGCTCTCCGGAGCGAACACGCAACAGTTAATGTTGCTTCCCCCTCCCCCGAGGTATGACAACCATGAGAGAAGGGATGCAGTGCATCAAGTGGAAGATCAGCATCAACCGGATCAGAGGTACCCCGAAAATGAGGGGAGAAATGAGTACAGAGAGCATCATCAGAGTTACTGTGTGTTCACCACAGAAGAGACAGACAGAAAGAGCTTGCAGCGCCGACACATGGAAGTAAATGCGGTAATGCTAGCAGTGACGAGGTATATGCCTTGGTCGAACCAGGAAATTACCTGGAGCATCAAAGATCATCCCAAGCTTATGCCAAGTCCTAGTTCGTATGCGCTAGTGTTGGACCCAACATTCATTCGGCCGAGCATCAATGTGAGGTTCTCAAAAGTGCTGATTGACAATGGTAGCAGCATAAATATCATGTAGTTGGACATGATGCGCAAGTTGGGTATCTCGGAGAACATGCTCCAAGCTACAAGGACAACATTCCATAGCATTGTGCCTAGCATTTCCTGTGAACCCATTGGCAAGGTCCAGGTTGACGTGTTGTTCGGCACGAGAGATAACTGCCGGACTGAAAATTTGGAATTCAAGGTTGTCAACTTGGAGAGCGCCTATCACGCATTACTCGGCAGGCCAGCTCTAAACAAGTTCATGGCAAGTACTCATATCAGTTACTTGAAGATGAAGCTGCCCGGGCCAAACGGTGTGATTACCATAACTGGTGACTTCTGGCGTTCCATTGAATGTGCATCAGCCGGGTCTAACCTAGCCGAATCACTCGTGATTGTGCAAGAGAAGAGAAAAATCCAAGAGGTGGCGGCATTGGCTCAATCTGCGTAGCAGTATATGCCGGCGCTGAGTAACCCGCATGGCAGTGTCTCATTCCAAGCGACAAAGGATACCAAGAAAGTGCCTGTTGATGATATGTTTCTAGAGCGCACCGTAACAATTGGTGCCGGGTTGAATGACAAATAGGAAAGCGAGCTCGTCAACTTCCTCCGTGAGAATCGGGATATTTTTGCTTGGTCCACACAGGATTTGCAAGGTGTTCCGAGAGAGTTGGCCGAGCACTCTTTGAATGTGAGACCCGGAGCAAAGCCGGTGAAGCAACCTCTCCGCCGCTTCGCTGAAGATAGGAGAAAAGTCATAGGAGATGAGATAGCTCGGCTACTAGCAGCTAGATTTATCATGGAAGTACTTTACTCGGATTGGCTGTCTAATCCGGTGCTGGTGGAGAAGAAGAAGGACGATCCGAATGTGGCAGTGGTTTGGCGCATGTGTATCGATTACACGAACCTGAATAAGGCGTGTCTGAAAGATCCATTCCCACTGCCAAGGATAGACCAAGTCATAGATTCCACCGCTGGGTGTGAATTGTTGTCATTCATTGATGCATATTCTGGTTTCCACCAGATACCTCTGAACCTAAGTGATCAAATAAATACTGCATTTATCACCCCGTATGGGGCTTATTGCTATCGCACCATGCCTTTTGGTTTACGTAATGCAGGAGCAACGTACCAAAGATGTATGCAGAAATGTTTGCACGACCAAATTGGTCAAAATGTGTAGGTATATGTGGATGATGTTGTTATAAAGACCAAGGAAAGCAAAATGCTCCTTGACGATATCAGGCAGACATTCGCGAACCTGAGGAGGTTCCGAATGAAGCTTAACCCGGAGAAATGTACCTTCGGTGTCCCGTCTGGAAAATTACTCGGATTTCTTGTCTCCAGCCGAGGTATCGAAGTCAATCCAACTAAAATCCGGGCCATAGAGCGAATGGAACTGCCGAAGTGCCTTAACGATGTCTAGAAGTTCACTGGTTTCCTGGCATCCTTAAGTCGGTTTGTATGTCGGTTGGGAGAAAAGGCATTGCCTCTCTATCAACTCATGAAAAAATCGGACATGTTCATTTGGACGCAGCAGGCCAATGAAGCCTTTATCCAATTAAAGAAGATGTTAGCCACTGCACTAGTATTAGCCTCTCCACTATCAAACGAGCCAATGTTGCTCTATATAGCCGCAACCAACCGAGTTGTAAGTGCAGTAATTGTGGTAGAGCGCGATGAAGAGGGTAAGTCAGTGCAAGGCCAGTATATTACCTAAGCGAGGTGTTATCCGCATCGAAGCAGAATTACCCGCACTATCAGAAAGTGGCATATGGTGTGTACATGTCGGCTAAGAAACTAAAACACTATTTTGAGGAGCACCCCATCAAAGTAATATGTGAAGCTCCCATATCCGAGATAATGAGTAACAAGGATGCAAGCGGCAGGATTGCAAAATGGGCAATTGAGCTAGCCCCTTATGCGCCACAATATGACAGAAGAGAAGCAATCAAGTCTCAGGCTGTGGCCGACTTTTTTGTGGACTAGGCCGAGGTGCAATATGAACTACCATTACCAGATCCGAAATATTGGAGGATGCACTTTGACGGATCAAAAACAAAAACCGGGTTAGGCGCCGGAGTAGTACTTACCTCGCCAAAATATGACCAGCTAAAGTATGTGCTGCAGATCCACTTCGCAGCGTCAAACAATGTCGCCGAATATGAGGCACTTGTGCATGGGCTCAAAGTGGCAAAATAAATTGGGATATGTCGGATCCAATGCTTTGGCGACTCGGATTTGGTGGTTCAACAAGTTTCAGGGCTGTGGGACGCTCTTGATCCAAACATGGCATTATAAAGATTCCATGTGCAGAAGATATCTGGTTACTTTGAGGGATGCGAATTTCGCCATGTACCCGGGGTGGAAAATGAGGCTGCCGACGTATTGTCAAAGCTCGGACCAACCCGACAAGAAATTCCACCGGGTGTAGCATTAGAACACCTCAGAAAACCTTCTATCAGGCCGTCCCCAGAAACCGACTCAATCTACGTCCCGGACGATCTGGAGTCCGGAGCTGTACCCATGGATATTGACATGGGAAATGGTACGCGAAACCCAGGGACTGCCTCGGCAAACCCGAGGACTGCTTCGCAAGACCCGGGGACTGCTCAGCGCGATCCGGCTGAGGTTATGCCGGTGGATCAGATGGAAATTGATGAGGATGTGTTCCCAGTACGAGCTGTACCAGCTTGGGCACTGCCCATATTCCAATTCCTGAAAGATGGAACCTTACCCGCTGAGGAGGTGCTTTCCACGCAAACTCAGAGGAGAGCAAAAGCATACACGATCATCAACTCCGAGCTATACAAAAGGAGTGTGACTAATGTCCTCTAGCGATGTGTTAACCCGGAGGAAGGACTAGACATCCTCCGAGATATACATCAAGGGGAATGTGGGCATCATGCCTCGTCTAGAGCCTTGGTAGTAAAAGCTTTTCGTCATGGGTTTTATTGGCCAAATGCCTTGGAACAAGCTGAAGATCTGGTAAGAAAGTGCAATGGCTGTCAAAGATATGCGACAAAGACACATATGCCAATGTCGGAGCTCAAGACCATACCAATTACCTGGCCATTTGCCGTATGGTGTTTGGATATGGTTGGCCCCTTCAAACCAGCAAGAGGGAACATGACCCACATCTTGGTCATGGTTGACAAATTTACAAAATGGATTGAGGTGAAGCCAATAAGAAAATGTGATGGAGCTACCACCGTGACATTCCTCAAGGATATCATCTTGAGATACGGTTATCCTCACAGGATCATAACAGATAATGGCACGAATTCTGGTGAAGGAGCATTTGCGCGATTCTGCCAGGATAAGAAGATCCGGCTAGAGGTAGCCTCGGTAGCTCACCCGCATCGAACGGACAAGTGGAAAGATCCAACGGATTGGTATTATCCGGGATAAAACCCCGGCTCATTGAGCCGCTGCAAAGATTAGCGGGGTGCTGGATAGAGGAACTACCAGCGGTACTGTGGAGTTTAAGAACAACTCCGAATCAATCAACAGGCTATACGCCATTCTTTCTGGTATATGGGGCAGAAGCTGTATTACCAGCCGACATAGAGCATGATTCTCCTAGAGTCACCCAATACACATAAGCCGAAGTGCGAGAATCCGGGCAAAATGATGTTGATCTGCTGGAAGAAGCGAGAGAATTGGCATTGTCTAGATCCGCCATATGTCAGCAAAATATCCGACGCTATCATAGCTAGAAAGTAAACCCCCGAGTCTTTTGGGAAGGTGATCTCGTACTCCGGTTGGTACAACGTACTGCTGGCATGCACAAGTTATCCCCCCCCATGGGAAGGGCCATTCATTGTGAGCAAAGCATTGCACAATGATTCTTATTATCTTATCGATGCAAAACCACAGGAGAAGAACAAGGCAGACAGGTCCGACAAGGAATCTAAGCGTCATGGAATGTAGCTCTACTTCGTCCCTTCTACACTTAGCAAAGAAGTGTGTGTATCCGAGTCACTCATATGTCGGTATGTATGCCGGAAATGAGCTTATCAATGAAATCTTGGCACCTCGAGTAGTAACTCGGGGAATGCTTTAATGATACTTGTTATTTGTTTTTTGTATTCATTATATATGCGTCAGCTGGCGTAAGTTGCTTCTGCCTAAGCCAGATTAGTAGTGTGTGAGCACCAAAAACCCAACTCTTCGACTTGCTGCTGTCCAACAAGATTTGGCTTCATGGCAAGCAAGAGAACAAGTTTGGAATCGCGTAACACATGAAAAACGACTAAGGAAAGGAGCTTAATCGAGCCGACGTCTGTTATTCGGACTAACCTTATGCTTACTTTAAATTTACTTTGCTGAATTATTTTGAGCTAATCTTAAAGTTTCCAAGTATTGTTAAGTCAATTTTTGAAACTCGGACTCGTCAGTCATAAAACCGAACCAAGGTAGACACGAGCCAAGCCAAGAAGTTGGAGGAACAAGAAAATGAAACTCGGGGACTACGCCCAAGTTAATCCGGCATAAAAACTTAGTAGCAAAATATTACTTATGTGCTTAGTACAATTGCACCCGACATACGGGGGATCTGATAAAATTCAAAGTTTTTTCTAATCAAGGAGCAGCAGGAGGAGGTAATTCAGCGCCACCGGGTGTAGCCCCAGCTTCGGCTTTAGCGTCATCTTCATCTTCCTTGACGTCCGAAGCTTCGTCCTCTTCGTCCTCACCTGAATCATCTTCAGCATTTTCATCCTCGATGGTGCCTAGGAAGCTTGGTCCCTTGTTCCATTGATGAATGGGGGCATATTGAATGAAGTTATGCGCGTAAGCCTTGCACCGAGCTATCCATTCCGGGTCAGTAGACCACCTTGATCTGGTGCGCATGCGCTCAAGGATATCGAGGTTGATCTTCTCATACCACGTAAGCACGTAGTGGAGAACGATCTCAGCTCCGGCGCGTCCGGCAGATTCTCTCCAAAGATCGAGCTGGGTCTCGCAGTCCATTAACTTGGCAATGAGAGCAGTGGTCCACTCTGGAGTATCTTCATTAGGCCAAAAGGCGTTGAAGATCTGGATTGCCACATCAAGAATATCCTTGCCATAATTCTTCACAATTTCGATGCGAGAAGACAAGCTAACCAGCAGGTCATCCATGTCATAAGGAATTTCTCCAACACCAGGAGCAATCGGGGTACCCCTCTTCTGGCGGAACTTGGCAACAGCAGTGGTTGCAATGGCATTGCCCTCCGGAAATTTGCCTGAAAACAAAACGAGTGAACCAAGTAAGGAAAAGACAAGTGAAGCAACCTGGAGAGATTCATGCCGGCTGAAGGAAAAGAACTTACGAGAAATGTGGCTGTGGATCCGGGTCAGCTCCTTGGTACAGTCATCACACCTCTTTCGGAGTTGCACAAGTTCAGTATTCGCCGACTCAAGATTAACGTCGGCCTCCTTAAGAAGTTCTTGGTCCTTGGCGATCTGGAGGTTGAGGCGCTCGCGTTCTTTAGTAAAGTCTTGGCCTGCTTTCTCCAGCTCGGACTTGTGCTGCGCCTTGAGTTTCTTCATGTCTGCTTTAAGCTTGGCAATTTCTTCGTCTTTGGTCCGGAGGAGGGCAAGCTCGTCATCCTTCTTCTTGAGTTCGGCTTGGTGCTGCCATGCTTGTTCGAGAAAATGCAGCATCATATCAGGCATGATCACACTATCTTCAAGAGAAGCTGAAATAGTTTGTTGACCCGACAAAGCCGAGGTATGAATATTTGCCGAGCCAAGGGGAAAAGGAGATAGAGCGCGGAGGAATATTAAGCAAAAATGACTTACCCTTTCTTTGCTCCAAATTCTTCCTCATGATAGTGTTCTCGGCCTCCACTTCAGCTGTGAAATCCGAATGATGGATTAGTTCGGCGGAAAAAGACGAAGAAAAATGGAAAAATGACAAAGAGAAAACTTACCCCTTTTCTCGTATTCGGTGAGAAGTGTAGTATGCTTTGCGCGCAGCATCTTGTGTGTATCCAAGAGACGCTTAAACTCAGTGCTCCGGTGATTGGTAGTCACCTAAAAAGAGTACAAAAGGATAGCTTAGTCTTGTGCATATTCGAAGTGTACAAGATCCGGGCCAAGTGGAACTTAACCCGGCTCTAGGTGTGTGCATATTCGAAGTGTACAAGATCCGGGCCAATTGGAACTTAACCCGGCTCTAGGTGTGTGCATATTCGAAGTCTACAAAATCCGGGCCAAGTGGAACTTAACCCGGCTCTAGGTGTGTGCATATTCGAAGTGTACAAAATCCGGGCCAAGTGGAACCTAACCTAGCTCTAGGTGTGTGCATATTCGAAGTGTACAAAATCCGGGCCAAGCGGAACTTAACCCGGCTCTAGGTGTGTGCATATTCAAAGTGTACAAGATCCGGGCCAAGTGGAACTTAACTCGGCTCTAGGTGTGTGCATATTCGAAGTGTACAAAATCCGGGCCAAGTGGAACTTAACCCGGCTCTAGGTGTGTGCATATTCGAAGTTATTAAGGAGCTACGTTAGTTCTCTAAGGAGCATCCGGCCGAGTAACAAGTTACTCCCCCGGAGGCTCGGGGACTAATGGCTATATCACTTATACCTACTAAATGCTAAGGAAAGGGCGAAGTAACGTACCTCCATCATCCGACCTGCAAGGTTGATTGCCTTGGCAGCGGTATTCATTTGGGCAGCAAACTCAGCAGGCCCGAATTTCTCCGGGAGATCATCATTGTGGACGAACTCCGGCTTGTTCTAGTTGTTTACAAACTCGATCAAGGTTGGAGGATATCGTTCGCCGCTGAGCATGTGGGGTGCAACTAGACCCTTAGCATGGGCTTCCCTCCTCTCAACCTGCACAACGGCGGGGCTGGTGTGCAAAATGAGTTGCGCATCAGCTGGCTCGATAGGGGCGTCCTTTGGCGGTGGAGTCTTTTTGGGAGCATGGACGCAAGTGTACGCTGTCCAGCCTCGATTGACGCTGCCCTGGTGGCATCAGGAGCTTTATTGCCCTTGGGTTGCTGCTGTGAGGTGGAAGTTGCTGCGGTGGATTTGCCCTTGGGAGTTACCTCAGTGCTTGCCTTGGTACTGCTGGTGCCTTCTCGCCGAGTCTTGGAAGACTCGAACGAGGCGGTGGGGCTTGGCGCTATTGCTGGTGCCTTTGCTATTGCTGCTGGTGCTGGAGCTGATGCTGGTACTGATTTCCATTTCAGCGGGGGTGCTGAAGGAACCTCGGTGGTGGCTGGTTGCGGCTGTGCCGAAGAAGGAGCAACTGCAGCATCGACAGAACCGCTTCCCCCCGTTCCTAGGTTGCCCTCCTCTTGACGAGGTGGGCTAGAACCCGGAGCAGCCGCTGAGCCCTCCTGAATGAGGCTCAACGGGCGTGAATCATCACCACGAGGGGGAGAAGGGCTATGTCGGAGCGGGAAGGCAATGCCGGATCCACTCTGAGGGAACCTCCACCGTGGCCCTGCCGAATCAAAACATGAATGGTGAGAAACTATAACAAAGGAAGAACAAATGAATAGCAAAGGGAGAAGTGGCTTACTCATCCGAGGTCAAAGGCTCCTTGGGCTTCCCAGCCCTTCGGGTTATGGCCTTGGTTGTAGGTTTGGTGGCAGCTTTGTCCGCGGACTTCTTTCGCCTTTTAGCTGGCTGAGAAGGTACGAAGGAAGAAGCAGATGCAGCCCCCCTCTTCTTCGGTGCGACCGGGACAGGCTCCCCCATGGCGAGCGAAGGATCTTCATGGATCTGCCCACCGGGGTTAGCTGATGCCGGAAAAGCGTAAGAAAGGGGGACAACGTCAAATGCTTCCATCACCTCAACGTCGGAATCATCTTCATCGTCAGGCCAATCTCTAATGGAAGAGAGTTTACCAGTGTGTCGCTTGGTCGCATCAGCCATCAGCAGGAACATCTCCTGATCCGACTCCTCCTCATCCGAGGCAGCTCCATTAGGCGCCCATTTGAGAGAAGGCTCGGTGCCATCCTCAATGGTTTGCTGAAGAAACATCTAAGGGAAAGAAAAGGCAAAAGGATTAAACCTACAACAAAACCGACATATGATTTAATTCGGAAAAGGTTTGGGGCACGAGACTTACCGCAGGGGGAAGCCTATCTTGGCAGAAGTGTTCGATCCCCCACGTCCACTCAGCAGAGAAGTTCTTGTTGGTGGTGAAGAGGGCCTTGACCCGGCGGTAGATCTCGGTGTTGCTTAACTCGAATGAGGAGGTCCGGTTGGGGTCACGGCCCCAGCTCATGTGACAGAGTTTATGCATGCATTTCTAGAGGGGGGAGATCCGGTTGCGGACAAATGTGATCATAGCGTCCTTGTTGCGCAGCCCCAGATCCTTCAGCGCCTGGAACCTTTTGTTAACCTGGTTCGCCAAGACGGTGGGCTTCTTGGGGATCTGGTCCCAGAGATCCGGATTAGGAGGACCCGGAACGTACGGGCGTAGCCGGATCAGATCCTCAGTTGTGCCATTTCTGACATAAAAGAAGGTCCGGGCCCAGCCCTTGCAAGAATCAAGCCCCGTGACTCGAGGGAAGACGGACTGCTTCCGGGGAGAGATAGATGCAGCGCCGAACTGTGTGATCTTCTTGTCCTCCGGGTCAAGCTCTATATTCGGAATCACGTTCCGGCGGAGGCCAAAGAACCGGATCTAGAGCTCCTTTGTGGGCCATAGTCCGGCGTAGCCCTCGATGGTGGAAGCGAAGGCAGAGAGAGAGGTGATGGCGTTAGCCGAAAGATGATGCAGCTGAAGCTCATATGTGTTGAGCCAGTTGTGGAAAAAATCGCTAACAGGGAGACCAAACCCACGTTGGAAGTGGGAGAGGAATACCACATACTCACCCGGATTGGGTGAGGGGGAAGCTCCGCAGCGGTAAGACGCGCGATGACGCCCTCCGGGATACGCCGGGTGCGGTACAACCAATCGAGGTCGTCCTGGCACACCCAGGACCCAGCCCAGGCGCCGCGGTCGACGTTCCCCGCGTCCTCCTCCATTTCCTGCTCCGCGACAGCGAGCTCCTCCTCTGTCATCTCAAGGTTACTGTCCTCACTGGCGCTAGCGGCGGTGGGGGGCAGTGGCCTGGACTGGCGAGGACCCGTGGCGGAGGAGATGCGTGGAGGTGGCGGCGACGCTGGTGCGCAAGGAAACGGTGTGACGGCGGCGCGGCTAAACAGGTGCGGTGGCGGTGGCGCTGTCGCTAGAGAGGAAGAGGAAGAAGAAGAGGCAGAGTGGTGCGAGAGTGGGGAAAAGACCCAAGGGGCACGCCCCTCCATTATTAAACCACGCCCTAGAGGGGTAGTGGGATCGCGCTGTGCGGAAGGGCCACACGGTGTGGCCGTGTATGACCCAAATCAACCAATCAACGATGAGCCACATGAAGGGCCACAGGGCGCAGGAGATCCCACGACGTGACGTTATGATACAGTTAACGAGGAGGCAGGCACGATGTGACGTGTGCTACAGTAATATCTGACAATAACTGCGGCAGTTACTGGTGCAGGCCCTTAAAATGAGGCAAAGTAACGATTAGCCTCCACGTGGGGAAGCATAAAAGAGAAGAAAGAATGACCCGGATGAGTATGAGGTGACCCGACCAGCGAGTGAAAACTCGGAATGTGCAAAGGGAAAGTAAACCTATAAAATCCGGACTATGAGGTAACTCGGAAAAGGAGCAAAAGGCTCGGTAAAGTTGAACCTAATGTGGCCTTAGCGGCTAAGGCAGCTAAGACCGCACCAGCTTCGGGGACTAATGTTGGGGGGATACCCCCGAGTAGGGTCACGCCGGGGTATAAAGGCCAAGTTAGCCGAGGTACGGCAAGGTCAAAGCAAGAGCTGGCCGAGTCACCTCAAGGCAGGCCGAATCATGGAGTAACCCGGACCAGGGGATGTCCACTTAACTGAGTCTCAGCCGACTTATGTAGTATGTCGGTAAGATGTATCTAACTCGTATGCATGTACAGGTGTGGCCGGATCAACTAGGTGCGATCCGGGTTATATCAAGCTTGTAAGAGAAGGAAGGTATCTCGCTGGTCAAAGGGTGACCACTGTACGCAGAGCGTGAGCGAAGCGGACAAAGTCCAGGACCACCGAGGCGTGGCCGACAAAGGTGACGACGCCCGTGTCGGATGACGTGGGAGCCGCAGAGGCTCACGTAGCCTCTACATGGATGACGTTAGGCTAAAGTGACCCGGTCAGCTTACTATTTTGGGAAGAGGCATATTCCTTGGAATATGCCTCCATGTATGCCCTAATTGGAGACCTAGCTACCCCTATATAAGGAGGGCTAGGGCCTCTGTAGAAAGGGTTGATCTCTAGGGAGAGCGTGGTGCTTGACTAGTGTGTTCCTAAGGGCTAGCTAGTGGAGAGAGTAAGAGAGCTTCTTCTTCCTCCTCTCCCCAATACAGCTCTAGGAGCACTTGTAAATCGTGGAAGTGAATCAAATACAAAGCAACCGTGTGTGGAATCGCCACACTATCCCTCCCTGGATTCCCCTAGTGCATTTAGTCCCCACCTTTAGCCTATCCATGGCATCTGCCGTGACACCACCACGACAATCACTTTCTTGTACTTACAGATGTTTGCAAGGGGTATAATCACAAATATGTATTAGTCCTAGGAAGGTCGGTACATTATCACAGGTTCACCCACACAACACTTAGCAAGCTAAAGAAGATTAATCAACTATATGAAGCGAAAGCACTTGACAGTCTTCCCATGTGTCCTCGAGAATGTTTGGTCATCTTAAGTAATACAACCGGCTTGTCCTTTGCTGAATAAAGGATTGGGCCACTTGCTGCATTTATTCCTACTGTCTTTTATTTACTCGTACGTTGTTACTTGCTTTATCAAAAACCCCTAAAAATCCGTTTGCTAAGTATTTGCAGAGAATTCCTGATCCATACCACTAGCCAGCACCTTCTGCTCCTCGTTGGGTTGAACACTCTTACTTATCAAAAATACTGCGATACACCCCCTATACTTGTGGGTCATCAAGACTATTTTCTGGCACCGTTGTCAGGGAGTGAAGCGCTATTGGAGAGTGGAATTGGTAAAGGAAACTTCTACTATGAGTATTGTTTACTTCTGTTAGTTGCTTTATTTTCGTTATGGATAATTCGCTGAGTTTCTTATTTGGTAATGCTACTACCGCTACTAAGGTAGTAGATGAACCACCACCTGCTGAGAATGATGCTTTTAAAATACCTACAAGAATTATTGATCGTGTTATGGATAACTACTATGTTGGGGATGGAACTATCCATCCCGGTGATCATTTGCTCTTTATTCACGAATTATGAGGGTTGTTCAAGTGTGCAGGTATTACTACAGATCAAGTTAAGAAGAAGTTATTCTCATTATCACTGAAAGGAAGAGCTGACGAATGGTATAAGGTGCTGAAGAATGGTCAAGCTCTGGAATGGGAGGAAATAGTGCCTCTCTTTTATTCAAAGTTTTATCCTCCCAGTGAGATTCATAAAGATCGGAATCAAATATACAACTTTTGGCCTCTTGATGGAGAGAGTATAGCTCAAGCTTGGGGGAGATTGAAGTTACTAATTCTCAAATCTCCCATTCATGAGCTCCCCAACAATATTATTATCTATAACTTTTATGCAAGGCTTTCTCTTCATGATAAGGATTTATTGGATGCTTCTTGTGCTAGATCATTCACTCGTATGGAAGAAGAAGCTAAATGGGATCTTCTGGACCGTATTCAAGATAATGCTGAAGCTTAGGAGAATGAAAAAGGTAGAAAGTCAGGTATAAATTATGATTATGAATGCATTGAATCTTTTATGGGAACTGATGACTTTCAAAATAGTAAAAATGCTTATGGTCTAGACTCTCAAGCTATTGCTTCTTATTTTAAGGCTTTTGCTTCCTATATTGAAGTGCCTAAAAAGAAGTGGAATAAGTATCATGAACCTTATAAAGACATTGCTAAGAGTGTTCCTGCAAGAAATACTGAAGTTTATACCGCTAATCATGTTTTACCTGAACCTTATATTGAGAAAATGCCTTTCCCAGATAAGGTGAAGGAACATTCTATGATATCTAGTATGGTTGATGTACCTATAATAGTGAATGTGAAATACTTTGTTACTAAATATGAAGAAGAGGGACACACTATCCTTTGTAAGGTACCTCTAATATTGTTTCACATAGTAGTGTTATGAGAGCTAGTATTCCTGTGTTTTCTGTTAGAATAAGTGATCATTGTTACAATGGTCCTTGTGATAGTTATATTGTTAAGTTTATGCATGATACTGAAAGTTATTATGAGAGAGGAAATACCATTCTTATGTATCTCAATGATATCAAGTTTCCTCGTTTTATGCTGAAAGTTTTTATGTTGCACTTCTTTTGCCTTCTTATGCAAAAGCTCGTCTGGTTTCAACAATTTGTTTGTTTACAAAATTCCCTTGCATAGGAAGTGGGTTAGACTTAAATGTGTGTATTTTTTCTTCTTAATGCTCTCTTTCACTTCAATTCATATTCCTATGTGAGCATCTTGAAAATTATCATGCCCATCTTAATGGCTATAAAGAAAGAGCTTTTTGGGAGACAATCCAATTTATTTTTTCTTTCAGTTTGTTTTTGTTTATTTGAGTTTTGCAAGTTATTACTTCGGTAATAACATCTCCTTATCCTTTTTGTTTGGTTTTTGTTTCAAGATCAACCTCTAATGAGAGAGAAGTAAGATTTGGGGAAGTTGCTGTCCCGAAACAGATTTTTGTGCTTCACCGTAAAAATTTGTGAGAGATCTCTGTCTGTCAGATTGAGATGTAATTTTTTGTGCTTATGCCCCAGGTTGGTATTTAACTTTTGTTAGTTTTGAACTTGTTGATTTGAGCAACATAAGAATTTCGAAAAAACTGATCTTTACCTGCTGGTCTGTTTTGGCAGATTTTGTCACTCTTACATTTGCTTCTTTATTCGATTTCCTTTTTGAATTTGTTTTGGGTCTTCGGAAGGAGTTGCTACAGTAGCTTATATTTTGATGGTTTTCAGTTGAAGTTGAACTCAAAAGGTTTTATCACTTCACTTATACTAATGTTGCTAATGAGAACTGTGTGAAGTTTTGTGTGAAAGAAATTTCCACGTAATGGAGATAATGGTCTAATAAGGAAGAGAAAGGTTTTATCACTCAAGTAATAAGTGTATGAATATGATGATATTGATGTTATTCAAGTGGTCACTCCGGAAGAATCTACTAAATACCAAATTTAGAGACCTGCAGAGTCTGTTTTCAAATAGGTAACAGTTCTAGTAAGAAAAGTTCCACCAAAATACTATCCAACTATATTTTTGCAGTTTTCAGTCCATATGGGAAGCTACGAAGTGAAAGAGGGACGGAAACAGAGCTAGAGTGGCTCACACCACCCTGTGGAGCGGGCCCACCCTAGCCGCGCCACCAGGTGGTGAGGCCACCCCGGACTCCGTCTCCGACCTGTTTTCTCCCAGTACCTTCCTTTTGATATGAAACTTCGTAATATATAATCCCCAGATCCCCCGAGGTTCGTATATTGTGTTTTCGTCATGTTTTTGTTTCAATCTGTTTCTGCCCGAAACTATCTTTGAAAGCTTAGAAGCACAATGGTGTCCGCCAAGGATAAAGGAAAGGAGCCTATGGAGGAAGATCTCCAAGACCCCGCATAGGAGAAGGAGATCAAGAGCGAAGATGAAGAGGAGGCAAAGCACACCGACACTACCATTGCGGGCATTGGAGTGGTGGCAAACCCTGCCAGGACTATGTCAATTGGAGGGAAGCCTCCTCATCATCGTTCAGATCCCTGGTCACTTCCTCCACGCACCAAGAATCCTTTCCACACTCTTATCCATGAGCATCAATACCAGAATATGCCCAAGGGGAAATTACCCTCCAATTGGGATTTGCCTCGTTCTAGCCATGCAGGAAAAGAATACTTCAAGGAGGTAGAGTGGGGAAAGAATCGCAAGAGCTGGGATTCTCAACCCGACATGATCATGAGACGCATTGAGCAAAACTCGTAGCTTATTCGTAATCTCACCTTCGAGATTGAGGACTTGGGGAAACTGATCAAATAGCTCATCGAGAGGATACAACCACCACCGGAGGAGTAATTCGTCATCAGGTTTGGCATCCCCTTGGTTTGTTCCAAGCTTGGGGGAGTGCCGTGGTATCACATCACTATCTTCTATCCTTTTACCTTTTTAGTAGAGTCATATCATGAATAGAGAAGTTATCATGTAGGATGGTTTGCATTATGGAAGTGTCCCCTCTCTCGTTAGATATGTATCCCTTGGTGTGAGTTGCCGTTATGGATTATTAATGAGAAGTTCTTTCATTCACTCTTTTGCATAGCTTATATTAGTTTTCAATTCGTGGTTATATGATTGATCTTGTTGTTAGTATTGGTATCACTTTGGGATCATTGAGTTAATTTAGTTGGTTTTGGCAAACCTCACTCGGACAGTAGCAACACTATTTTTGAGATTTGAATGAAAAAAAGATAAAAGTACTCTAAAGAAATATAATTTCATCATCTTTCTTTCTTGATTTGCTCATAAGTTTAGTATTCTCTAGTTAAGATCTTTTGTGCTTCCAAGGAAGATTGCATGTTTGTCTTTATCACTTGTATGTTTGTTTTTTTCCTTCAACTCTTATACTTGCTACCCAGCCTTGCTAGACCATACCTACCTATTAGCACTATTGCTATTCCAAGTAAATTCTTATTTTGTCTACCTTCCAAATTAAACTTGTTATGTGAAAATTAGTGATTAAATCTCTCACGAACTTGATGGCACACTTTACTTTCTTGCACTTAATAAACTTGAACCATTGTGCTCACCTATGTTGCGTATATGCTTGTGCTTTGTAAGTTGTGAATTAGCAGAACCATGCTTTGATGGGGAACGCTTTCAACATTGCACTGGTACTTTGTACCTAGTTGATATCATGTTCTTTTGTCTATGGATGTCGTCGGTGTGAAATGAAAGGGGAGCTTGTAAGTCCATGGAGTTATGCATGTCTGTTAGAGAAACGCCTGGGCCGCTGGTCTAATCCATGCTGACATGGTGGAAACCTGCAGCGTAACCATAACCAGCATCTATGAAGCTTTCTTCTTATAAAAAAAGAGATAGAGATTGAGAAAAAGAGAAAAAGAAAATAAAAAAGAGATTATGAAAAGAGGAAAGAGAGAAAAAAGAACCATATTCCCATGGTAAATAAGAAGATTGCTGAGATGCTTGTTGTCTGCTTGCCTTGTCATTTTGATATGGGGATTCTTCCGTATCATCGGGCAAGGGGTACCCCGTTGGCGGTTCTCTATGATACACATATGCTTATGATGACAAGAACTTACCGGTGACTAAACTTGAGTAGCATGAGGAGCGGCCCTCATATTCAAGGGACATTAGATTCGCAATTTACAACCTGGCAAGCATATCCTCATATTTGATCACTTTAACCTTAATCAACTAAAGATGCCTATGATAGGGTCAATGAGAGCTGAAAGCTAGTAATTATCATAATTTTTGGGACCTCTTTATGAGACTTACAATCCCTGCTTCCCTCTGCGAAGGGCCTTTCTTTTAGTTGAGTCAGTAAACCTATCCCCTTCTATCTCAGCAAGTATTTTGAGTTGTTGTGTTTCATTCATTCATATGATGATTTATTCAATCATGTTTCTTATGTTTCTTGTTTTGCACATTGCTCTTATCTTGATGATTACTACTTTGAAATCTATCATTGAAAACCAGTTATTTGTGAACTCCAGCAAATTATCAACTATTCCTCGACCAAGAGCTAAGTTTGCCATTACCAATTATGATTTACTTTATGTATCTTTATTGTGTTTCCTTTACTTATTGCAAGTTAAGTTATAAAATAGTGAGTTGTCTTCTATCACGATCTATGTATTGATGGATGTGATGCTTCTTGTCCATATTATTTTATCGACTCTTCACTCCATAAACCTGAGGTCATGTTTATTGAGCTCAGTTTCGCTTGGGGACAAGAGAAGTCTAAGCTTGGGGGGAGTTGATACGTCCATTTTGCATCACTATTCTATGTCATAATTCACTGTTATTCATTGATATATTTCATATTAAGAGGTGATACTTATGTTATTTCATCTGTTTTTGCATGGTTGATGACTTTTGGAGCATGGACCGCTGCCGTCAGGATTCTGATGGTAAAGGTGCTGTTTGGAGGCAAAATTCACGAAGATCAGAAAATCCAGGAAAATATACGGAAAATCCTATTTTTCCAGAAGACGAAGGATGCCAGAAGGGGAGCTGGAGATGGGCCATAGGGGGCCCACACCACCCCCTGGCGCGGGCCACCCTAGGCCGCGCCACCAGGTGGTGTGGCCGCCCTGGCCCACCTCTGGCTCTCCCCTCTGGCATATATATTCCTCCCGAAACCCTAAGACTTGGGGAGCGACCACAGAAATATTCCGCCACCTCTGCGGGGCGGAAAACACCGAGAGAGAAAGATCTCTCCGGCAGGCAGATTTCTACCGGGGGAATTCCTTCCCAGAGAGGGGAGATCATCGCCATCAACACCATCATCAAGCTGGACTTCATCGAGGATCATCATCATCATCATCGCCACCATCATCATCATCAGCACCCTCATCACCATCTCCATATTGTTGTAACAATTTGGTTGAATCTTGCATAGTTCTTAGGGGAAACTTTCCCGGTGTTGATTACTCTTTGTAGTTGATGCTATTGAGTGAAGCATTGAATTATTGTTTATGTTCAGACTGTTATACATCATTATTCCATCTCTGATCATGATCCATATGATGTCTTGTGAGTAGTTCGTTTTGTTCTTGAGGACATGGGAGAAGTCATGTTGTTAGTAGTGGAGTTGTGTTGAAAAAGATTCAATAGTTTGATATTTAAGTTGTGGTGTACTTCCTCTAGTGGTGTCATGTGAACATCGACTACATGACACTTCACCTATATGGGCCTAGGGGAATGCATTGTGTATTTGGCTACTAATCGTAGGGGTTGCCGGAGTGACAGAAACCTGAACCCCCGTTAGGAAACCATTGCACAAGGGACGTAAGGGTCTTAGAGTTTAAAGCTGTGGTTAGGTTTCTACCTTAATTACTTTCTTGTACTTACGGATGTTTGCAAGGGGTATAATCACAAGTATGTATTAGTCCAAGGAAGGTCGGTACATTAGCACAGGTTCACCCACACAACACTTAGCAAGCTAAAGAAGATTAATCAACTATATGAAGCGAAAGCACTTGACAGTCTTCCCATGTGTCCTCGAGAACGTTTGGTCATCTTAAGTAATACAACCGGCTTGTCCTTGGCTGAATAAAGGATTGGGCCACTTGCTGCATTTATTCCTACTGTCTTTTATTTACTCATACTTTGTTACTTGCTTTATCAAAAACCCCTAAAAATCCATTTCTAAGTATTTGCAAAGAATTCCTGATCCATACCACTAGCCAGCACCTTCTGCTCCTCGTTGGGTTCGACACTCTTACTTATCGAAAATACTGCGATACACCCCCTATACTTGTGGGTCATCAGTAACCATGGAGCATCTTCTTTGCTTAACAGGATGCTTGGGTCAGTTTTCACGGTGAAGGGCGGAATTTCATCAAACTTATCATAATCTGCTGACATGTCTGTCTTGTCCTCGACTCCCGCGATGTTTCTTTTCCCTGAAAGAACTATGTGATGGCTGGGCTCATCGTTTTATGTATTTGTTTCCTTATTTTTTCTTTTTTTCGATCTAGAGGACATGTCCTTCACATAGAAAACCTGAGCCACATCATTGGCTAGGACGAATGGTTTGTCTCTGTAACCAAGATTCTTGAGATCCACTGTTGTCATTCCGTACAGCTAGTCTACCTTTACCCCTTCTCCATTCATGTTGACCCAACTACACCGAAACAAAGGGACCTTAAAAGTAGGTCCATACTCAAGTTCCCATATCTCCTCTATGTAACCATAGTATGTGTCATTTTTCCCATTCTCGCATGTTGCATCAAATCGGACACCACTGTTTTGGTTGGTGCTCTTTTTATCTAGGGAAATCGTGTAAAATTTATTCCCATTTATCTCGTACCCTTGGAAACTCAATACAGTCGCAGATGGTGTCGTGTCCAACAAGTAGAGCTGATCTCCAATAGTAGTGTCATTCATGAGATGTAATTGCCACCAAATGCCGAAAGTCTCCATGTGATTTTCTTTAATCCAGTAGTTATCCTTCCCCGGGAACTTGGAGCGTACAACATTCATGTGTTCCTCGATATATGGAGCCACGAAGGTAGAACTTTGTAGAGCTGTGTAGTGTGCTTGATTCAAAGAATGCCCGTCCCTAAATATCATTGCTTTCTTTCCTAGCGTGCCTTTTCCACTCAGTCTCCCCTCATACCATGATTCAGGAACACCAATCGGCTTAAGGTCAGGAAGAAAGTCTACACAAAACCCAATGACCTCCTCTGTTCCATAGCCCTTGGAGATGCTTCCTTCTGGCCTAGCACGGTTACGAACATGTTTCTTTAAGACTCCCATGAACCTCTCGAAGGGGAACATATTGTGCAGAAATACATGACCGAGAATGGAAATCTCTTCGACTAGGTGAACTAAGAGATGCGTCATAATATTGAAGAAGGACGGGGTGAACACCAACTCAAAACTGACAAGACATTGGACCACATCCTTCTGTAGCCTTTCCAGACTTTCGCGATCGATTACCTTCTGAGATATTGCATTGAGGAATGCACATAGCTTCACAATGGGTACTCGAACATTTTCTGGTAGAAGCCCCCTCAATGCAGCCGGAAGCAACTACGTCATAATCACGTGGCAATCATGAGACCAGGTTCTGGAATTTTGTCTCTTTCATAATTATTATTCCCTTTATATTTGACGAGAAGCCAGCCGGGACCTTGATACTGCTCAGGCATTCAAAAAAGATTTCCTTCTCTGCTTTGGTAAGAGCGTAGCTGCTTAAGTATCGACGACCTTTATCAGTATGCTTGTTGTATGGGTCTTTGATACGTTGCTAGTCCTCCCGTGCTTCTGGTGTATCTTTTGTCTTCCCATACACGCCCAGAAAGCCTAGCAGGTTCACGCAAAGATTCTTCGTCACGTGCATCACGTCGATTGAAGAACGGACCTCTAGGTCTTTCCAATACTCAAGATCCCAAAATATAGATTTCTTCTTCCACATGGCCGTGTGTCCGGTAATGGGGTCTTTCGGAACAGATTGACCACCAGGACCCTTCCAAAGATTACTTCTAGGTCCTTCACCATACCAAATACATCAGCACCTTTAGGGAGCTTAGGCTTCTTCCGGTAATCTTCCTCACCGTTGAAATGCTTGCCTTTCTTTCTTACTTGATGATTGGTTGGAAGAAATTTACGACACCCCAGGTACACAACCTTCTTACATTTATCCAAATATGTACCTTTAGTCTTATCTAAACAGTGCGTGCATGCATTGTATCCCTTGTTTGATTGTCCTGAAATGTTACTAGGAGCAGGCCAATCATAGATGGTTACGAACAACAACGCTCGTAGGTCAAATGGCTCCTGTTTGTGCTCATCCCACACCTTTACACCTGGTTCTGCCCACAACTGCAAAAGTTCATCGACTAATGGCCTTAGGTACACATCAATGTCGTTGCCGGGTTGCTTCAGTCCTTGGATGAGCACTGGCATCATAATGAACTTCCGCTTCATGCACAACCAAGGAGGAAGGTTGTAGATACATAGAGTCACTGGCCAGGTGTTGTGACTACAACTCTGCTCCCCAAAAGGATTCATGCCGTCTATACTTAGACCAAACCATAAATTCCTCGCATCTCCTGTAAAGTTCGAGTACTTCCTCTCGATGTTTCTCCACTATGACCCATCGGTGGGGTGTCTTAGTTTCCCGTCTTTCTTGCGCTCTTCTTTGTGCCATCGCAACAACTTGGCATGCTCTTTGTTTCTGAACAGACGTTTCAACTATGGTATTATAGGAGCATACCACATAACCTTAGCAGGAACCCTCTTCCTAGGGGGCTTGTCATTGCCCTCAACATCACCAGGGTCATCTTGTCTGATCTTGTACCGACATGCAGTGCATACCGGGCATTTATCCGTATTCTCGTACTTCTCATAGCGGTACAGTATGTAGTCATTAATGCATGCATGTATCTTCTCCACATCTAATCCTAGAGGGCAGATAGTCTTCTTTGCTTCGTACGTTGTCTTGGGCAGCTCGTTATCCTTTGGAAGCTTCGGCTTCATTATTTTCAGTAAATTCTCAAATCCCTTGTCAGATAAACCAGCCTTTGCCTTCCATTTCAGCAGTTCAAGTGTGGTACCAAGCTTTGTGCTGCCATCTTTGCAATTTGGGTACAACAACTTTTTGTGATCCTTTTGCATGGCCTCCAACTTAAGCTTCTCCCTTTCTGTATCCCATTGTTGCTTTGCATCAGAAATGACCCGACCAAGACCATCAGCAGGCTCATTCGATGCTCGTTGTTCTTCTTCATTGTCGCCTCCCTCTTCTTCATTGTCTTCCATTGCAGTATCACCATATCCTTCAAGGGACATAGGATAGCTGTCATCATCCTCCTCTTCTTCATTTTGTTCCAGCCTAACCCCTCTTTCTCTGTGCATGGCCCAACAATAATATCCGGGCACATGCAATATTTTCGTATCAGTTACAGATAAAGAAGATAAGGTTGCTAACCTCGGCCGAGGATACCGTGTTGTGTGAACTTAAGTGTGACTCGGACATTTCGTTGAACACCTTGTGTGCAGTGTGAAGAAAAAAACCTAGCATCCACCTCCCACACAAAATTCCAGAAAAAATAAGTGGTTGGGCTGGGCTTATTTATAGCCAAGGGAGGGTTTTTGGTCCCGGTTCATGGCATGAACCGGGACCAATTCTCCACAGAGCGCCACGTGTGCATCGCGGGGGCATTCGTCCCGGTTCATGCCATGAACCAGGACCGTTGCTTAGAGATGAACCGGGACCAATGCCCAGGCGGCATGAACCGGGACCGGTGCCTGGCATTGGTCCCGCTTGCGGAACCGAACCGGGACTGATGGCATTTGGGTCCTGGACCAAAGACCCTTTTTCTACTAGTGCCCGTTGCCCATCGCCTATGCCGCCCCACTCTCCAGCTGCTCCTGCACCGGCGACATGCACACTACACCACATCGACGGCCACCCCCGGTAGCCCGCAAGTCTGGCGTCCCCTCCCAACCCTCCTGCTTCCTCCTCCTGATCTCCGCCGGTGCAGCCCCTCCTTGCCCTACCTTGAGCTACACCCGCACCGGCCTTCCTTCCCCATTGCCGGTCGAGTGAGGCAGAGTACGAAACCGCCACCGGGAGGACCCCACCTCCACCAGGCTTCTGTTGGCCTAGCTCTGAACGCCGAGTGCAGTCCGGCATGACACCGATGATGATCCGATGAGTCCGCGCACGTACAAGAACAAGCCAACGATCAGCTAGCTAGCTCTCTCAACTCCCACGTACGTGAAAAACAGTTTGATGGCTACATGGCCCTCTCGGCCCTATTGTTAGACTTGTATTGATCTCACTGTGTCTTACAGAGGCAATACAAGGGCGTATATATACCCGGCAAGACGACATAGTGTCAGTACGAGTTGGTGTTGGACTACTAGTCCTACTCGGCTAGCTACACGGAACGCACACAACTGAGACACACATGCACACGACACCATACCGGTGTCCTATCGGGATTATTATTCCTAACAATTATCCCCCTAAGCACGATGTGCCGCTCTTTACAGCTTGAACACCTATCCTTCCTCGCATCTCCGCGAACTCCACTCGTCCCAAAGATTTGGTTAGGATATCTGTAAGCTGATCATCGGTGCAAACATAGTTGACTTCAATCTTGCTTTCTTCTATGCACTATCGTATGTAGTGATACTTCATATCAATGTGCTTACTCCTGTCATGGTGCACCAGATTCTTGTATAAAGAAATTGCAGACTTGTTGTCAATACTGAGCACCACTCGTTCTGCCTCCCAATTGGTGAGATCACCGAGTAGACTCCTTAGCCACACACCTTGACACGCCGCAGTTGCAGCGGCAATATACTCAGCTTCACATGATGATTGTGCCACCACTTTCTGCTTTTGTGATAGCCAACTTACTATGCTTCTTCCCAAGAAATATGCCACACCCGAGGTACTCTTACGGTCGTCAATATCTCCTGCCATGTCGCTATCACTGTAGCCAAGTAGCTTCACCCCTCCTTCTCTTTCGAGTAGACAATACCAAAGTTTGTAGTACCTTTGATATACCTGAGTATATGCTTCACGGCTGTCCAATGCTCTGCTATGGGTGCTTCCATGAAGTGACTCACATAGCCAATGGAATAGGCCAAGTCCGGTCTTGTGTTAATGAGATACCTCAAACTTCCGACCACACTCCTATACTCCGTTGCATCAACCACGGGTGCTTCACTCCTTTTGCTCAGTTTAAGACGAGGTTCCATCAGAAGATGAGTTGGATTGCACTCTTCCATGTCACACTTCTCGAGTATCTTCTTTGCATATGCCTCTTGGCATAGCGTGATCTCACCTAGTTTTTGATGTATCTCGATCCCAAGGTAGTAGCTCAACAAGCCTAGATCACTCATCTTGAATAACTCCTTCATATGTAGCTTGAACTTTGCAATCTCCTTCTCATCCGCTCCAGTTATCAATAGATCATAAACATAGATGCCAACTAGTAGATGATCCCTTCCTTTACCTCGCTTATACATCGCATGCTCCAGTAGGTTCTTCTCGAATCCGAGAGAGATCAATGTACGATCAAGCTTGATGTTACACGCCCGAGAGGCTTGACGTAGCCCGTACAACGCCTTGTGTAGCTTCAAAACCTTGTGTTCTTCACCCTCCTTGATGTATCCCGGTGGTTGCTTCACATAAACTTCTTCTTATAACTCCCCATTCAAAAACGCAGATTTCACATCCATGTGATGCAATTTACAAAATTCTTGAGCCGCGAGAGCAATAAGTTATCTCACCGATTCCATCCTTGCGACGGGAGCGAACACTTCTTCGAAATCCGCACCTTGCTATTGCACGTATCCCTTGGCCACTAGTCAAGCTTTGTGTTTCACCAACTTCCCTTTGGCATCCTTCTTGATTTTGTACACCCACTTGAACCCTATGGCCTTGTGATTGTTGGGCAGATCGACAAGCTCCCATGTATCATTGTCTTTGATCGATCCCAACTCCTCATCCATAGCACAACGCCAACACTCCTACATATTAGCGTCCTCAAATTTCGTCGGCTCCTCGGTGAGTAAACACCGACCTCTACCTCGTCCGCGCTTGCGGAGAGCCTCCGGTGGATACAACTCTAGAACATCTCGTAGTTTCTCCAGAGTAGGTGGCCGTCCCCTTGGTTCCTGCACCATCGGAGACACCGGAGCCGATGCGGTGCTTGCCGCTCGATCCGCTGAAGTTCCAACTACGTCTGCTGCTGGCGAGCCTTCGGTAGATTCTGTCACGTGAACGCCTGGTCCAAGTGATATGTTTCCATGCTCGAGCGACGCACGTGCTATGGAGGAAGCTGACCTTTCCGATCGATCGTGTAATGGCAAAGAAAAACTTTCGTCCATGTTGCCGTGACCGTTCGGTCCAGGTCTTTCCGATTCCTCTCCTTCAGGAGCAAGTCCTCCTGGCCTGCTTGACGACGTACTACGTACGTGAGCTGCTCCTTTGCCTCCACGTACAACTCCAGCTGGGCTGCTCCCTGGATTCCCATACGGAGATACGTCGCTGCTTTCCGCTCGCAAATTTTCTACTTCTCTTGAGCGTTGAGGTGTTGTGTGGGGCCCCCGGATTAATCCTCCGAGAATCCCTGTTATTCATACAACCACGATCCCATGATCAGTTAGTCGTGGCACATAACCGACAAGTATCATTACATCATCCGAGAATATACCGAATTATCAGACTTACATGAATGTCGTTATGACTACACAATAAGCAGCAGCGGATCTTCATCAAGCGTAGAGCCCGAGCCATGCCTTAACCTACAGGCAACTGACTGGGAGAACATACTCTCCAACGCCATCTTCTTCTTGATATCTGGCCAAGTTAATAGCCAGGGACAATGCTAGTGAGTACATTGAATGTACTCGCAAACCACCTAAATATAATAATAATAACAAGAGGCTATGCAATATGACTCTGGTATTAGGAGGGCTCCAAGAGAGGTTCTTTTCTCAAATAGTTTCTCTTGTAGATATAGCATCTACATATCTTTGTTGAAAACATCTGTAAATAGTTTTGGAAACCTTTTTAAAAAGTTTTGGAAAACATCAGGACTGGGTCACCCATTTGTTCCCGTTTTCAGGTCGTCCCACGACCAAGCTCCTTCCATACCTCTTTGACCATCCCATGGTCAAAGAAGGTATCCTTCCCGACCATCCCATGGTCAAAACATTTCGAAAACATTTCTCTTCTGAAATCCTTTTTGAAAACAAAACCAGCACCGCTCTACAGAAGTTTGTCCAACTCGTCCTTAACCATGGACACGGATATTCGAATAGATTTACACTCTGCAGAGGTTGCGCACTTTACCCACACCATCCGGGTACCCTACCCTGATCTTCACCGATCGTGGGTCGAGTAACCAATCAAGACTCTCCGGAAATCTACTCCAATACAAGTGCCTATCCTATGAGTGTTAATCCCCTCAAAACCGGGACATCGGGTGAGGACCAACCGGAGCGCTTAGTGCACGTCCCACGTGCGCACTTTCAATGAGGGGCTCATAGTTACGCGTGGAGGCCTGCCGACCCTTTGTTCCTTCTCTAGGTCCCACCTTTATTGGAGAAGGCCCACCCTCCAGGGATCCTAGATCCCCTGTAGTAGTTGCGAGGCAGCTTATACCGGAAAAGACAACCTTGAAATCCAGCCCTGTCCCATACCAGAGTAATGTGGTTGCACAGGGATAAGTTGTTATAGCTAGACTGCAAAGAACGAGGTGCGTTTTCGTAAACCTTCTTCCTCCGGTTTTCCTCCAACATTTTGTAAAACAAAACCTTTTTCTTTCTCAACATCTCTTGGGAGGTCCCACCTCACCAAGGTTTTATCATAAAACATTTGGTAAAACTTTTTCCGGGGTCTTCCCGTCCTCTAGCTTTGCTTTGGCTAAATTGGGGGTCTCCAAAGGGCTATGGTGATATACACCATCTATCCTACTAGGGCAAGTAGGTAACACAAAGGGGGTTGTACTTACTAGTACAAAGGCATAGTAGTTCGGAGGGGCCAAACCACTACTATATATTCAATCAACATATAGTAAAACAATGCAGTTTTAAATCAACAGGAGATAAAGCATGCATAAGTAAAATAGTAGGACAAGGCTTATGAGCAAGAAGGTGGCTTGCCTGTGATAAGAAGTATGGCATAAATGTCCCTGGACTTCTTCTTAGAAAACCATAATAACCAATAAAATCTATCTTCTTGTGCTCTTCGATATCATCGCAACTATCGTCGTCCCGACAGCACATGCAAGTAAACCAAGCCACAATCAACACAAGGCATGCAAGCATCCAAACAATACAACAAACAATGAATAATATCAGATTAATACTCAGATGGTTTTGGGAGGATTGGAAATAGGAGATTGGGATGGCCTTGGAGAAGGGGATGAATACCCCTTAGGATTTATAGTCTAAAAACTACCTAAGAGTTGGATTTTTGGACAAGACCATATTATGTATGGTACTCTTGTAGAAACATGATACCAACAGATAGGTATTGATAAGATGAAGCCAACAAAAGTGGTTTCACTATTTGATCAATTACAAAAGATTTATAGTGATTTTTTATAGTGAAAAAGACACTAGTTTTAGGAAATAATTCACCAGAGAAGTTCTGGAGCTCCAAAAATAATTTCCTTGGGTGGAAAGGTAGGAGTTGATGTACTTGTTCACTGAGAGTTGGAATCAAGTCAATATAGTTACCAGAATGCCCGCAGGAAATTCCCAAAGGAAGTTCTATAGTCGATTTGTCTTTTTCACCAAATTTAATCTACATGAGTTTTTAGTTTGATTCCAAGGGCACAGTGTAGTTATTTGGAATACCTTTCCGTAGGATCTGGAATCACCCTTTTTGGAGCTGTATAGCTACTGTAGTAAATTTTTACGTGAATAAACCATGCACATAATAATTTAACTTACAGAGAAATATCCCAGGCTCAATAAATCATGAGCTCCTGTATTTTGATAGGCCCAAGCGTAATACATCCAGGATAATTGGAATTGGGTCAATTAGTTTCAGGGTTTGGTGTAGGGAATTTTCTAAACTCATAAATGACCTGTTTTTGTTATTTTCACTCAAGCTAATATACTGTTCACCTTGGCATGAGACCAAGGTCCAGAGATAGGTACATCCAAAAGCTACCAGTGGCACTTGATTTCATTCCATTTGGAGATGTGAAGCTCACAGAGGAATTTAATTGGTGGGATAGACACATTTTGGTGGAAATAATGCCCATAAATAATGGAAATTACTTTGGGCAGAATACCAGTTCTGCATGATGTTGAAAACCCTAGGGGATCATGTAAAATTGTCACCTGGATGAGATCATGTAGTTTTGTATTTTATTTTGATTTAAACTAATAGGTGTATTTCAGATCTATAATTCCCAAAGAAGAGGAAAAAGGCAAAACTAATGTCGGGCCGGATCTAGAGGGGAGTTGGGCCGTCTAGGGGAGAAGCGGCCCACCCAGGGGGGCACTGCGCGGGAGGGCTTTTGAATCTACGCAGCAGGGCCCGCTGGTCAGTGGCTACGGCCAGCGAAGGGGTAAGGGCCGATTTCTGCCATCGGATGAAGTGGAGATCGACGGCCACGACGGCGTCTTCAACCCCGCGAAGGGAGCGGCAGCGGAAACAGAGACGAAACCCTAGAGGCGGAAAAGGGACGTGGGGATGCTTACCAGGGGCTCGCCTGTGGCCTGAGATGGTCGGAGGCGACACGGTCGACGATGGCGAGCCTGTGGAGGGGCGGCATGAGGGGTCTCCGCGCCGGGAAATGGTTCGCGCGAGAACGCCCGAGGGATGACGCGTCGGAGCTCGACGCAAGCGACGATCTGGAGTACCTGGCCAGAAAAACCACACCATCAGAGAGAGGGGAGGGAGGAAGTGTCATGTGACATACAGAGAGGGAGGGACAAAGGAGAGTGAGCTTAGCTCGGCGGGAGGGAGAGGGCCGAAGCTTCTCCCTTGCTCTCACTCAAGTAGGGCACAGCAGAGGAGGGGGAGAGGGGTGCTCTAAGGTGTGAGGTAGAGAGGTAGGAGGAAAATGAGGCCAAGGGGGAGAGGGGTACTGGCCGGTGGAGCTATATACCGAAGGGGGAGGATCATGGTGGATCTAGTCCATGGAGCATGTGGGAGGGGAGGGAAACTAGGGGAGGTTGCTGTGGGCGTGAGAGTGGTATCTGGTCTTTGCTGGGGGCAGAGGAGAGGTGGAATGGCTGCTGCGAACTTGGTCCTAATTGTTAGTCTCTCTCTCTTTCTCTCTAAAGCACAAGGGACAAGGGAGGGGGGTGCTACAGTGCATTGCTACAGTGTAGCTCGACCAAAGGGGATGGTGTTTGCTATGGTGAGTGGTGGTGAGCCTTGGTGGTGATTTTAATATGGCCTAAGCCACTAATTTCTTAGTTTGCCATATTTGATCAAAATGAGGCTTGTGAAGGAAGTTTGATAATTTGTAATGAACAAGGTGGGGATATGGTACTGTTAGATGGGTGAGGTCAAGATACACCTCCGGGATTTATTTGGGATTTTTCTAAAGATTTAAAGTCCACTTAAATCCATTTCTTCAAAAACTGCAGAAGTAGTTTCTAGAAGATTAATTAATAATTCTACATTGGACAAGTGTAGTTTTTGATGTGATAAGGTTCCAACTGTGAATACACACTCAGGAGAATTTTCCCAAGATTTATTGGGGCTTAAAAGTATTTAAAACATTTATTATTCCATTTCTGCCATTTAAGAAAATAGGCAAAAAGAAATAATAAAACCCTTCAAAAATATTTATTTTTGAAGTTTGAAGATAGGGTATGATAGGTGGAACTTAATTGAGCCAAAATTTCAGGAAGTGTTGTGGCAAAAACCAAACTTGCCTTTAGGAGAGGAGTTTTGGAAGTTTTGCCTATTTAGGGAATTAAATAGTCTTGGTCCATAATAAATATGGATAAATGTTGATAAATCTTGATGATTAAGGTAGATGATGTAGACAAGGTGTAGAAGGCATTTTCAACCTTGGGATTGGAGAGTCCAAGTTGATTTTTGTGAAAACTAGAGATTTAAGGATCTTGGGTAAGATTGTTTTCATGCCCCCAAAACCTTGCTAGATCTTGGCGCTCTAGGCTCCCCTTGGGGCATGGGACATATGGATGGATAGAACAAGTGCTGTAGATTTCAATGGTGTAGAGGTTTGAGCTTGATCCTGCTTGTGCTCACCAAGGCAAGCTTTCCAACTTTGAATAAAATAAGTCCGCCAAAGAAGATTATCGACTAGCCTTCAAAACAGATCAAGGATCCAATTGGATCAAGTGAAGTAGGTAATGATAGACCTATATGAGTAGAACACAACCATGCTAAGAGTTGGTCTAGCGAGGTTTTGATGGTGGTGTGAGCTTCTAGCAAAGTTGGCATGATGACTAGATTTGCAGGAAAAGTTATTTTCTTGCCTGCAAAACCATCAAGTACTAGTAGGTCGAAGGGTGATCCAACCAAGGGAAAAAGTGGTCCTTGGTAGTCCTCAGGATGGTTAGCAAGATGGTTCAAGTGCATTTCCAATAATTCACAAGGGTTGGGAAAAGGAGGCATTCAAAAGGGTGATGTTGGAAACATATTTCCAGACTTCAAATTTGGCAGATTTAGGGTGTTTGACTAGAACATGAGAGGGGATGTTTTTGGTGGGTTGCAAGGTACCCAAGCATCATCAAATGGATGATGTTGAAGTGTAGGTTGAGTAGAAAGGATCCATGCTTGATGTTGGTCTCCATTGACTTGGAAGCTTCTAGAAGTAGATCACTTGAGAGATGATCTGATTAAGGTTTTTAGCTGACTACTGAGTAGCTAGGGATCAGATCCAGATTGTATTCTAGCTTAGGGTGGGATGATTTGGAAACATATTTATCCTAGGCATGAGTTCCTATAGTAGCTCATACTATCTCCTAAGCAGACAAATCAAACAACAGATCAAGGCAACTCATCTTACAAACAAATCAACTACTACTGGGTTACCACCAAGCTTAGCTTGAGGTAAGGATGGGTATTTTGAAATGGTTTGGAGTTTGAACAAGGTAAGGTCCTTGGTATCTCTACCAAGAGTAGAATTCAAATGGTTCATAAAGAGGGTTTTGTTAAATCTAGAGATAAGATTAGTTGAAGATTCTGTCTTGAAAACATAAGGAGATTATGTTATATAGCTCTCCATAGTTTTATCAATAGAAGCTAATAAAGTAGTCTTGGTCTCATAAACATCTTGGCTCATGTTTTTGAAATGCCAGAACATTTGAGAATATGGAAATTAAGCCAAGACTATTTTGGGAAGTAGCTTTTGTCAAGTGGTGTTAAGGTAGGGAGTATATCATCTAATACACATTTATATGCATAAGCATATCCAACAACAAGCAAACACTTCAGTATTAAACAAGAAAAAGTTTTTGTTCCCCCTGATTTTTGCATTCTGTACAACTAATCAGGGTTGCCGAAATTGGGGTGTTACATGTTGTTGACGTAGGGCCCGTAGGGCCCGATGCACCATCATGTACACTCTTTTCCGGCTGATTGTCTGCATGCTCAAGATCACTGTTATACACAACAGTAAAAATCTTATATGAGATCGGCTGTACCGGTTCTGCGGATCCCCAATTCCATGAATTCTCCTCCTCGTAAAGTACGTCGCGTGTAACCACCAATTTTTTGTTCACCGGATTGTACGCGCGATATGCTTTCGTACTGGCTTCATATCCGATCATGACCATTGAAGTGCTTCTATCCGCCAACTTGGTTGTGTGCCTAGCGGACACCGTCTTCACATGCGCCATGCATCCAAAAGTGCGAAGATGATCAACCGAGGGCTTGTGTCCATACCATGCTTCGCACGGCGTCATACCTACTACACTCTTAGTTGACGCCCTGTTCATTAAATAGACAGCTGTACTAACTGCCTCACCCTAAACCTTCCTGGCATGCTTTTGCTCATCATCATGTTGCGTGCCATGGCCACCACGGTTTGGTTCCTTCTTTCCACAACACCATTTTGCTGCGGTGAATAGGTGCGGTGAGATACCGTCGGATCCCATTAGCTTCGCAAAAGGCCTTGAATTCATTAGAGATGAACTCACCCCCCGATCGGTACGGAGGGCCTTCAATTTGGCCTCGACCTCTACTTCGGCCGCCATCTTAACGATCCTGAAGGCTTGCAAAGCTTGATCCTTCGTCTTCAGCAACACAAGCCACATGTATCTACTGAAGTCGTCGAAGATGAGCAAGAAGTACTTGTTCCCAGCGTGGGTTGCCGGCATGATCGGTCCACACAAGTCTCCATGGACCAACTCAAGAACCTTGCTTGCTCGATATTTTCCCTCGCTTGGAAACATGGCTCGCCTTTGTTTCCCAATGAGACAACCGTCACACAATTGCTCAACGTGATTAACACACGGTAAGCCACGCACCATCTCCTTCTGTCCAATTTGCCGTAGAGCTTCGAAATTTAGATGTCCGTAGCACGCGTGCCACTTCCACGCCGAGTCTTCCATGCTTGTCATCAAGCATACTAGATCCGCCCGATCTAGATTGAGGATGTAGAGTCTATTCTTCGACCTCTCCACCTTCATGATGAGTTGCCTTTGGCGGTCATATCCCCATAGGAACTCGTCCTCCAACACGATCTTGCATCCACGCTCCGCGAGCCAACCAAGACTGATGATGTTGGTCTTTAGATTGGGAATATAGTACACATCAGTGAGTACCTTGTGACCTCCATCCTTCAACTCAAACAGGACAGTGCCTCGCCCTGCAATCTCCACCTTCGACCCATCGCTGAATCGAACGGAGCCTCCCACCATGAGGTTTAACTCAGAAAATTGAGCCTTGTCGCCTGTCATGTGGTTGCTAGACCCTGTGTCGAGGTACCAAATGTCGCGAGCCGTCTGCATCCTCCGCGGGAAGACCCTCTCTTCCACGAGCGTGACGATCTCCATAGCGGACTCCTGAGTAGTTGATTCCTTGGTGGCCATTAACTCGCAAGCTTTGACCATGAGCATCATCGGTCCATCATCTCCTTCCTTCGCCATGAGAGCCTTCTCCTTTGAAGGATTGGGACACTCCGGTTTGAAGTGCCCGAGCTAATTGCAATTATGGCAGGGAAGATTCTTCTTGTCGAATTTCTTCTTTGGCTTCTTCGACTTGTTGTCCGACTTCTTCGTCGGGCGAGAAGCTTCACCGCTGCTAGATGCTTTATCGCTCCTCTCGTTGGCGACCATTGCCTGCCACTGGGCACGCGTAAGCATGCGGTGCTCATCAGCTTTCGCGTCGCCGCAAGTGATCTTCATCCGCTCATCGTGCGCCTTCAACCGTCCGACTAGATCATCCACCATGAGATTCTTGAGATCAACGTATTGCTCGATTGTCGACACAACGGGCAAGTAACACGGCGGCACCGCGCAAAGGAAGCGCCTAATGATCGAGATCTCATCGAGCTTCTCGTCGAGTGCATGAATGAAATGGATCGTATGGGCACCTAGAGGGGGGTGAATAGGTGCTACACCAATTTTTAATTATTTTTCAATTTTAGGCTTAGCACAAAGGGTAAATTCTCTAGATAAACTATTAGGTGGAATTTCCCTATATGCAACCCTATCTACTAGCGAGTAAAGAACGAGTGGAAGAGGAACGGGTAAACCGAAGTGAAGCGCGTGGAGACACAGGATTTGTTTGACCGCAGTTCCTTCCTTGTTAAGGGAAGTACGTCTGTGTTGGAGGGGTGGGCGGTACTAAGACCACCACGCCACAAAAGGCCTCACCCTGTTCTTCGATGGATCTCGCCACCAAAGGCCTGATCCACCTTTCCATTATAGGTACCCTTCGAGGCGGGCACCGACACCTTTACACAACTAGCGGGGAAACAACTCCACAACAACTTGGAGGCTCCCGGAATGACAACAAGCTGCCACAACAACAAAGTTATCAAATACAATAAACAAGATCTAGGTATTGACAAGAATACTAGATTAGGGATTTCTGCAAGTGAATGGAGAGGAGTTGAAGCGCTTGATTCTTGATGATGATGATGAACTTCTTCTCCTTCAATTCCCCCAAAGATCCAGACCTTCGGGTAGTTGAAGTGGGAGATCGAGAATGAGAGCTCTTTCACAATGTTTGGACAATTTCGAATGAATCAAGAGTTCTGAACGTTGGGGAAGAAGGGGTATTTTTACCCCCTTCAGAAACCAGCCGTTGGACACTTTGGGGGCCCGATTATCCGGCCCAAGTGAGGGCCGGATTATCTGGTCTGGGGAAAACACCATCCCAGACTCGGAATATCCGGCAGATAATCCGCCCCCTATCAGAGCGTCGCGCCGAGCTTGCCCTTGATCAACTTCTGGTGGCCGGATTATCCAGCCCTATGCGAGGGCCGGATTATCCGGCCTGGGGAGGAAAAACCGCCCCAGTTCAGATTTTCCAGAAGAAAATCCGACCGGATAACGAGCGACGTGCCTTGGCTCCTTTTGCTTGAAATCTGGGGGCCGGATTATCCGGCCCATGCGACTGCCAGATTATCTGGCCTGGGGAGGAAAAACCGCCCTAGTTCGGATTTTCCAGGAGAAAATCCGACCGGATACCGAGCGACGCGCCTTGGCTTCCTTTGAGCGATGAGGTAGGCCGGATTATCCGGCCCTAGGTGGGGCGGATTATCCGGCCCCCCTCAAAGCTTCCTGCACATTTAGCGCACATGAATAGTCTCCATAGTATTGTTATCTAACACACAAAACATAGGAAAACATGAAATGTTCTTTGAATGTCCCCCTTTTTGGTGTTAGATGATAATACCAGGATTTGCAGGAGAAAGTCACAAGACAAACAGAAATACCTTATGAAAGAGACTCCCACTCAATGTGTGCATAATAGGGTTTTGCATCGGAATACAAATGCACACAAATAGGTGAATATATTCCATAGTCATATGAGCAACAAAAACATACCACCGAGGTAGAGAGAAGGCATCCTTGACATAAGTCACAATTATTACCGGATAACCAATATGAGCGCCTTCCATGATAAACCTCCAGCAATAGGATATGAATATATAGATCCATAAGCATAATCCATGATATGAAATCCATAGGCATAATCTAGACAACCACATAAAGTCTCAAAAAACCACAAATCACAAATTTAAAGTTCAACACTAAATGGGCAAAAGCAAGAAAATGATGAATAGAAAAGTGCAAGTGCTTATGCCTGACCCATGCAAATCCACGGACAACCTAATAGAACTACTTCTCCCCCTTTGGCATCGAGACACCAAAAAGGGAGAAGAGCGATGCTAGCACCCACGGGATCACTCGTAGTCCTCGTCCTCGTCCTCTTCCTCGTCTTCATTCTCATCCTCATCCTCATCTTCAAGCTCCTCAGTGTCACCTTCCTCATCTTCATCATCAGCAACAGACGCAGAGGGGAACAAGTGACGCTCCATCTCACCATAGTTCAACCCGGAGGAAGAGTTCCACCGAGCATACGGAGTGGGAGGTGTAGGAGCCGGAGGAGCACCCGAAGCGCCGGACACGTGGTGGAGAATGAGCTGCTGGGAGTGACCCAACTCATGTGGCTGCTTGTATGCCTCGTACTGACCCTTGCGCGTGTCCACGCCCATGCAGAGAATGTGACGCTGGAACCAGTTCAGTTGCTTGATCTCACGGGCAACGGGAGGCACAGGGGGCCTGCGAGCATCCCTCATGAGGCCCTCAGGAGCAGAGGAGGGGTGAGAGGTCTTCCGAACCTTGGTGTAGATCTTCTTGGCCTTGTGCACGGAGTCGATGTGGAACTCCTCAGCAGGAAGCAGGTGACAAATGAGCATCATAATGTAGGGTGCATAGGGAATGGACAGACGGTTGAACATAGCATCACACAGCCCATGGTAAATGAAGTCCATGACATCCAGCCTGTATTGCACTGACTCATCCTCGCAAGAGGCAACCTCATGAGAAAATTGAAGTAGCTGAACAAGGTGACCACGCATGCTGTCATTGTTGCCCCCACTCGGAGTAATGGAGTCACGGAAGAGACTCACTAAGGAAGCATAAATGGGAGCAAGACCAGCCAGAGTGCCCACAATGCCATTGTCCACAGTGCAAGGAGAGAGAGCTGCATCTTTGTTGGGCTTCAGCTGGGTAATGATGCGGTGGCCACTGGCTATATCCCTTCTGCGGAAAGAGTACCCAAGAACCTCAGCAAACACGTGAAAATCAGCAGTCATAGGCCTGTCATGAGTCATCCACTTCATAGTGCGACGCTCATCCCCACAAATAACCAAAGTGGAGAAGAACTTCTTCACCACCTCAGAGTCAAAGGAGCACTAGAGAGACATAAGATGGTGCAGCCCCATCCTCTCAGCCACATACATCGCATCCATAAGATGAGCCTTCTCCAAAGCATCAGCAAGTACCAGTGGGTGCATAGGCCTAATGTTTAGCCTGGCATAAATATCTTCATAGATCCCCTTCTGTTCTGCACACCAAAAACGAGTATCCCCAGCTCATCATCACGAGGCAGCTCAGCAAACAAGTCACGGTGACGGATGGCAGAGAAAGAGACCGCATCCAAAGTCCTGTAGTTGATCTTGGGCTCCTTTCCCTTCCTCTTGGACACCCCCTTCCTAGTCCTCTTTGCTTGTTCAGCCATGCGCTTCTCTTCGTTCTTCCTTCTCCTCAATTTAACTTTGTCCACTAAGTTACCCTGTCCGTCGTCCCGAAAGTATTTGGCACGAGGACGACGCTTGTAGGTCTTGGGAACACCGTAACCACCTATGAGGAGAATAAGGGCGATAGCAAGGGGATAAGCATACACACAAGTCCAGGAGAGAGCATGGAAAAAGTAGTCAAAAAGTTCATAGGAAAAAACTACTCAATGCATACTCCATAGTGAAACTGAACCAGAATCGAATCTGTCATGCCGGATTATCCGGCCTGGCCAGGGGCGGATAATCCGGCCCTGGCAGAAATTTTTGATTTCACCTAGATTGAATGCAAAAAAGTAGATCGGGCCTAGAAACTGTAAGACTACGATTTCTAGACAACGTTCCACCCAACAAGTTACACATCTAGCCAAAGATGGGAGAGAGGGAGTTACCCTCACTCATTGGAGAAAGAACGCGGAAGAGAAGGTACCCGGAGGTGCAGAGAAGAAGATCCGGGGAGGCCCGGAAAATCTGGTGGCCGGAGAGGCTCCGGGGAGGGTGGGGTATGGCAGGCGGCGGCTGAGGAGGAGGAAAGGGTTGGGGGAGAAGTGCTGCTCGTTATGAGCCCTTCCCCCCGAGCCCTGCCCTTTAAGATGAAATCCTCCATGGCCGGATTATCCGGCCTATACTTGGGCTGGATTATTTGGCCTCAAATCTGGGACTCTGTTACACACAGAACCAGGCCCGCGCGTCCCCAAACAACACCCCCACAAGGTGTACAAGGGACTTGTGTGCTAGAATAGATGGCTTAGGGGTAGGGAATGGCTTAGGATTAAGAGATCCAAACTGATATGGTACTAGACACTCAAAATTGCAAAATCCAAATCAAATAAAAGCCAAGATTGAGTGTGATTCCCATAAGAACATGAGATAGCAAATAACATCCAAAAAGAGCCAATTCTCCTCAAGGGAGAGGGCGGTGGCCGAGGCCACCTTGTTGGAGTGTATGGTGTGACACCACGAAGATATATCTTGGGTTCACGACCAATACTCATCAATAAGCTCACATATCACAAAATGATATTGAGAGAAATGATTTAACTTGCTTTTGGCATTATGGGGGGAGGGTTAGCCTTATGAGTTAGGACCACACTCCCCCTATATCCATGCCCACACCTAGACCAAAGAAGGATTGAGATGTCCGAGCAAGTGCATGGGTAATCAACACAAGCTCCTGGAATCAATGATATTTAGCTCATTCCTCAAATAGCAGAATCTTGCTTCATCAAGTGGCTTTGTAAAAATATCCGCAAGTTAGTTCTTCGTGCTCACAAAGGATAGATCAATATCGCCGCGAGCAACATGGTCTCGAATAAAATGATTCCGAATCTCAATATGCTTCGTCCTTGTGTGCTGAACAGGATTGTATGCAATTTTGATTGCACTTTCATTATCACATAAAATAGGCACTTTGTCACAATTGACACCGTATTCCTTTAAAGTTTGCCTCATCCACAATAATTGGGTGCAAGCGCTGGCAGCAGCAACATATTCAGCTTCGGCGGTGGAGAGAGATATACAATTTTGCTTTTTAGAGGACCAACAAACAAGAGATCTTCCCAAGAATTGACAAGCTCCACAAGTGGATTTCCGATCATCCTTATCACCAACCCAATCTTTTGGTCCACATCTTTACCATGTGGGTTAAGTTCAAGATGACATTTTGTTTACATCGGAGTGGCGACACCATTTAGATCCATCATCTTGAATCTCTTGAGCATGTCTTGGATGTACTTTGCTTGATTAATAAAGGTTCCTTCTCTAAGTTGCTTGATCTCGAATCCAAGAAAGAACCGTAATTCCCCTATCATAGACATCTCAAACCTGTCAGTCATAAGCTTTGAAAATTCATCATTAAAAGCTTTATTAGTAGAACCAAAGATGATATCATATACATATAGTTGGCATACAAAGAGCTCCCCCTTAACCTTCTTAGTAAAAAGAGTGGGATCGATTTGCCCAACTTCGAAGCCACGATCTAACAAAAGCTCTTTAAGGTGCTCATACCACGCACGTGGGGCTTGTTTAAGGCCATAGAGTGCCTTATCGATTTTGTAGACATGGTTCGGAAAGTTAGGATCCTCAAACCCCGGGGGTTGCTTGACGTATACCAACTCATGTAGAGGACCGTTAAGGAAGGCACTCTTGACGTCCATTTGCTGCAACTTAAAATTGTTATGGGCAGCATAAGCAGGAAGGATACGGATGGACTCAAGGCGAGCCACTGGAGCATAGGTCTCGCCGAAGTCAATGCCCTCAACTTGGGAGTAACCTTGTGCCACAAGTATTGCCTTGTTCCTCACAACAATGCCATTCTCGTCCTGCTTGTTTTTGAAAATCCACTCGGTGCCGATAACATTGCGACACTCTTTGGGTTTCTCCACGAGTTTCCAGACTTTGTTGCGCTCGAAATTATTCAATTCTTCATGCATAGCAACAACCTAGTCTAGGTCTTCAAGAGCTTCAAAGACCTTCTTAGGTTCCACCATAGAGATATGAGCTTGATGCTCATCAAAACTGGCCAATTCTCTTCTTGTAGAAACCCTTCGTCGAAGATCACCAACGACCTTGTCGAGAGTGTGACCCCTCATGAATGACAAGAAGTAGAGATTGCTTCAGCCTAGGAGTTATATGGAGATTTAAATTCGGCTAACATTGATCTTGCCATATCCATTAGAGTTTGATTCTTCCTCTCGGCTACACCATTTTGTTGAGGGGTGTACGCATCGGAATATTGATGTCTTATCACCTCTTCACTTAGGAACTCATTTAAGGTGTAGTTCTTGAATTCAGAGCCGTTATCACTTCTTATGGCCAGAATTGGCATGTTGTGTTGACGTTGAACCTCGTTGGCGAAGTCGATGACAGTTTGTTGAGTCTCGCTCTTCAACTTGAAGAAATAAACCCAAGTGTATCTTGAGTAATCATCAACAATCACTAGATAATACTTCTTCCCACCAAGGCTTGCATGAGATGGAGGTCCGAAGAGGTTCACATGAAGGAGCTCCAAAACCCTTTTTGAAGAGATAATAGTTTTCCTCTGATGAGGTGATTCATGCATTTTCCCTTCAATAAACGCCCTGCAAACACGATCTTTGGCAAAGAGACATTTTCTTTTAGTCCGAGAATGTGGCCACCCTTGTGGAGACTTTGGAAAGTTCTCATATTGACGTGGGCTAGTCGGCGATGCCATAGCCAACCCGCGTCAGCCTTTCCGAAAAGACACATCGGGCCTGTAGTGGTTTTCCCTGAAAAGTCCACCACGTACAGGTCGTTTTCGACATATCCCACGAAAGCGACTTTTAGAGACTTGCTCCACAAGAGTACCACCAAATCAGCATCAATATAAACTACAAAGCCCATCTTACCAAGGGCTCGAACTGAAAGTAAGTTATAACCGAGGGTCTCAACAAGCATGACGTCCACGAGAGAGATATCATGAGCCACCACAACTTTGGCGAGACCCAATACCTCATATTTTGACTTGTCACCATAGGAGACGGTTATGTGATCATGGTTTGGCCGCATCTCCATGATGATATCCTTGCTTCTGGTCATATGACTCGTGCAACCGCTATCGAGTACCCATTTAGAACCACCAGAAGCATAACCCTGCAAGAAAATTACTTCTTGGTTTAGGTACCCATTTTTCAATGGGTCCTCTCATGTTAGTGACAAGGGTCTTGGGAACCCAAATAGACCAAGGAATGTAACAGTCATAAGGCCCTACATAACTAGCATAAACATCACCATAATAATCGCAATATAGTTCAAAGTTAGGATTGTTGATCCCTGCAAAACCATCATAATTATTCTTGTCATTGGTAATGTTGCTAGTCTTTGGTTGGGCAGTCTTGCTCTTCTTCTTGTTGTTGTTTTTCTTGCTCTTTGTCTTGGGTATGTAACCAAGACCTTCTTTACTGTTTTTTGTCCTTTGCCTACTCAGTATCTCATCAATAACCCCTTTACCTTTGTGTTGAGAACTTCTTGCAAGGTCTTCTTTTCCAGAGGATGAAGTGGAGGTATTTGGCACATCATACCGTTTCAATTGAGTTTGGAGATGGTCATGAGACTCATTTAAAGTAGAATGATCACTCTTCAATGCCTTGTGAGCACTTTCAAGATTATCAAACTTCTCCAAAAGTCTAGCATGAACAGCCCCAAAGTCAATCTTTTCTTTCTTTAGTTTCTTTACCTTGGCAAGAGCATGGTCACATTCTATAATGAACTGAGCTACAGCTTCTTCTTGTGACTCCTCAAAGGATTCGAGTCTTTCTTCCAAAGATACTTGAGCTTCCTCTTCCTCTTCCAAGGCATTCTTCAAAGAAGCTATCTCCAAGGCATCTTCTTTTTCAATTCTGCCTTTTTCTTCAAGAAGATCTTCGGCTTGAGCAAGTTGACTCATAAGAGCATCAAAATTAAGTTTGTGCTCACCTTGTAGGTTAGTGAAAAAAGTATCCAAAGCAATAACTTCTTCTTTCATTTTAAGACTGTCATGATCATTCATATCCAAAATTATGTTAGTCTTAGGAAATGAAGATCTAGAAGTTCATACCTCGGACCCTCTTGCCATTAGGCAAGTGGCGTTGTTGTTGATGACGTTCTCGTTTGGCGAGTCGAAGAGAGATGAGGGAGTCGATGTGGTGGCTATAGCAGCCACCTCGCGGGAACTATCATCATCCTCTTCATTTTCACTTGCGGAGGAGTATTCCTCTTGAGCTACCAAGACAATCTTGGGTTGCTTCTTGAAAGGGCCATTCTTCTTAATAAATGGCTTCTTCTTAGGTGCTTTAGATTTATCTTTAAGAATGAGCCTGCCACCATTGTCTTCTCTATTTTGATATGGACACTTGGCTACAAAGTGCATTCTATCTCCACATTTGAAGCAAGTTCTCAATCTTGGGCCACTTTCTCTTCTTCCATTTGACCCGTTCTTGCGCTCAAGTTCAGACCTGGCTTTGGCATCCTTCCAAAAGTTCCTTGCATAAAATGCCATGTACTCACCATGAGCATGTTTGATTTCATCGAGGCAGTCCATGGATACCCCCTCAAAAGCTCATTCATCTTCCTCTTGCTCAACAACATTGGCTTTGAGAGCCACATTGACACCCTTTTGCATTCCAATGGCCCGAGCACAGGCATCTTCAGCATTCTTTGCTGCCACTTTGAATGACGCCATTTCTAGCATGACTTTGTTGGATGTCATTTTATGATAGTTATGTCTACCTTGCAGGATCTTCAAGTTCGTTGGCTCGAAAGGCATTAAGGCACTCACATATTTTCTTTTTATCCACGCATCATCAATGTGAGTGGCCCCGTGCTTTCGAAATGTTGTTGCGATGCCCTTGAGTCTTCTATACATGTCCTCATGGTTTTCACCATCCAACATGTAGAATCCCTCAGCTTCATTGCTAAGGGCATCATACCTGTTTCTTCTCATGCTTTCATTTCCAACGAAGAGATCCGTAAGAGCATCCCAAGCTTCTTTAGCTGTGTTGAGATGTTCAATGTGTGGCATGTCCTTGGGACCCACACCCAGCTGTATCATGTGGAGAGCGGTGGCATTCAACTGGCTGTCCACAACTTCTCTTCTCGTTAGGTTGGTTTGATCTCCAATATGAAGACCCTCTTCAATAATCCTCCACAATTCAATATAAGAGCTGCAAACATGAGATTTCATTAGGAATTACCATTGATTGAAGGAGGATGCAGTGAGCTTGGGTGGATCACCCCTATTGTTTATATGAGGATGAGGGATAGGTGGGTCGGGGGAATATACGTGGCGAACCTCACTATATTCCTCCTTACCACTTCCCTTCTTGGAGGTGGAACTATTAAGTTTTTCACCTTCCACATCATCATCCTTGGATCCGGTGTTACCCTTTTTCCTTAGATGATGGTGTGGCAGCCTTAGAGGAGGATGGAGATGGGGCTATGGATGATGTAAGGCGAGCAATCATTTGATTCATCTCCTCCATCTTGGCCTCAAAGGATTTCAACAAGGTTGTTTCCAATGACTTGAGATCATCCATTGTGACCTTATCCACAGCCTCATTTCCATCATCCTTGGTACCCATACTACTCTTAGGCGGTTAAGCCCGATTTAAGAGACGGGGCTCTGATACCAATTGAAATGGATCATATGGGCACCTAGAGGGGGGGGTGAATAGGTGCTACACCAATTTTTAATTCTTTTTCACTTTTAGGCTTAGCACAAAGGTTAAATTCTCTAGATAAACTATTAGGTGGAATTTCCCTATATGCAACCCTATCTACTAGCGAGTAAAGAGCGAGTGGAAGAGGAACGGGTAAACCGAAGTGAAGCGCGCGAAGACACAGGATTTGTTTGACCGCAGTTCCTTCCTTGTTAAGGGAAGTACGTCTGCTTTGGAGGGGTGGGCGGTACTAAGACCACCACATGAAAAAAGGCCTCACCCTGTTCTCCGATGGATCTCGCCACCAAAGGCCTGATCTCGAGGCGGGCGCCGGCGCCTTTACATAACTAGCGGGGTAACAACTCCACAACAACTTGGAGGCTCCCGGAATGACAACAAGCTACCACAACAACAAATTTATCAAATACAATAAACAAGATCTAGGTATTGAAAAGAATACTAGATCAGGGATTTATCCAAGTGAATGGAGAGGAGTTGAAGCACTTGATTCTTGATGATGATGATGAACTTCTCCTCCTTCAATTCCCCCAAAGATCAAGACCTTCGGGTGGTTGAAGTGGGAGATCGAGAATGAGAGCTCTTGCACAATGTCTGGACAATTTCGAATGAATCAAGAGTTCTGAACGTTGGGGAAGAAGGGGTATTTATACCCTCTTCAGAAACCAGCCATTGGACACTTTGGGGGCCGGATTATCCGGTCCGGGGAAAACACCGTCCCAGACTCGGAATATCCGGCAGATAATCCGCCCCCTATCAGAGCGTCACGCCGAGCTTGCCCTTGATCAACTTCTGGGGGCCGGATTATCCGGTCCTATGCGAGGGCTGGATTGTCCGGCCTGGGGAGGAAAAACCGCCCAGTTCGGATTTTCCGGAAGAAAATCTGACCGGATACCGAGCAACGCGCCTTGGCTCCTTTTGCTTGAAAACTAGGGGCCGGATTATCCGGCCCATGCGACAGCCGGATTATCCGGCCTAGGGAGGAAAAACCGCCCCAGTTCGGATTTTCCGGGAGAAAATCCGACCGGATACCGAGCGACGCGCCTTGGCTTCCTTTGAGCGATGAGGTAGACCAGATTATCCGGCCCTAGGTGGGGCGGATTATCCAGCCCCCCTCAAACCTTCATGCACACTTAGCGCACATGAATAGTCTCCATAGTATTGTTATCTAACATGCAAAACATAGGAAAACACGAAATGTTCTTTCAATGAATCCCATTGACCAAGGTGGCTTTCCGCGAGGAAAACGTGTCCAACATCTCGTCTCCTCCCATCTCCAGATTCTCATACTTCTTCTGCAAGGTTTGTAGGGTTGCCTTGCGGACGCGCTCGTGCCCAAGATTTAGCATCTTGAGCGCCTTCCACGCCTCCTTTGCAGATTTCTTCGAGATCAGCTGCTGCATCATGTCCGCCGGCATCGCCGAGCCGATGGCCGTGAGTGCCTGCCGGTCCTTGCGGTACTTCGACGCGCCTTTCTTGTACTCGTCGCCGTCGGGATCGACAACCTCCCAGATATCGTTGGACTCCATCACCCACTCCATCTGAGTCGCCCACATCGTGTAGTTGCCGCGGTTGTACTGTGGATACTGCAATGACACCGGTGCACCCGTAGCCGCACCGGAGTACTTGCCCACCTGGTTCGTCATGACCTCCCGTTACTAGGAGATCCTCCACGAGGCTCTGATACCAATTGTTGGCCCAGCTCCGAACACCGAGTGTAGTCTGGCGTCACAACGATGATGATCCGGCGAGTCCGCGCATGTACAAGAACAAGCCAACGATCAGCTAGATAGCTCTCTCAACTCCCACGTACATGAAAAACAGTTTGATGCCTACATGGCCCTCTCGGTTCTATTGTTAGACTTGTATTGATTCTCACGGTGTCTTACAGAGGCAATACAAGGGCGTATATATACCTGGCAAGATGATGCAACGTCAGTACGAGTCAGTGTTGGACTACTAGTCCTACTCGGCTAGCTACACGGAACATAGAAAGCTGAGACACACACGCACACGACACCGTACCGGTGTCCTATCGGGATTATTATTCCTAACTGCTTCACCGGAGAACCCCGCCTCCATCCTCCCTCCTGCAATGACGACACGAGTATTGGGTCCTTTTCTGACCCATTCTCGTTACCCTAACGGCCTCGATCTCTAGCGTGGTGGTGCTTGATGACCCACAAGTATAGGGGGTGTATCGCAGTATTTTCGAGGGAAGTGAAACCCAATTTATTGATTCGACACAAGGGGAGCCAAAGAATATTTATAAGCCTTAACAACTGAGTTGTCAATTCAGCTGCACTTGGAAACAATCTTGCTCACAGCAATTTATCAGTAGCAATAGTTTTGCAGTAGGAATAGTAAAGTAACAACAGTAGTAAAGCAAAGACAGTAGTAACAAAAGTAGTAAACAGTGGGATTCGAGTGCGGTAGGCATAGGGATGTATGGACGGGCGTTGCATGGACAAGACAGTTCACATAGCAATCAGAACATAGGGCAATTGCAGATAAATAAGATAAAGCATCTAAGTACTAGACAATCCTAGGCACGTGTTCCATATATAGTCATACGTGCTCGCAATGAGAACTTACACATCATCTTTAGTCCTGCCAGCCCGTTTGTAGTGGGGCCTCTAGGGAACTACTGGCAATTAAGGTGCTCCTTTCAATAGAGCACCGGAGCAAAGCATTAACACTCCGTGAACACATGTGATCCTCACATCAAAGCCATTCCCTTCCGGTTATCCCGATTTCTGTCACTTCGGGGCCATAGGCTCCGGACAATAACGTGTGTATACAACTTGCAGATAAGACCAAGAACAATACTATCATAATGAATCAATAACATGTTCAGATCTGAAATCATGGCACTTGGGCCCTAGTGACAAGCATTAAGCACAACAAGTCGCAACAAAGTCATAAAGCACTAATAAAAGATAATAGGCACCATGCCCTAACAATCTGATGCCATTACATGAACGATCTCATCCAATCCCTAACATCCCCATAGCCTACAGCGAGGGATTACTCACTCACAGATGGGGGAAACATGGATGGTTGATGGAGAAGTGATGGTGATGATGATGGCGATGATCTCCTCCAATTCCGCGTCCCGGCAGGGTGCCAGAACATAGTTTCTGGTGCTGTTTCGTGGAATCTGGTGGTGGCGGCGGAGCGGAACTCCTTCTGGAAAAACGTCGAACCCCCTGGAGTTTTTAGGTCAGAAGGCTTCTTATAGGCGAAGAGGGAGACCGAGGGGGTTCCTGGGGCCACCACACCATGCCCTGGCGCGGCTAGGCCCATCCCGCGCCTGGGGGTGGTGTGGCCAGCCCGTGGCCCTCCTCCGTCTCGTATTCCAGCTCCTGGAGTCTTCTGGAAAAATAGGCACTTTGGCTTTTGTCCCGTACAATTCCGAGAATATTCATTTACTGACTTTCCTAGAACCAAAAACAGCAGAAAACAGGCAGCTGGCACTATGGCTCTTGTTAATATGTTAGTCTAAGAAATCATATGAAAAGTACTCCAAAGTTGGAACAAAACATAAGAAAGTAGATAAAAACAAGCATGGAGCATCAAAAATTATAGATACATTTGCAATGTATCAACATCCCCAAGCTTAACCCCTACTCGTCCTCGAGTAGGTAAGTGATAAAAAGAAAGAATAATTTTTGAGGTGACATGCACCATCAAAGACTTGATCAAAGTATTCATAAAACATTCAAAGCTGGGATCATAGTACTTCAATCATAACATGAAAGACAAAGTTCTAGCAATAAGACAAAGAAACTATGATGCAACATGAAAAGGCACAAACAAAAGATTCATGAATAACAATGCTTTGCAAGACGTTTATTTGTTTCACATAAAGAAAACATAGCATAGTGGTAATCAGCTTGTCCCTCACAGAGTAGCAAATATATATGCATAGGACACCTTCAAAGTTCACAAGAGTGACTAGATACAAATAGTTTAAAACAAGTAATATCAAGGTATGCATCAATCAACAAGCCTTGGGACAATGCACATAGAACTAAGAATGGCCACTATGCTCTCAAGAAAGTGCTCAAAGAATAAGTGGAGACTCAACTAGTAAAAGAAAAGGTTTTGCATAATTTGAAAGGCTTCCAAATGCTGAAAGTATGGTACTTATTAGCTTTGAGCTCTCATTTCCCCTATCATAAGCATCTTTAAAGTGGTTAAGGTAAAAGTGAGGTCCAATCTCAGTTATATGCTTGACAGACTATAAACTGAAAATCCCAAGTCCCTTGAGTACGAGGGCCGCTCCTCATGCTACTCAACTTTAGTTACGGGTAAGTTCTTGTCATCGTAAGTATGTGCGTATCATTGAGAACCGCCAACGGGTTACCCCTTGCCCGATGATACGGAAGAATCCCCATATCAAAATGACAAGGCAAGCAGACAATGAGTATCTCAGCAATCTTCTTATTTACCATGGGAAAATGGTGCTTTTTTCTCTGTTTCCTCTTTTCATAAAACTCTCTTTTTTTATTTTTCTCAATAGCTATCTCTCTCTTTTTTTATAAGAAGAATGCTTCATAGATATCATTATGGTTACGCTGGAGGTTTCCACCATGTCAGCATGGATTAGACCAGCGGCCCAGGCGTTTCTCTAACACACATACATAACTCCATGGACTTACAAGCTCCCCTTTTATTTCACACCGACAACATCCGCAAACAAAAGAGCAAGGTATCAACTGGGTATATATATTTACAAGTGTTGAAAGCGTTCCCCGTGACATCACGGTTCTGCTAATCCCCAGCCTATAATTTGCAAGCATATAACTTTCATGGAGAGTTCACAATGGTTCAGGTTTATTAAGTGCAGGAAATAAAGTGTGCCATCAAGTTCGTGAGAGCTTTACTAACTAACTTTCTCTAAACAAGCAAACATTTTATTCGGAAGGAAACAAGGCATACTAAATATGCACGGAAGTAGAAAATGATGCTAATAGGTAGGTATGGTGGACACTTTGGCAATATTTGGTTTAAGGGAGTTGGAAACATCAGTAAAACACTCAATGTAAGTGAAGGCTTGCAATAGTAAGGGAGCGACAAATGAGAGAGCAATAATGGCCATAATCATGCAGAGCGACAGAACATCATTGATCAAAGCATAAAGTGATACTACAAGTTGAAAATTAAAGGATCATAAAGGCTTATGGTGACTTGAGATAGTCATTACATGGTGTGAGCATGCGCCAAGTCAACCCAAATAAAGCATCAAAGGAGAATACCACTATACTATGCTTTAATATGCTAAAACAACGCATGATTCATCCAAGGCACATTAAGCAATATCAATTGTTTATAACAAGTCATGCTACAGCAAAGAATACTAAGCATAAAGCCAAAACAATATCAAGCATGGCATGACAAAGCATAGGCCACAGTCAAAAACAAGCTCTCTTTACCACTTAAGCATGAACTTTCCTACTCTTTTCCAAACCAAACCAAACCAAACCATTTGAACACCAATGTATGAAAGAGGGGGTCCAACCAATTTATTCAGAAAACTAAGAAAACCAAGAAAACGAAAAACCAAAGCGAAAACAAAGAAGACGCTCCAAGAAAAACACAACTGTGCATGAAACAATAAAAATAAAGTGTTTAGAAGAAACCCGAGATTTTTATTGATGAAAAAAGGGATGCTTTGGGCATCCCCAAGCTTTGACGCTTGTACTTCTTGGATATTTCTTGGGGTGACACGCGTGGCATCCCCAAGATTGAGCTTTAGTCCATTCTTCAGCTCATTACTCATTTCTTCCATACACCTGAAATTTTTCCTTCATACAAAACTTCACACAATCTTTATTAGCAACATTAGTGCACTCAAGATAAATAAGTCTTAAAGTTCAGTTCTAACACAAAATAAACTCCCATTAGAACACTAGCTACTGTAGTACTTCCCTCAAAAATCTCAATTTCCCAAAATAATTCAAAAAGGAACCAACAAGAAGCAAATGCAGAAAATGGCGGAAATCTATCAAAACAAACCAGCAGGTAAAGACGAATTTTTTCGAAGACCTTCTGTTGCTCAAATCAAAAAGTGTTGAACTAATGAAAATTAGATAACAACCTGGGGCAGAAGCACAAAACATTACAGCTCAATCCGAAATACAGAGCTCTCTCACGAAATTTTTCAGTGAAGCAAAAAAATCTGTTTCGGGACAGTAACTTTCCCAATCATTACTTCTCTCTCATTAGAGGTTACTCTTGGCAAAAAAAGCAAGTAAATAGGATAAGGAGCGGTTATTACTGAAGTAATAACTTCCAAGACTCATCTAAATTTTTGGGTTATCTCCCAATAAGTACTTTTCTTTAACGCCTTTAAGTTAGGCATAAGCAAAAACCAAAATGGATAGAATAGAAGTAAGCGGAGATAATCATGGTGAAAACATTGTTTTGTTCAATGAAATCCTTTCGTTAACAAGGTTGATCAGGTCTTTTTACCCAAAACAATTTCATATGAGACAAAACTTTGTATTTCACTAATGATTATGTTACCTCAACCTTGATAGCAATGGTCCCCATCATAATAGTTTGAAATATTTCTCTTGGTATGGGACAATATATTTCTCCAACTTGAATGCCCTCAACATGTTCAATTGAATTCAAAACCATAAGTCCTATCAATCTTCTTGGGGAAATAGATAGTGTGTTCCTTGTCGTTAACATTTAAGGTCACCTTCCCTTGATTACAATTAATAACAGCTCCTGCAGTATTTAAGAAAAGGTCTCCCAAGAATAATAGACATATTATCATCTTCAGGAATAAAAGTTTGAGAGGATGCTCTCATAAGAAATATGAAGTGAAGTAAAAGAGAGCATCAAGAAGCAAATCCAAAACACATTTAAGTCTAACCCACTTCCTATGCATAAGAATCGTGTATGCAAATAAATTCGCAAAGAACAAAGTGACAAGCATAGGAAGATAAAACAAGAGTAACTTCAAAACTTTCAGCACATAGAGAGGTGTTTCAATACCATGAAAACTTCTACAACCATATTTTCCTCTCTCATAATAATTTTCAGTAGCCTCATGAATAAACTCAAAAATATAGCTATCACATAAAGCATGCTTTTCACGATCTACAAGCACTAGAGCTTTATTATAAACATTTTCAAAAGAATCCTCAGGAACATAACAATCATCCTCCTTTAGTAAGCATGGAGGACAATCAAATAATGTAAGGGATAAAGAGTTACTCTCATTAGAAGGTAGGCATGGGTAGCTAATCCATTCTTCCTCCTTTTTTTCATCACTCTCCTCCTCTTTTTCATCTAATGAGATTTTAGGTTCATCAATTTCTTCTTCCATAGGATCCTGCAAGGCATTAGTCTCTTCCATTTGTGGAGAGCATCTATTAAAATATTCAAGAATATTGCCATTTTCATCCATGTAATTATCAAAGAAAAATTTAAGTATACCATAAACCTCATACTTATAAGGTGAATCATCAATATTTTCAAGCAAACTAGCAAGTTCAAAAGCACCCTTCCAAGCAATAAATTCTTCAATTTGTTCCGCATCATAAAAGTTATAAATTCCTTTAGCATAGGAAGATATGGTATCATTATCATTATACTCACATTGAAATGGGAAGTGTTTATACCTCTTTCTGCAACGAGATTCATCACAGCAATAAGTAACATTATAAGTAGAGCACACATTTCTAGCAATGGTATACAATCTATCAATTTGTTCCCATAAGTGTTTCCCTTTTTGTGACAAGCTGTGTTCCTGATAATAATATTTTTGATCTTCCGTGAACCCACCTTGCTAATAAGCTTCAGTTTCAAAGAAACCAACCATTGACAACAAGCATGATAAGGCAAGACAATAACGGACCAACAAAAATAACAACTAGAGTAGGAACTATTTTTTTGTATTTTCAATAAAGGAAGAAACAAACAAGGCAGAAATAAACTTAGCTTGAACAATAGTGAATCCAAGTGAAGTTGATAAATAAAGCTATGCTCCCTGGCAACGGCACTAGAAAATAGTCTTGATGACCCACAAGTATAGGGGGTGTATTGCAGTATTTTTGAGGGAAGTGAAACCCAATTTATTGATTCGACACAAGGGGAGCTAAAGAATATTTATAAGCCTTAACAACTGAGTTGTCAATTCAGCTACACTTGGAAACAATCTTGCTCACAGGAGTTTATCAGTAGCAACAGTTTTGTAGTAGGAATAATAAAGTAATAGCAGTAGTAAAGCAAAGACAGTAGTAACAAAAGCAGTAAACAGTGGGATTCGAGTGCGGTAGGCATAGGGATGGATGGACGGGCGTTGCATGGACAAGACAATTCACATAGCAATCAGAACATAGGGCAATTGCAGATAAATAAGATAAAACATCCAAGTACTAGAAAATCCTAGGCACATGTTCCATATATAGTTATACGTGCTCGTAAACTTACACATCATCTTTAGTCCTGTCAGCCCGTTTGCAGTGGGGCCTCTAGGGAACTACTGGCAATTAAGGTGCTCCTTTTAATAGAGCACCGGAGCAAAGCATTAATACTCCATGAACACATGTGATCCTCACATCAAAGCCATTCCCTTCCGGTTATCCCAATTTCTGTCACTTCTGGGCCATAGGTTCCGGACAATAACGTGTGTATACAACTTGCAGATAAGACCAAGAACAATACTATCATAATGAATCAATAACATGTTCAGATCTGAAATTATGGCACTCGGGCCCTAGTGACAAGCATTAAGCACAACAAGTCGCAACAAAGTCATAAAGCACTAATAAAAGATACTAGGCACCATGCCCTAACAATCTGATGCCATTACATGAACGATCTCATCCAATCCCTACCATCCCCATAGCCTACAACGGGGGATTACTCACTCACAGATGGGGGAAACATGGATGGTTGATGGAGAAGCGATGGTGATGATGATGTCGATGATCTCCTCCAATTCCCCGTTCTGGCAGGGTGCCATAACGTAGTTTCTGGTGCTGTTTTGTGGAATCTGGTGGTGGAGGCGGAGCAGAACTCCTTCTGGAAAAATGTCAACCCCCCTAGAGTTTTTAGGTCAGAAGGCTTCTTATAGGCGAAGAGGGAGACCGAGGGGGTTCCTGGGGCCACCACACCATGCCCTGGCGCGGCTAGGCCCATCCCGCGCCTGGGGGTGGTGTGGCCAGCCCCTGGCCCTCCTCCGTCTCGTATTCTGGCTCCTGGAGTCTTCTGGAAAAATAGGCACTTTGGCTTTTGTCCCGTACAATTCCGAGAATATTCATTTTCTGACTTTCCTGGAACCAAAAACAGCAGAAAACAGGCAGCTGGCACTGTGGCTCTTATTAATATGTTAGTCCAAGAAATCATATGAAAAGTACTCCAAAGTTGGAACAAAACACAAGAAAGTAGATAAAAACATATGTTTGGAAGCTTATTCCTCGTGCTGGTGATTTCTCCGGAAGTACTACTTGTGAGTAGAAATTAAGCCCATATGTATCATTACGGTGCCCACTCTGTGATTATTTTTTTCTTGGTGAACACTTTCGATTGCATAGTGGTGGGCGTTCTCTGATGAATGATCATCAGAGTCTCCCATAGGATCTGATGAATGATCATCAGAGTCTCCCAACAAAATATCTTTGGAAGCTTAAAATACCATTTAAGATTAAGATCTTTATGTAGTTTTTCAATAACAAGATTTTGTTAAATAAAGATAATCTTTTTAGAAGAAATTGGTATGGTTATAAGAAATGTTGTTTTTGTGATGAGGACGAAATTGTTGATCATCTTTTTTTAAATTGCCCATTTGCTAAGATTATTTAGCGCATTGTTTTCTTTACATTTAACTTCCCACCTCTAGCTAGTATCACTAATATGTTTGAGAATTGGTTGAATGGGATGGAAAAGACTGACAAAGATAGATTACGTATTGGGGTATCTGCTTTATGTTGGTCTATCTGAAAGTGTCGAAATGATATTATTTTTAACAAGGCTCGAGTTCAATCTTTTTTACAGGTTATTACTTTGGTGGCTCACTGGATCCAACTCCGGGCTTGTTTACTCCCGGAGTCTCAACGGGATATGATGGACTCTGGGTGGAACCGTCTGGTGATGGTTACTCAGGATATCTACTACCTGGTTATGTGGCGTCATACTAATATATTGAGAGATGGTTAGCTCTTTGTTAGGCTTGTCGCCGTCAGTTTTTCTAGTGATTTTCCGATGATTGGTATATGTATCAACTATCTTTGTTCTAGCTAATCGTTGATCAGTAACTCTATACTTTTGACTACTTTTAATAAAGAAGGCTGTGTGCATCCGAGGATACAGAAGCCGGGGCAATTCCCATTTCAAAAAAAAGCGTTCTCTATTTTTTGGTACTCCTCAATATGCTAGAATATGGACATACCAATGTTTTTTGGTAGTACCATATATTTTTATTGGGTTGTATGTACCTTAGGCACTTCCTTTGCACGATTATGAGTAGCGAAGAAGAGCAGGGGTACCGGTTTTGTGTTGTCCCTTATTATTCAGGGGATTTTTCCAGGTGGTTTTTCTCATGGTCATTGGGTTGTTTTTTGACTGAATGTTTAAGTTACATAATTATTTTAACTGAATTGTTTTGTTCAACACGCCTAGGTTGTATACTGAAGATAGCTAAGCTTGTAGGCCACATCATGATTATCTTTGTAGGTGGATTTTTATCATCTAGGTTAGGTTTTGTTGTTCAGCATGCTTAAATTGCATATTGATTTCAACTGATTTGTTTTGCTCAACATGCCTTAGTTAACCTTTTGGTTTTTATCACCATTATTTTTTAGTTGACTACCGTATATAATTAAGTTGCTTCTATCAACATCATGAAGTTGTGCCATCATCTAACTAAGTTGTTTTCCCTGCCATGCAATTAGATTTCATTAAGTGAGAAAATCCCTCTTGTATTGAACAATGAGTTTAATTTTTTCCCCAATTTTTCCAACTTATCAGTTAAGTTGTGGCAGCCATGACGGCTAGCGCTAGCATGCATGAGCCAGTTGTGGCAGTTGGCACATAGATTTAAGTTGTTTTTTGCAGCAGAGATAGATTGTTTCTGGCAACATACTTAAGTTGCTTTTCCATGCTATTATGTTTTCATTTGCTGGTTAATCAAGTTTCATTATGTAGATTGAAGTTCCTTTTCAACATATGTAAGTTGTGTAATGAAATAAATTGAGTTGATTTCTCCAGCGTGCTTAAGTTGTTGGGTGTTGATACAATCTATCTAGGTGTTCCTTTTGGGAAACATGCATACTCCACTAGTTTAATTAGTTGCCTTGATAACATGCTTAAGTTGAATAGAAAAATTAGTTAAGTTGATTCCTCTAGCATGCTTCAATTGTTGGGTATTGGTACAATCTATCAAGATTTTCCTTTTGAGCAACATACATCGTTAACCGCATACCTCTAATTAAATTTTACGAGCCTCTGAAGTAACTAGATGTCATTACCCGCACCCCTCCAATTAAATTTCCTACTGACTGATGTTAAGTTGCCTACTGACTTATGTCTATTCTCTTGATGGTTCGATCTTAGGCAACTCTTGTAAGTATCTTACACTTTCTCTTTATTCATACGGTGTTCCTTTGCCAACTCCCTATTCCATGTAGTACTTTATTTTGCTTCGACACATAAATTAAGTTGCTTTTCGATATATTACTTTGTTGTTTCACACATGCGCTAAGTAGTTTAAACATAATGTTGATTCATACAAAATGTTCATTTTGCTAAGTTTCTTTTGCATATAATACTTTGCTTCGTTATACATGTTCTAAGTTGCTTACACATGATGTTAAATTGTTAATCATCTGAAATGTTCTTTTGCCAAGTTGCTTTTGCATACAATACTCTGTTTCATTAGTTAAGTTGATGGTTCCTAGTCCGAGCTCCATCTTGCAACCGTCCATCTCATTGTTCGCGTCGAGAGTGAGGTCAAGCCAATGTCAGTGGCCATGGCGCCAGTGCGAGCATGAGCTGGTCCTGGTCCCCGACCGGCATGCATCCCATTACTCACGACTAGAGTGGGATCGAGCCATTGGAGGTGGCCATGACGCCTAGCACAATCACACTGCTCATGGCCCCTGACCACCTTAAGTCACTTATCCATTTTAATTAAGTTACCCACTGTTACTTATCAAGTTGTGTAGTGAATATGCCTAAGTCGTGTACAAGTAATTTCCCCATGAGCTTGTTAAATAAAATATTGTTAGATTTTTTTGATGGAGCCAAGGTTTAGATCGTGTTCATCATGACTAAGTGACTAAGTTGTTTCTTTAGCATGATTAAGTTGGTTGTAAATCATACTTAGTTAATTTTTTAATGTTTTTATAGTTTGAATACTTGATTTTTCATTTTTAGGTACTCGTTCATCAATGCTAAGTTGTTACTACAACATGCTTAAGTTGGTTCAAAATCCTACTTAGTGGCTTGTTAATGTTTTTTAAAGTTTGAACACTTGTTTTTTCTTTTTTAGTTGCTTTTCATCATGCCTAAGTTGTTCCTTTAGCATGTTTAAGTTGGTTCTAAACCCTACTTAGTTGCTTTTTAATGTTGTTTAAAGTTGGAATACTTGAATTTTCATTTTGAGTTACTTGTTCGTCATGTCTAAGTTGTTCCTTTAGCATGCGTAAGTTGGGTCTAAATCCTACTTACTTTCATTTTAATGTTTTTAAAGTTTGAATACTTCATTTTTCATTTCTTTAGTTGCTTGTTCAGCATGACTAAGAGCCTGTTTGTTTGGGTTGTGGCTGGCTATGCAACTATACAGGGAAAACTATTGTGTAGACAAAGCTATTGTTCTGAGTTTTACTGTTCGGCAACTTAGCTGTCTAACTAGCTGAGGACTAGGAATTATCTGAAATACCCTTGGAGTTTAGCTAATTTCAGTATATAAATGCTACGGTGCACTAATAAAATACTACATGAAACTTTTTTATACATTCATGATATAATATTTTAGCTACTTATAATGGAGACGGTGTATTTGTCTATGAATTACAACCAAATTAGCGAATGTTTTATTCACATAACAAAGAAATTTACAGTCAGCAATTCACGAGTACCTATAGTATTTACGTACTTCTAGAATCAATGTGTACATCACTGAAGGGAATATGCCCGAGATGCAATAATAAAGTGGTTATTATCTTATTCCATGTTTATGATAAATGTTTATTTTGCATGCTATAATTGTATTAATTGGAAACGTTAATACATGTGTGTTTAATAAACAAAATACAAAGTTCCTAGTACCGCCTCTCATATAAACTAGCTTGTTGATTAACAAGATGATCAAGGTTTCCTGATCATGGACATTAATGTTGTTAATAACAAGGTCACAACATTGGTGGAATGATGTGATGAACATTCATCCGAAGTATAGAATTATGATCAAAGTCATTATGTTTATATTTCTATAACATCATATGAAGTAATCTTAGTCCTTAGACCTTGAGATCATGTTAATTGCTGACACCGGAAGAGTATCTTGATAACATCAAACGTCACACCGTAACATGGTGACTATAAAGGTGGGTTCAGTGCTACAAAGGTGTTATGTTGAGGCTCATGGATCAAGAGTGGGATTTGTACATCCCGATGACGGATATATATACTCTGAGCCCTCTCGGTGATATCACATTGAAATAGCTTGCAAGCAAGTGATGTGATCACTAGAATGTTATATCACGTGAACGAGAAAAGAGTGCATGTCGGTAACGAGATCAAACTAGGTATTGGATATCGATGATCGAATCTCCGACATGTATTATATCATGAGACAAAGGGATTTAGTTACAAGCGTTAAAGGTTATCATGATCACAGAAGTCATCGTTGAATGTGTAGGAGTCAGTATGGATCTCCAGGTCCCGCTTCTGATTATTGATTTGAGAGGGGTCTCGATCATGTCTGCACTATTTGCGAACCATAGGGTGACACACTTAAGGGATACCGACACCACTTGGAGCAAATATGTTTCAGATAAAGATTTAAGAAAGCGCTGGAATTATTTCAATAGACACCAAAACTGTTTCGAGTGAAATTGCTGAAATTGGTTCTGCATGTAATATTGAAATGTTGCAAGGGGTTTTATGTGAATGTTTGTTAATTAATGTAATTAACAAAATTCTGAATAAAATTAATAAAAGAGATTTATTAAATGAGAGAGCATTAAATTTGGAGAAATTTAATGCATTTAAAGTGGAGACTTTAAAACAGAATGTGAAGGGACAAATTTATGTGGAGGGAGTTACCACCACATGAATGAGGAGGTGAAGGGTCACCCCTTGGGGCGCCGGCCATGGGGAGGGGCACCCCCTCCTCCTATAAAAGGCCCCCCTCTCACACCTACACTCTCACACCTCCTCGTGAAGGATCTCTCTCCCCCTCTAGTTATTCCCCATGGTCTCGGATTAGCGAGATACATGTTCCCGGTGGCTTTATCTGGAAAGGAGTTGTTGCTTCCGCTGCTTTTCTGGAGTGAGGGACGGAGGTTGTCGGGGTACCGAACGTGTGTGCAATCACGGATGCACCGCTGCTTTGCGGTGCTGGACTTGGTGGTGCTGGACTTGCTGGAGCTGGATCTGAAGGACGTGCTGGAGCCAGACCTACTGGACTTCATCACGATCTTGAGATCGGCAAGTGTACGACTACATCATCCACGAGTTCCAACTCGTTAACGAAGCTTTGTTGTCTTCGAGGGTAAGTTCTCTATGGATGTATATCCACCCATTGCTTGTATCTAGTAGATAGATTTTGGCGTATAGTTCTAATCGTAGGAAAATAGTTATTTTCTATGCTACGAACCCAACAGTGGTATCAGAGCCTAATCTATGCATAGGTGCTTTGCACGGGTAGTACACATGTGTTTATATGTGGACGATGATGATTATGTTATTTCATCTTCTATGTATTTTGGATATTGGTGGGATAGTGGGATGAAGCGGCCCGGACCAACCTTACATGTCATCGCACATGAGACCGGTTCCACGACTGACATGCAACTAGTTTTGCATAAGTGGCTGGCGGGTGTCTATCTCTCCTACTATAGTCAATATCCGATTTACAATGATTTGCTAATAACTTAGTTATCATCGTTGTGGTTCCATATTCGTAGGTAAGACCGGTTCTATCTTCGAAAGCCCTTTGCCACGCAAAACTTGCAATGGATAAATTAGAGGCGTCTAGTTTAGATTGTTGCTGGGATAGTGTCATGATATGATAATGTTGTAAGTAGATGTATGATAGATACTCTTACAACACACCTAACGTGTAAGTTCCATAGACCTTGGCCTTACACACAAAGGAATGATAGAGATCATACCATGATGCATATGATAGAGATCAAATGCATGAACCATATCATCTCACTTTACACATTTGATGTTTGCATCTTATATTGCTAGTTTGGCATTTTAGTATCATTTTAAGATGATCCCTCATTTAGATATGAAGATAAAAATATGTTCTTCCTTAAGTATGCACCGTTCTATGGATCGTGTTTCGAGACATCACGTGATGATCAGGTGTACTCGACTCTACGCTTTCATACAAACGGGTGTAAGACAGTTTTACACACGCGAGTAGTAAGGTTCTTACTTGGCGAGCCTAGCATGTACAGACATGGCCTCGGAACATGGACCGAAAGGTTAAGAATGAGTCATATAGGTGATATGATACCCATATAGATGCTCGCCTTTGAAGCTACACCGACTCACTTGGTGTAGTGGATTTGGTTCATGTAATCACCAAAAAGGCACGAGAGATGTCGTTTTTGAGTGAGAGTTCATTTCTAATTTGTATTAGTCGAACTCAATTTGTCATAAACTAAATCGAAGTGAATTTGCATAATTTGTTATAGTCATTGGCATCTGTTCACTACCTTATGCTTAGTTTTAATTAAGATAATAGAACTATAGAATTCTGGATATTTACTTTACGAACTGGTATCGTATTGTTTTGAATCCTATTGCAAACTTTCAGCAAACTCTATTTACTCTGTGAAGTTTAATAAGTAGTATTAAATCAAGAGTAAGAATTCCAATGTTAGTATCTTAAGTATCATGCTTGCCTCCATGATTCTTGATATTCAAAAGTTGTTTTAATATCAAGGTTATCTAGGAGCTGAAAAATTGTTTCAGAAACCATCATGTGTGGAAGATATTGTGATATCTGAAACAATGTTTTTCGTTGCATTATGATAGAGTATAATTTAGCAAAATACATGTTCTCATATTGTATGAGAATTTGTGAAGGATGGAGATTCTAGGCATCTGAATCTCCCAAAAGGTTTTGGGAACTAACATTATACTCGCGATTCTTCCTTACAGGCTATAGTAGCTTGATCATGAAATTTTTCATGATAAGGATGGATAGAAGATGTAAGTAAAATGTTTACTACACTAATAGATTACTAAAAAATGGATTTTTGAAAGAATACCAAACATTTGATGATGGTGATCCACTTCAAAGTGCAAGTCCAAAGGTATTAGTATTTGACTATATACGCTTTGTACTATGTGTCATGTGAATGACACCACTATTGATGTTGATAGATTTTTTTAAAAGGAAAAGGAATTGCTGAAAGAGAATCTATAAAATATTTGGCAGAAAAGAAAAAGTTGGAAATGTCCAGCTTAGGTATATAGAAGATACACATGTTATGGTTGTATTCCTTGCTTGTTAAACAATGTGGTTCTTAGGTATTGGATACCGGTATTGGAAACCGAATTGGTTGGTATGAAGTGTCATATAGGACAACGCAATTCAGGAACTGCAATGGCCTAAGTAACTAGCAAGAGAACAAGTGATGATGTTCATCGAAAACAAATAAAGTGTTATTATGTTTTTCGTTGTCGTCAAACCTAGCCTTCAAGATTTGTTTTAATAATTGTTATTTTGTTCCGGTATTATGAGCACAATGGTTGTTCAAATAATTACCCTATTCCATAAAGGATGGATGAACTTTTACAAGTCAGGTGGGAGAAATCACATCCATAAACACTATTGCTAAAATGTCACAAGACAAATGATTGAAAGATCACTTATTTTTTTCGAAAAGGGGATAACACCCTGTCCTCTGCGTCGACTGATGCATATAGCCTTTATTAACTTATTGAAATTATTACAACCGTCTCATACAAAAGGAAATCCCACTTCATGGGTCAGAAAGAGTTGCTACATTAATCAACCATCTAAAGAGAGCGAGAACCAAAAAATCGTGATACATCAACATGAAATCCTATTATTAAAACGCCAGCCGCACTGGCTGAATAAGTCCCGTACAACCGTTTCCAAATGGCTGCACCCAAAAGCCATGGCAGGTCTGCGCTCCTTCTGCTGGAGAAACGACCACATACGGATCCAGTGGGTAGTTAAAGGAATATCCTGCATAAAAGAAGAATTCGAAGTCTTGTTAAAAATAAAGCAATTCCTTATGTGCCAAATTGTCCAGAGTAAAGCGCAAACACCCACTCGTATTTGTACTTTCTCAAGTTTATCCATGTAACACCCCGTCCACTCCTAGGCTCGAGGGGTGTCACTCCTAGTAGCTTAATAGTATCTAGACTGGCCCCATAGACCAACACTAGTCTTTTCTGCGCACTTTGTCCTCACTCATGCGCACCCGGTTACCCATTTCCCGGTCGGTCACCCATCCTAGAATTGCTCTAGGCCAAGCACGCTTAACCTTAGAGTTCTTTTCGAATGAGCTTCCGGAAAAGAAGTGGCAACTTGTTGATATGGGTATCCTATCAATCCTATTAAGCCATGTGCCCGGTCTCACATACACCCACCTTTTAGAAGATCGATGCCCTCATCGATCAAGCACACCCCAGGAATGTTCCCTCTTGGCATGCGTCTGTGCGTCTAGTGTCGGCACATGTGCCATGCCGTGTCCACTCTGGGCCACACGCGCCATGCTCCACATGTCCCGCCACTGACCAGCACACACCCGTTTAACCGCGAGGTCGGCTCTGATACCACTTTGTAACAGCCCGTCCACTCCTGGGCCCGGGGGGTGTCACTCCTGGTAACTTAATAGTATCTAGACTGGCCCCACAGACCAACACTAGTCTTTTCTGCGCACTTTGTCCTCACTCGTGCGCACCCGGTTACCAATTTCCTGGTCGGTCACCCATCCTATAATTACTCTAGGCCAAGCACGCTTAACCTTAGAGTTCTTTTCGAATGAGATTTCGGAAAAAAAGTTGCAACTTGTTAATATGGGTATCCTATCAATCCTATTAAGCCATTTGCCTAGTCTCACAATCCACCCCATGTAACCAGTTCCCAAATAAATTCTTGATACTTTTGGGTGGGGCTAAATTAAAAGCCATATACACAATACGCCATATAATCTTTGCAAACGGACAATCGATAAAAAGATGCTCTATCGTTTCATCATTGTCACAAAAACAACATTTCTGATTTCCTTGCCAATTTCGTCTAGCAAGATTATCTTTTGTTAATAGAACTTTACGGTTTAGGAACCACATAAAAATTCTAATCTTTAGTGGAACCTTAATTTTCCAAATATACTTACGTAAGAACCTTGTGTTCCCATTAAGTAAGTCTAAATACAATGATTTAACTGTAAAAATACCAGATGAATTAAGATCCCATCTAAAGTGATCTTCCTCATCAAGTAGATGAATATCTATCAAATGATTAAGTAAATGGAGCCAGCGTGTCCATCTATTTCCAGTTAAAGCTCTACGGAAGGCGATATTCAGAGGATTATTTGACAATACTTGTGCAATAGAAACTTCTTTTCGTTGTACAATGCTATAAAGAGATGGATATTGCAAAGCTAAAGGTGTCTCACCGAGCCAAGTATCCTCCCAAAACCTAGTATTCTATCCATTACGAACATCAAAGGATCCCCTAGCAAAGAATTCATCTTTTACATGCATAAGGCCTTTCCAGAAGGCTGAATCTAATGGCTTTGCATTTACTTGAGATAGAGTTTTAGAATGAAGATATTTATTTTTTATTAGCTCTTGCCGAACCCCTTTCTCATTTAAAAGTTTAAACAACCACTTGCTGAGTAAACATTTGTTCTTAATATCTAAAAACTCCACACTTAAACCACCTTGATCCCTTGGTTGGCATATAATGTTCCATTTTGTTAGACGATATTTTCTTTTATACTCATCACTTTGCCAAAAAGAAACAGGAACGAAAAAGGTCTAATCTTTTTCCTACCCCCTTCGGAATCTCCATAAAGGACAACATGAACATTGGCAAACTTGTTAGAACTGAATTAATTAGAACCAAACGATCTCCGTAAGATAATAATTTGCCTAACCAACATGCCAATTTTTTTCTCAAATCTATCTTCAACAGGTTTCCATTCACCATTTTTTAACTTCCTAAAGTGAATTGGAATTCCCAAATACCTAAAAGGGAATGATCCAATCTCACATCCGAAAAGTTCCGCATATTGATCCTCCAATTCTTTTGCTTTCCCAAAACAGAAGATCTCGCTTTTATGAAAGTTTATTTTTAGCCCCGACAATTGCTCGAAAATACAAAGAATTAATTTCATATTTAATGCTTTCTACAAGTCATGTTCCATGAATATTATCGTATCATCCGCATATTGTAGAATGGATACTCCACCCTCAACTAGATGAGGTATGACACAAGCTACTTGACCATCTTCCTTTGCTCTAGCAATTAAAATGGCCAACATATTAGCAACAATATTAAAAAGAATTGGGGATAGAGGATCTCCTTGTGTTAGTCCTTTCTTTGTTTGAAAATAGTGTCCAATATCATCATTAACCCGAATGCCCACGCTCCCTCGTCTCACAAAATCATCTATCCATTGACACCATGTAGGATCAAAGCCTTTCATTCGTAATGCTTATTGTAAAAAGGACCATTTAACCTTATCATAGGCCTTCTCAAAGTCTATCTTAAGAAGTACCCCATCCATTTTCTTCCTATGAAGCTTATGAATGGTTTCATGAAGTGACATCGCTGTTTAAATTATATTGGAAAGAAAACATGAAGAAACTCCATGTTGATGGATTTTTGGAGTCTTTGATTTTGATCAATTGACGCTTGTGAAACTTTCCTCGAGATAATTGAAACTCCGTCCATAGGCCAAAGAGGAACGGTTGACTAACTTATTGTATATTATACATATTGATGTATATAATCCATTATATGTAGCCATATGCGATGGATCTTTTTTTCATATACTTTCTCTAGAAATTTAAGTGAATATATCTATATATTTACTTAATAAGGAAGAAGTATGAAACATTTGAAAATTGTTCAAAGACTTTCAAGATGAAGTGGAAAATCATTGTAACAAGAAACCATAGGAGTATGGCATATTTGAGAGATTTGAGTTACATGTTTAGCAAAACACCTAAGATTTGAGGAATTGTTCCATGATTTATGTTTCCCGATAAACCATAGGAGTATGGCATATTTGAGAGATGAAATAAAACCATGTTTGACATGGTAAGATCAAAGGTGTCATTTATAAAACTGCCATTATGTTTTAAGGATTGAAGCTTTAGAGACTACCACTTTTACACTGAAAAGAGCACCATCGTGATCCGTTGAAATGACACCATATAAGTTATGGTTTGGGATAAAACCCGAATTGTCTTTTATTAAATTTTGGTATGCGATGCATAAGTAAAATGTTTACAATCAAAGTCGGATAAGCACGTATTTGTAGGTTATCCCAAAAAAATTGTTGGGAATTTCTCCTTAACACCGAGGAAAAAAGAGTTTGTTACTTGGAACGTCAAGTTCCTTGAGAAGGAATTTTTCGTGAAAAGTTAAGTGGGAGGACAATAGAACTTTGATAAGGTTGTTGAACCTTAGCTATATGTGCTAAGTAGCGCAGCGCCGGAAAGTGTCCCGATGGCGGCCACAATGCTCATGGCTCCCGTGATTACAAAGATTGTAATCTCGGAGATTAGCGTTCCTATTGAACCGTGTGGGTTGGTAAGAATCAAATAGTGAGATTTGATAAACAAGTCGTTATTGTTTTGATAATGATGAACCGACTACATGCAAAGAAGCGATGATGGGCCCTGACTCCATAAAATGACTAGAAGTCATAGAATCCGTGATAGTATCCATACAAGAGAAATCAAGCTTCTGAACTTGGAAGACCCTTTGAAAAGGCGTAAAGCCTATCGGCCGTGTTTGGATCTATAAAGAAATAGACATGTATGTTTAACATCTATGAAATAGTCGACATGTCGGAAAGAAGTTTACGGCAATGTTCAAGGAGTTGACTATGACAAGATTTGATCTTTCATAGCGATATTTAGTCTTGACGGACCACTACATATAATTTGGTATATGGTAGTTGAATAAACAAAACAAGGTTCTTCTAATAGAATGGTTACCTAGGACGTGTACAAGACACGATCCGAAGGGTTTTGTTAATTCAAAGGGTGCTAAAAGGGCCTGCAAACTTCAATAGTTGAAGTAAGCATAGCAGAGTTGGAATCTTCACCATGATGAAACTATTAAAAGAGTTTAAATTCATCGGAGATGATGAAGATGCTTGCATTTGCAAGAAATTAAGTGGGAGCGCTGAGACATATTTCTAATACATTATATAGAGGACATATTGTTGATTGGAAATGATGTATCTTGTATTGACACAAGTTAAGAATTTCATTAAAATAAGATTTCGATGAAAGACTTGAGAAAAACCGGAATATTTGGCATCAATATCTATATGGATAGATTGAGGCGCTAATATGGTTGTGCCAGACATACATATATGAGATATTGAAAGGGTTCAATATGGAAAGAACAAGAAAGGTTCTTGCTGCATGGAAATGATCGTATCAAGATTAAAGTGTTTCAACACTTGGTGAGTAAAATCACATGAAGATTTTGATCGATTATACCATGATATGTATATATCCAGAATGTCCTATGCTCTAAATGTTATGAGCACATACCAGAATGATTCATAAGATGATCATTGCACAATAGTAAAGATATTCTTATGAGCTCTGGAAGAACTAAGAATATATCATGTATAAGTGACAAATAGTTAAAGGTAATTCATTGTAAAGTGTTACATTGATACTAGTTTTGTCACAAGATACAAATTAAATTTATCTCAAATTAGACTATGGGTGGCACAATGTAATGGAAAGGATGTTCCATGATGGATTTGGATAAGTTCCAAAGTTGAAACATTGTGACGGATACTACCACAAAAGGCTAAGTATATGACTGCTATAGTAGCAGCAAAGGAGGGCATTTGTGTTAAGAAGTTTGCTATCAAACTAGGTGTGGTTCAAAGTGGGATAATACTATGAAGATATATTGTATGACAATAATATCAACATATTTTAACCCGAACAAACTAAAGGTCTCACCAAAGGACCAAATTTATACAATGCCATCTCATTTGAGAATGAGTGATGCGTAGAGACGCAAAGACATGCAAATACACACGGACCTGAAAGTGCCAGATCCAGAGATTATGTTAACCACTAGCAAACGCGTATATTCAACACCTAGGTGTTGTATATACAAGTTTACAAACTAGATTATTGACTCTAGTGCAAGTGGGAGACTGAAGGGAATATGCCCGAGAGGCAATAATAAAGTGGTTATTATCTTATTCCATGTTCATGATAAATGTTTATTTTGCATGCTATAATTGTATTAATCGGAAATGTTAATACATGTGTGTTTCATAAAAAAATACAAAGTTCCTAGTACCGCCTCTCATATAAACTAGCTTGTTGATTAACAAGATGATCAAGGTTTCCTAATCATGGACATTTGATGTTGTTAATAACAAGGTTACAACATTGGTGGAATGATGTGATGAACATTCATCCGAAGTATAGCATTACGATCAAAGTCATTATGTTTATATTGCTATAACATCATACGAAGTAATCTTAGTCCTTAGACCATGAGATCATGTTAATTGCTAACACCGGAAGAGTATCTTGATAGCATCAAACGTCATACCATAATAGGGTGACTATAAAGGTGGGTTCAGTGCTACAAAGGTGTTATGTTGAGGCTCATGGATCAAGAGTGGGATTTGTCCATCCCGATGACGGATAGATATACTCTGGGCCCTCTCGGTGATATCACATTGAAATAGCTTGCAAGCAAGTGATGTGATCACTAGAATGTTATATCACGGGAACGAGAAAAGAGTGCATGTCGGTAACGAGATCAAACTAGGTATTTGGATATCGATGATCGAATCTCGGACATGTATTATATCATGAGACAAAGGGATTTAGTTACTAGCGTTAAAGGTTCTCACGATCACAGAAGTCATCGTTGAATGTGTAGGAGTCAGTATGGATCTCTAGTTCCCGCTTCTGATTATTGATCTGAGAGGGGTCTCGATCATGTCTGCATTATTCACGAACTGTAGGGTGACACACTTAAGGGATACGGACACCACTTGGAGAAAATATGTTTCAGATAAAGATTTAAGAAAGAGCTGGAATTATTTCAATAGACACCAAAACTATTTCGGGTGAAATTGCTGAAATTGGTTCTGCATGTAATATTGAAATGTTGCAAGGGGTTTTATGTGAATGTTTGTTAATTAATGTAATTAACAAAATTCTGAATAAAATTAATAAAAGAGATTTATTAAATGAGAGAGCAATAAATTTGGAGAAATTTAATGCATTTAAAGTGGAGACTTTAAAAGAGAATGGGAAGGGGCAAATTTATGTGGAAGGAGTTACCACCACATGAATGAGGAGGTAAAGGGTCACCCCTTGGGGCGACGGCCATGGGGAGGGGCACCCCCTCCTCCTATAAAAGGCCCCCCTCTCACACCTTCACTCTCACACCTCCTCGTGAAGGATCTCTCTCCCCCTCTAGTTATTCCCCATGGTCTCGGATTAGAAAGATACATGTTCCTGGTGGCTTTATCTAGAATGGAGTTGCTGCTTCCGCTGCTTTGATGGAGCGAGGGACGGAGGTTGTCGGGGTACCAGACGTGTGTGTGATCACGGATGCACCACTGCTTTGCGGTGCTGGACTTAGTGGTGCTGGACTTGCTGGAGCTGGATCTGAAGGACGTGCTGGAGCCGGACCTGCTAGACTTCATCACGATCTTGAGATCGGCAAGTGTACGACTACATCATCCACGAGTTCCAACTTGTTAACAAAGCTTTGTTGTCTTCGAGGGTAAGTTCTCTATGGATGTATATCCACCCGTTGCTTGTATCTAGTAGATAGATCTTGGCATATAGTTCCCATCGTAGGAAAATATTTGTTTTCGATGCTGCGAACCCAACAATCATGAGCAAGCAAATGAATTCGAAGACACCACCACACTCCTCTCTTTACCATAAGTGCATCTCTACAGAACTATGACGCGAGTAACCAAATTTCAAAAAAAATCGAGACCCAAGCCCAGCGGAGGGGCACGTTAGTTCGGCTGACGGGATGAACTGGTGCGACGGCACTTTGATCTTCCGATCGGGGACCGGCCGGGAGGGGCCAGTCATTGGTGGCGTGTCAGGTAGTACGGCGGCAGCTTAGTTTGGCTATCCCTTCAATCTAGAACGGCGGCCATTGGGCATGGAGGATGTGCGGTGGGTAGAAGCACTAGCGGCGAGGAGGATCTCCGGCGACGCTGGAGCGGGTCGTTGCGGGGGTGGGGATGTGATGTCTACGCACTTCTATTCTTGTAGATATTTGTTGGGCCTCCAAGTGCAGAGGTTTGTAGAACAGTAGCAAGTTTCCCTTAAGTGCATCACCCAAGGTTTATCGAACTCAGGGAGGAAGTAGTCAAAGGTATCCCTCTCAAGCAACCCTGCAATCAAGATACAAGAAGTCTCTTGTGTCCCCAACACACCCAATACACTTGTCAGGTGTATAGGTGTTGGGGATCATAGCAGAAACCAAAAAAATTCCTATGATGGAACCCTAAAACTGCCTAGGATCTATCTGTGTAGTAATGCGGTGACGACCAATGTGTAGAAAATATATACCCTTGTAGACCGTACGCGGTTAACATTCTGTGGGAAACGTAGTTGATGTAGTCGTACTCGTAGTCGACCTCAAGCTCGCGAAGCTCCTCATAGGTCACCCCTTGCTCTTTCTTGATATTCATTGTGCAACAGCTCCAGCTCACGACATTTAAGCGCCCCAAGTGTTGCGCCTCGTGTCTTCGTACACATCCGGTGCACGATAAGACCTCCGGCTCCCTGATCCTGACGGGAGTGCGGAAGTTGATATCCAGCTAGGAATCCCTGCAGCACAACGGCGAACCGTAGGTGTGCCCCGATCGCACAGCCCAGACTTGGGGCCATGGTCACAAGGTATAGAGAGAGGGAGGGAGAAAGTCAACCAAAGGACTTCTCAAATTGTTGGGTGTATTTTAGTCCTCCCATGGGCACCCCTTTATATAGGCGGAGGGGGGTGTGCCCTCCCCATTAGCTGCCCCATGTGGGACTAAAACCAAGGGAAAACAGGCAAAAAGAAAAGGGGCAGCCGGCTGGGCCAATAGGTGGCCGAATGGGCCACCTCGCCGGACCCAGCCAGTAGCCCACGGTGGCCAGCAATTGTGGCTGCTCACAGCCAGCACAAGTGGGCCGGCGCGCCGACTCCACAGCCCATCAGCGGCCTGCGCCAGCGGCCAGGCGGCCAGGTGCCCACCCCGGGTGGGCCGGCTTTGCCTCCTGGTGGCCCAGTACGCCCGGCAGCCCGCCCGCCTCGCCAGCTCCCCGCGCGCCCGTGTGGGCCGGGTCGAGCAGGCCGGGTGGTGGCTCGCAGATGCGGTCCATGCGTCGCTTGGCATTCCGCCGCCCTGGATGGCATGAAGTATTCGCTGCCCATCCGCCAGCGCAGTCCAGCTGCGCGCCGCCCAGTGCGGCGGCTATTATCCGCCGCCCACGTGGGCCTGTGTTGTTTTTCCTTTTCTATTTTTTCTGCAGCTTTTCTCCTAGGCCTTTTCCCACCGAGGATTTGGCCTAATATAAAAGTTTCTCTTATAAATCTTAATATAAATATTATTTAGAATATATTAATTCACAATTAACATATAATAAATATATATTTAAATTCCCATTTACCCGAAAACACTTTTCCAGTCTTTTCCTTTATTCTTTCTCCGAATAACTTTAGATCTCTCTGCGGAATGATTCCGGCTTTCTCTCTTTCTCTACTGTGATTCCGTATTACGAATGATCGCTCTCATCGTACCCTTAAGTGTATCTCTCACGGCTCGAGAATGCTCTAGACATGATCTGTATCAATGATCAACAAAGGGACCAGGGATATCCATGTGACCCCTATGCATTCCTGATGACAATGTCGTTTGAACCGCTAAATGTAGCATCCTCTTCTTTTTGTTTCTCGATACAACTTGTCCGAGATCCGATCATTGGTATCCCATACCTTGTTCAATCTCGTCCACAACAAGTTCTGTTTTTCTTGTTACCGTGATATTACATCCCCGTGGCCGAGTCACATGTTGCAACATTTATGGATGTAATCTCACCAAGCCGGCCGTATGTATCTTTACCCCTCATGTGGGTGAACAAATCCCGGTCTTGCAGTCACATGTCATCTACTGTTCCTTCGGAATACCCAACATACACCTTTATAACCACTGTATTACCAAGTGGTGCTTGATGCAGTCTAAGCAGCCTCAGGAAATAGTGAGTAATACGAGCTCACGGTCTAAGGAGAAGGAGTCTAGGTATAGCTTTTGCAACAATGAACTATATGACTTGATCGTGTTGCAATCCTTCGAGGAATGTCCAATCACATCATTCTCCAATGATATGATCCCGTTGTCAGTCGGCATAAATGCGCATGATCTTGAAACCCAGATCATCTTCATGACCAATGAACTAGTATGAATAGAGGCTACTAGGGACTTGGTTGTTTCATACCACACCTGTACCAATGTTTCTACTTGGCCCAGTTATAGCACAATATGAAACTATTATAAACTAATTGAGATATGACAATAAAAACCTATTTATTATTTGCCTCTAGGGCATATCTCCTTCAGTCTCCCACTTGCACTAGAGTACAAATAAACCAGCTCGCTTTTTACTCATATAAACCATATACCATATGCGTTTACAGATCATGTATGCTCATGGGAAACGTCATGTCCATGTTCTATTTTACCATATCATTATGTCTTTTGCAAATCGTTAATGTCTTCCTAATTTTTACATTTACTCCATTATCATATAATGGGTCGAAGCATTTGTATGGCGACAAAGTGAGACTTTGTTTCTAGTGTTTATGATGACGGTCGTTTTCACCATTGTCATCTAAACTTCGAAACACACTTTTCTATCCTTTGTGTATATACTATAGTCATGGCAGTAGAATGAGGCCGGATTCCAGGAGCTTACAATGACTTTAGATCAACCTCGGGGGTTTCCCATGGGAACTGGGCCCTGGGACACATCATTCTACGTTAAAAGTGAACTAGCCCCGCCATAACATTATACATCACATTAGATGGAGCCTTTATACTTCTATATCTATGTAGATCCTAGTGCATGAAATGCAACTATGCCACTTACATTGCTTCTTGTCATTTAAGTATAAACTTAATTCTGGTTCAGTGATCAGCTCAGGAATCACTTAAAGACACGTTCTTACAGTGAAGATGTTGTCCTACCAACCAGAACCTCGGGTCACATTACGTCGAGTATACAACATGGTTATATGGAAGAACCTATGACTAAGGCATAGGAGATGCAACGCATCTCCTTCTTTCAACCATAGTTGCAATACTAACTCAATGCTTCATATAGTAAGAACTACTTTCTTACCTTGTTCCATTCTGAGCTACTTCAGAATCTTGCTTAGGACATTCTGAACATCTTTCAGAATCTAGTCCAGGAAGCATTCAACATTCAGTGTTTATTAAACTCACCAATATATCTCGATAGATCTTATTGTTTAATAACTTCAACTTCATCCTAACTTAAATGTTATTAACATCGATCACATCATTCACATACATCGTCCACATATCTTAGAATGATTTCACGATCCCACTCAAATATGGCATTCATGTTTGAGATCCAGGGATTTCACTTAGCTCCTACTCAAATCCAGGTCCTCTCGATAATCTTGGACATTCCAAAATTCCTTGATCACCATCAAATCGAGAATTTCAATAACGAGATTTCAATGACCATTCATTTCTCGTGCTTAGGTCCATCACGCTTCTTTGCATTTCGTAGGTATGTCTTGTTCAAAACATGACAAGTGAATCAATAATATAATTCCACAAACTTGTAGAATATATAGTTGAATCCAACTTTCTTTAGTAAAAGTATTCATTGAAACTTTATGATCATTATCATTGGTTTCTCCTCTATTTGTAGAGTTTGGATTCACGAAACAAATTCCGCTGCGCCACTCAACAATTCAAAGGTAAGGTCAAATATCTTGTTTGATATTTTACTTTCTTCCACCTGTATCTTCATCAAGACACATCAACTTTGGACAATAACAGGTTTGCCCTTTTTGTGTAAGATGCATTCATAGCTTCCTAAGAATGCTCTACAAAGACTTGTTTATTTGCCACGATTTCGACTTATCGAAATCTCTAGAAACTCGAATGTGCCATAACACTTATGGTGTTGTTTCCATGAATCTTTAGATGTTCCTTTGTATTTCAAATGAGTGTTTGGTTATTTTGATCTTTAAATCTAAATGACAACTATAACCCTATAAGAGATAATATGTATCTAATACAAAATGATTATGATGTTTAGACACTTCAACAAAGTTTGAATTCATCCAATTATCATAATTTGTGAAACATCTTTCACAGGCACCCTTTTATGCTAAACTTAACTTGAATACTTTAATCATGTCGATCAAATCGAAGAGACTTGTTAATTCAGTTAATTCAGTATCCCATTTAGTTATGAACTCATCTGAACAATTCAAATCATTTCAAACTTCATGTTTCATTAAGTAAATACACTTATTCACTTAAGTCCACAATAAATGATTTCCACTACTTGTTGAAAATATGATACATCACTATGTATAAGATTCAACATTTCTTCGCATATCACCGTTTTACCAGAATGCGGAGTTTTAGTCATTCTGCCCAAGAGGCATGGTTTTGCAAAGTCTCTAGATTAAGCATCTAGGACCCCGATCTTTCATAAAGAACCTGCAATAACCAAAATGACTTAAACTGTAGTGTCATTTCATTATTAAACTTTGGATATTTTTTAGCATTCTAATCCTTTATAAATGTTTAAACCATTATCATTAACATAGGGATTAGAATAACTTGTTTGTAATCGTCATCTGACCATAAGGTATTGTTCATAAGAATAGTACAAACTGGTTTGTAACTTGTTCATATGAATAATCGTCTTGCCAAAAGCAAGACACACAAACAAGGATTACAAAATTATATTCAAGTCCACTAATCCAAATGATAAACTTTGAGGAAAGAGGTGATGTCGGCCATCAACTGTTTTGCTTGCCGTCATCAAGTCACGTTACCTCAAAACTAGCAATTCTCAAGAAGATCATCCTGTTTTCACAAAACAGGACAAGTATCAAATACTTTGCAAACTGCAATGAGTTTTGCATAAACCACATTTATAATTTTGTATATCTAACACATACCTTTTTCATCCATGACCTCCTTTTGCAATCAAGCCCTTCTAAGAGTTCTTAACTCTAATGCAAGATCGCTAAGTGTTTTTCCAAACATTCCGGAGTCACATCGAATTATCTCCTAATGGTTATTGTATCAAGATGAGAAGATCACCTTTTAGGAGGATATCCCTCGGGCGTGGGTATTAATCTATGAAGTTGGACCCTTTTGCTAAGTTCCAAATTAAGCAATATATTCCCATGGTCACAAAGGACCTCAATGGGCTAGGCTAAGATCTACTAAGATATTTGCAAATAGACATCTAGACTAAGTTTATAATAAGAGATCAATTTATAATTGGTCTCCACTAAAATTGTCATCCCCTGGACGATTTTAGTGATCGCATGATCCCTATCCTCTGCACCTCCCCCTATTGACACGGCCATCAGTGCATTATCAAAGGTAGACATTCACTAATGCCAATCACATCATCTATGTGACTCATGCTCGATCTTTTGATCTCTTGTGTTCCGAGGCCACGCTTCTATGGCATGCTAGGCTCACCAAATCTAACTTGTGTGTATTTGCTGTGCAACATGGCTTACACCCACTGTATGCAAACGTAGATATGTCTAACCCCTACTCACCGCAGAGCGCCTCATACCGAAGAACTTTCTTGGTGGTGCACACACAAGGAGAACACAGACATTGGAATTCAATAGGGATTATCTTATTTGCTACCATTGAGTATCTAAATACTAGCACACAATAAGATGTAAAACAGGTATCAACATTATATGTATAATGTGATATGATATGATCTTTCTTGCGCCTTGATCTCCATCGAGCGCTCCGGCATGATCTCCATCTTGCCCTTGGTTTGACGCCAAGTCCACGACGCCGCCACCAGGTCGTCCATCAGAACAATGACTATTACTATACTACTTAGTATCAGAAAAGTAAACTACTTTACCTTCGTAACGACCAATGCCATATCATAATCACATGCCCCCTGCAAAATAAAATTAGACGACTCTGCTTTATCTACTGCAAGTTTTACATGGTTGTTAGGGCTTTCACAATAGAACCGTTTCTAATCTACGAACTTTTGAACCACAACATGGATGCAACAGTTGTCTATACTACACCCATTTCGGGGCCCTCCGTTGTAAATCCTATATCAACTATTGAATGAGAGATAGACACCCGCTAGCCACTTATACGGGACAAGCCGTATGTTGAGCGTGGAACCAGTCTCACGTATGAATATGTGTGAGGTCGGTCCGGGCCGCTTCATCAAACAATACTGCGATATAAACAAGTACACGTTAGAGGGTAACAACTAAGGGATCAATGCCTGCACAATACTTGTGCGTACTGGCCGTACATCACTCATACGCATAGATCGGCTCTGATACCACTGTTGGGGATCACAGCAGAAAACAAAAAAATTCCTACGATGGAACCCCAAAACTTCCTAGGATCTATCTATGTAGTAATGCGGTGAAGACCAATGCGTAGAGAATACATACCCTTGTAGACCGTACGCGGTTAACGTTCTGCGGGGAACGTGGTTGATGTAGTCGTACTCGTAGCCGACCTCAAGGTCGCGAAGCTCCTCGCAGGTCACCCCTTGCTCCTTCTTGATTTTCATCGTACAACAGCTCCGGCTCACGACATTTAAGCGCCCCAAGTGTTGCGCCTCATGTCTTCGTACACATCCGGTGCACGATGAGAGCTCCGGCTCCCCGATCCCACTGGGAGTGAGTAAGTTGATATCCGGCTAGGAATCCCTGCAGCGCAACGGCGAACCGCAGGTGTTCCCCGATCACACAGCCCAGACTTGGGGCCATGGTCACAAGGTATAGAGAGAGGGAGGGAGAAAGTCAACTAACGGACTTCTCAAATTGTTGGGTGTATTTTAGTCCTCCCATGGGCACCCCTTTATATAGGCGGAGGGGGGTGTGCCCTCCCCATTAGGTGCCCCATGTGGGACTAAAACTAAGGGAAAAGGGCAAAAATAAAAGGGGCAGCCGGTGATGTCTATGCACTTCTATTCTTGTAAATAGTTGTTGGGCCTCCAAGTGCAGAGGTTTGTAGAACAGCAGCAAGTTTTCCCTTAAGTGGATCACCCAAGGCTTATCTAACTCAGGGAGGAAGTGGTCAAAGATATCCCCTCATAAGAAACCCTGCAATCAATATATAAGTCTCTTGTGTCCCCAACACACCCAATACACTTGTCAGGTGTATAGGTGCACTAGTTCGGTGAAGAGATAGTGAAATACAAGTGGTATGGATAAAAGACAACGGTGCTAGAAAATAGCTTGATGGCGTGGAAGAGACTAAAGGCAAACCGAAATAAAGATGGAAGCAAGCAAACATGTAACAAATCTAATTGCAAACGGTGTTTCAATGTTTAGAAACAAGGCCTAGGGATCATACTTTCACTAGTGAACACTCTCATATAAATATCTTGTCTTTATGATACTACTCTTAACTACTCTCCGGTTGGACACTCTAATCTATGGTAGGGCTATAACAACACACCTCAAAGTAAGCCTTTCCCATCTAGATAACCCCACACTTTCACCTTGAGCACTAGATGGTTCCAACAAACACCACAATTTCATAGAGAATACCAACTCAAAATATAACTCATAACAAGTATTTGTAATCTCTAGCCTAAGTGCCACCATGGTGTGCATGCTGTCACTTTCAATCACATGGGAAGAGTAGAGATCTAATAAAGCACTTGAGTAGCAAGGTAGATCTACTTGATTACAAAGCTCATGATCACAATATGATCATGCATAAAGAGAGAGATGAACACATAGCTACCGGTAGAACCCTTAGCCTCGAGGAAGAACTACTCCCTCATCATCATGGGAATCAGCAATGACGATGGAGATGGTGGTGGAGATCAATGGAGATGGCTCCGGGGGCACTTCCCCGTCCCGGCAGGGTGCCGGAACAGAGACTTTCTATCCCCCGAATCTCCCCTTCGGTGGCGGCGGCGCTGTGGAACTTTTCGTGGATGGAGGCTTGACGACCTAGGGTTTATGCATCGAGAGGCTCTTATAGGCGAGAGGGGAGACCGAGGGGTTGCCAGAGGGGCCCACAGCACACCTGGAGCGGCCTGGCCTGGCCCGCGCCACCAGGTGGTGTGGCCACCCTCTGGCCCTTCTCCGTCTCGTATTCTGGCTCCAAGTGTCTTGTGAGAAAATAACAACTTTCGCTTTTGTCCGGTCCAATTCCGAGAATATTCATTTTCTGACTTTCCTAGAACCAAAAACAGCAGAAAACAGGCAACTGGCACTATGGCATCTTGTTAATAGGTTAGTTCAAGAAATCATATGAAAAGTACTCCAAAGTTGGAACAAAACACAAGAAAGTAGATAAAACCAAGCATGGAACATCAAAAATTATAGATACATTTGCAATGTATCAACATCCCCAAGCTTAACTCATGCTCGTCCTCGAGTAGGTAAGTGATAAAAAGAAAGAATAATTTTTGAGGTGACATGCACCATCATAAACTTGATCAAAGTATTTGTAAAACATGGATAGCTAGGATCATAGTACTTCAACATAGAATGAAAGATAAAGTTCTAAAAATAAGACATAGCAACTGTGTTGTAACATGAAAAGGCACAAACAAAAGATTCATGAATAACAATGCTTTGTAAGACGTTTGTTTGTTTCACATAAATAAAACATAGCATAATAGCATTCAGCTTGTCCCTCACAGAGTAGCAAATATATATGCATAGGACACCTTCAAAGTTCACAAGAGTGACTAGATACAAATAGTTTAAAACAAGTAATATCAAGGTATGCATCAATCAACAAGCCTTGGGACAATGCACATAGAACTAAGAATGGCCACTATGCTCTCAAAGTAAGTGCATAAAGATAGAAGGTGAAGACTCAATATATAAGTGGAAGAAAGGCCTTCATAGAAGGAAGTAGGGATTCAAGTATCATAAAGAGCTTCCAAAAATTATGGTACTTATAGCTTTCAGCTCTCATTGCCCCTATCATAAGCATATTGAAGTGATTAAGGTTAAAGTGAACAAACTATGGTGTACATGCTTGATGAAGTATAAGTTAGAAATCTCATGTCCCTTGAATACGAGGGCCGCTCCTCATGCTACTCAAGTTTAGTCACCGGTAAGTTCTTGTCATCGTAAGTACATGTGTATCATAGAGAACAGCCAATGGGGTACCCCTTGCCCGATGATACGGAAGAATCCCCATATGAAAATGACAAGGCAAGCAGACAACGAGCATCTCAGCAATCTTCTTATTTACCATGGGAATATGGTGCTTTTTTCTCTCTTTCCACTTTTAATAATCTTTTTTTTCTTTTTCTCTTTTTTCTCTCAATATAGGACTCTCTTTTTTTATAAGAAGAATGCTTCATAGACAACTTATTATGGTTACGATGCAGGTTTCCACCATGTCAGCATGGATTAGACCAGCGGCCCAGGCATTTCTCTAACACATATACATAACTCTATGGACTTACAAGCTCCCCTTTCATTTCACACCAACGACATCCATAGACAAAAGAGCATGATATCAACTAGGTACAAAGTAATAGTGCAATGTTGAAAGCGTTCCCCATGACAGCATGGTTCTGCTAATTCCCAACAAATAAGTTCAAGCATATACAACATAGACAACACAATGGTTCAAGTTTATTAAGGACAAGAAAAGTAAAGTGTGCCATCAAGTTCTTGAGAGCTTTAATCACTAGTTTTCTCATAACAAGTTTAATTCAAAAGGTAAACAAAAACATGAATATACTTGGATTAGCATATGCTAGTAGGTAGGTATGGTGGACTCTTTGGAATAACTTGGTTTAGGGAGTTGGATGCATGAGTGGAACTCATACTTGGTTGTGGAGGCTAGCAAAAGACTAGGAGCGACAAACTAAGAGAGCAATAATGGCCATAATCATGCAGAGCGACAAAACATCATTGATCAAAGCATAAAATGATACTACAAATTGAAAACTAAAGGACCATAAAGGCTATGGTGACTTGGGATAGTCATAACATGGTGTGAGCATGCGCCAAGTCAACCCAAATAAAGCATTAAAGGAGAATACCACAATACTATGCTTTAAATATGCTAAAACAACGCATGATTATTTCAAGGCACATTAAGCAATCTCAATTGTTTATAATAAGTCATGCTAGAGAAAAGAATACTAAGCATAAAGCCAAAACAATATCGAGCATGGCATGAAAAAGCATAGGCCACAGTCAAAAACAAGCTCTCTTTACCACTTAAGCATGAACTTTCCTACTCCTTCCCAATCCAAACCAAACTTTTTGAAAACCAATGCATGAAAGAGGGAGTCCAACCAATTTATTCAGAAAACTAAGAAAACCAAGCAAACGAAAAACCAAAATGAAAACAAGAAAGAAAGAAGACGCTCCAAGAACAACACAACTGTGCATGAAACAATAAAAATGAAGTGTTTGGAAGAAACCTGTGATTTTTATTGATGAAGAAGGGGATGCCTTGGGCATCCCCGAGCTTTGACGCTTGTACTTCTTGGATATTTCATGGGGTGACACCCGTGGCATCCCCAAGTTTGAGCTTTAGTCCATACTTCATCTCATTACTCATTCCTTCCATACACCTGAATTTTTTCCTTCATACAAAACTTCACACAATCTTTATTAGCAACATTAGTGCACTCAAGATAATAAGTCTTTAGGTTCAGTTTCAACACCAATAAAACTTACATTAAAACACAAGCTACTGTAGCACTTTCCTTGAAAAGCTCAATTCCCCAAAAGAACTCAAAAAGGAACCAACAAGAAGCAAATGCAGAAAATGGTAGAAATCTGTCAAAATAGACCAGCAGGTAAAGACGATTTTTTTCGAAGACCTTATGTTGGTCAAATAAAAAAGTGTTGAACTAACGAATGTTAGATAACAACCTGGGGCATAAGCACAAATAATTAAAGATCAAAGCCGACATACAGAGATTTTACACGAATTTTTACGGTGAAGCACAGAAATCTGTTTCGAGACAGCAACTTTCCCAATCATTATTTCTCTCTCATTAGAGGTTACTTTTGGCACAAAAAGCAAATAAAATGGATAAGGAGCGGTTATTACTGAAGTAATAACTTCCAATACTCATCTAAAACTTTTGGGTTACCTTCCAATAAGTACTTTTCTTTAACGCCTTTAGGTTAGGCTTGATAGTTTGAGAAGATGCTCACATAAGAAATATGAATTGTAGTAAAAGAGAGCATCAACAAGCAAATTCAAAACACATTTAAGTATAACCCACTTCCTATGAAAAATAATATTGTAAAGAAATAAGTCATGAAAGCACAAAGCAACAAACATAGGAAAGCAAAATAAGTGCAACTTAAAAAATTTCAACATAAAGAGGGAAAACTTAATATTATTGAGATGCATAAAACCATGTTTCCCTCTCTCATAATAACTTTTAGTAGCATCATAAATAAAATTAACAATATAACTATCACAAGAAACATTCTTACCATGAGCCACATGCATAAAAGAATTAATACTCTCCACATAAACATAGTCATTCTTATTAATTATAGTGGGAGCAAATTCAACAAAATAGCTATCATTATTATTCTCATCACCATAATCATCAAATATAGGAGGCATATTGTAATATAATTAATTTTCTCCTCAATAGTAGGCGGACTGAAAATATCATATTCATCATTGTAATCATCATATATTGGAGGTTTGGTATCATCATAAGCAATAGAATAGCTATCTTCCAAAGCTGGGGAACTAAAAAGATCATTTTCATAAAAACTACCTTCCCAAGCTTAGACTTTTCCATAACATTAGCAATAATGGTGTCCAAAGAATTTATACTAACAACATTTCTGTTAGCATGGAAATAAAGTTCCATATGTTTTTTAATTTTCTCTTCAAAGACTTCATGTCCTAACTCAAGATAAATACTATAAAGCTCTCTAATTTTGTTGTTGTTTTCCATTAAGCCTAACTAGTGAAAACAAGAAACAAAAAGACAAAATTGCAGAATCTAAAGGAAATAACTTCGAGCACTCACACCGGAGGATGTGAGTACCTTTTACCTTACCTCCCCGGCAACGGCGCCAGAAAATAGCTTGATGTCTACGCACTTCTATTCTTGTAGACAGTTGTTGGGCCTCAAAGTGCAGAGGTTTGTAGAACAGCAGCAAGTTTCCCTTAAGTGGATCACCCAAGGTTTATCGAAGTCAGGGAGGAAGTGGACAAAGGTATCCCTCTCAAGCAACCCTGCAATCAAGATACAAGAAGTCTCTTGTGTCCCCAACACACCCAATACACTTGTCATGTGTATAGGTGCACTAGTTCGTCGAAGAGATAGTAAAATACAAGTGGTATGGATATAAGACAAACTGAAATAGCAAGCAAACATATAACAGATCTAGTTGCAAACGGTGTCTCAATGCTAAGAAACAAGGCCTAGGGATCATACTTTCGCTAGTGAACACTCTCATATAAATATATTATCTTCTTGATACTACCCTGAACTACTCTCCGGTTGGACACTCTAATCCATGGTAGGGCTATAACAACACACCTCAAAGTAAGCCTTTCCCATTTAGATAACCCCACACTGTCACCTTGAGCACTAGATGGTTCCAACAAACACCACAATTTCAAAGAGACATCCAACTCCAAATATAACTCATAACAAGTATTTGTAATCTCTAGCCTAAGTGCCACCATGGTGTACACGCTGTCACTTTCACACACATGGGGAGATCAGAGATCTATTAAAGCACTTGAGTAGCAAGGTAGATCTACTTGATTACAAAGCTCATGATCACAATATGATCATGCATAGAGTGAGATGAACACATAGCTACTGGTAGAACCCTTAGCCTCGAGGAAGAACTACTCCCTCATCATCATGGGAATCAGCAACGACGATGGAGATGGTGGTGGAGATCGATGGAGATGGCTCCGGGGGCACTTTCCCGTCCCGGCAGGGTGCCGGAACAGAGTCTTTCTGTCCCCCGAATCTCCCCTTCGGTGGCGGTGGCGCTACGGAACTTTTCGTGGATGGAGGCTGGATGACTTAGGGTTTTTGCATCGGGAGGCATCTTATAGGCGAAGAGGCAAGGTCGGTGGGCGGCCAGGGGGCCCAAACCACCTGGTGGCGCGGCCAGGGCTAGCCCGCGCCACCACATGGTGTGGCCACCCTGTGGCCTCTCTCCGTCTCGTCTTCTGGCTCCACAAGTCTTCTGGTAAAATATCAACTTTGACTTTTGTCTGGTCCAATTCCGAGAATATTCATTTTCGGACTTTTCTAGAACCAAAAACAGAAGAAAACAGGCAACTGACACTGTGGCATCTTGTTAATAGGTTAGTGCAAGAAAGTGTATAGAAATACTCCAAAGTTGGAACAAAACACAAGAAAGTAGATAAAACCAAGCATGAAACGTCAAAAATTATGGATACGTTAGCAACGTATCAGGATGCCATTTGGTTTTTCCTTTTCTAGCCTTGGTAGATTTTTTGAAGCCTGGTGAGTGGCAGTATGCTTGTAATTTCTTCAAATGATATGTCTAAAATACATATAATGTTTCAGTCGTGCTTTCCCTAGTTTGCCTATTCCTCTTGGTGGCTTCGACAAAGCCCAACGTGCAGCCGCCCCATTTGGTTCATTTGAGTAGCTTTTTCCATTGGAAAGCCGTAAGAAGCCCAAATAAACACCCCCTAAGTAGTTTTTGCAGCATGCTTAAGTTGGTTCTAAATCCTACTTAGTTGTTTTTTAATGTTTTAAAAGTTTGATGCTTTCTTTTTCATTTTTAGTTGCTTATTCATCATGACTAAGTTGCTACTACAACATGCTTAAGTTGGATCTAAATCCTACGTAGTTGATTTTTTAATGTTTTTAGAGTTGGGATCATCTATGAACTCATAAACTGATCCATCTTGTGTTTTCTTTATTTTTTGCTTTTATTTATGTGACTGTAGGGAAAAAGGAAGATTGTTGTCATTCTCAGGGAGTTATGCTCAGACGTATCAAATAGGATTGGTACTTTTATTTGAAGATTGGTGAAGCCTAGAAGATGTTGAAGCCATGACTAGCAATGGTCAGACTAGATTTAGGAAGAGGCGAAGGACTGCGGGAGTCGACGAGGATGACAATGATAATGATTATAATGCCAACTTTGAAAATGAAGATGACAATTATGATGACTTAGATGATGATGATGACAATAAGGAAAAGGGGCGATGGACATGACATAAATACAAAATCTAGCAATGGACTTGATGATTAGGATGAAGAAGCTAAAAACCAAGACGTTAACTTGCAAAATATGCCAAAAAGATCCGCTAGGCCGACACAAAAGAAGAGTATAAGGGAATAGCTAGAAACACCAGGCAGAGCAGCATCAACAACGAAGGAAGTGATCTTGATGATATTTCAGTTCAGGGTTCAATTCGGTCATCAAGGAGGATTGTAGAGAAAAAACTGACTGCAAGGTTTAACGAACCAAGAGGTGCATCTTCATCATCAGAGCTTACTCCATTTTGAGAGTTGTTAGTTGGAATTGTTAAACAAATAAATTGTTGGACAAATAAACTGTCTCGGTTCAAATCCTCTGATAAACAAATAAATTGCTAGACAATATTTTTTCCAGGGAAAATCCTACTAGTTTTTCTATGTGCAAGTACCATGTGTTGCCGCAAATTGTGGCTCCAAGTTCCATGATCTGTTCTGCTGCAAATAGTTCTAAGTTGCTCCTGGAATAGTTTCCTAGCTTTTTTTCTATAATCAGACTGTTCTTCAGTGGATCTACAACACAACTAGATTTTTTTGACACAAAAGGAGAGATTTTTCAGGGACAAGTGGGTGTTGGAGAAATGTTAGAGACGAGAGGATATTTTACCTCATGTTTTTCTGCAGTGGAGAACCTGATTTTTTTGTACAATTGCCTTCTTGAATTAAGATCATGGGATCTATGGAGATCCGAAGGAGGAAAAAGAAGTGGAAGATGACAACTTGCAGAATAAGAAGCTGTGCGAGGGGAAAGGGGGGTGTGGTGGTTTTTATTTGGCTCCTTTTTATTTTCTAGCGTGATGGCTAGGTAGTGAGGGTAGTGAGGGCGTAGTTCCCGCACTAAGCTGTCAATGTCTTTCCAGAAACATACGACGCGATGATGGTTGCTTTCCTTTTTTGGGGCGAGGGCTAGGACAGACAAATCATCCCCTAGGTGCTGGCTACCCACGTCTAAAAAATAATTATAATGCATGTACCCTATAATATACGGAAATCCTAAAAAACGCCCGACCGTCGCAAAGGTCCGTCTCGCGTGTCGTCGTCGCGCCAAGTGGCATCTTCTCCTTCGCGCGGTCCTCCTAGTGAAGCTTTGCATTTTTGCCAAGTGTCGCAAGGAGAAGAAAAGTAGGTATGGGAATGAAAGAGAGGGATGCGGGAAGGGATGAGAGTACAAATTTCCTTTTGTTTTTAAAATCCATTGATTCAAAACAAAATATCCCGAGAACGTTCGTCCAAATTATAAACCGTTTTCATATCTGAGCTCCTCGTGTCGAGATCTACAAAACTCGATCCCATGTTAATAGGTTTGGATGAATTTTTTTCTGTACTTGCCCTTGCACACACTTGTACTCGGGTGTCTGCGTACTTGTACGCGTTCTGTATTTGTACTCACATGTCCGCGTACTTGTACTCACATGTACGCATACTTGTACTCGCGTGTCCGCGTACTTGTAGTCAGGTGTCAACGCACTTATACGCGTTGTGTACTTGTACTTGCTTGTCCACGTACTTGTACTCATATGTCTGCGTACTTGTACGCTCTATGTACTTGTACTCGCTTGTCCGCACACTTGTGCTCGCGTGCTCTCAGTATAGTTGTACTTTCGTACTTCGGCTGTGAGTAACTTGTACTTTCACGTACTTTGGTTGTGAGTACATGTGTACTTTCGTGTACTTGTACTTGGGTATTTCTATATTTCGATCTAAGCCCTTCTACGTGCGACAGTGGCGCTCTCTGGAAGCGTGCGCGCTCCTCAATCAGACCTTTGCAAAGGTCTCCCTTTTTCAGGGATATCCAATAGGTCCGTGCGAGATATTTTGGAAGGTAAGGAGTGTCCCGAGAATTTCAATGACACAATTCTGGTGTTGATAATTTACCGAAGCTCCTCTCTCAATTTGGACCCATAAACCTATGCAACGTGTTGTACAAAATTACTTCTAAGGTGATGGCCAACAGGCTAAAAAGAGTGTTTCCCATTCTGATTTCAAAAGAGCAGATCGCTTTTGTCCCTGATAGGCTTATTACAAATAATGTCATCAATGTGTATAAATGTATGCATGTTATGTGTTGTTGTTAAGCTATAAATGATGAATGCCTATGATAGGGTTGAGTGATGTTTTCGGTAACAAATGATGGATAAGATGGGTTTTAGTTCGAGATGCATCGACGATATGTGAAATCTGCCCTTTTTGGGTTAAATTTATGGTAGTATTTAGGACATGTTTCTTCCCTCTAGGGGACTCCGACAAGGGGACCCCTATCTCCCTACCTATTCCTTTTTGTGTGGAGGGTTTTTCCGCTCCACTTCATCAAGCTTAGGGCGAGAAGGAGATTTCTGGTGTTAAGTTTGGTTCACAGGGATCAAAGATAAGACACTTACTCTCTGCCGACGATAGCGTCGTGTTCTTAAGGCAAGTGATTCTAGCATGGTGCGGTAAAACGTGTCAACAAGCAAAAATCTTTAGTACTTTTTGGCAAAGGGTGTTCGGATAATAAAAGGAATGAGCTGAAACATGTGATCGACATTTCTTTTGAAGCGTTCTCTGAGAAATTTCTTGGTCTTCTCACTATTGTAGGACAATCAAAATATGGAGCGTTCAAACACATACCTAATCAGTCGTGTCGTAAAGTGCATGGACGAAAGGGTTAGGGTTTATCGATGGAAGGCAAAGAGGCTAATCAAAGATGTGCGCCAAGTTCCCCACGTACTCGATGGGATGTTTTAAGATGTCCAATAAAATGTATAACAAGTTAACCGCTATATCCTCTGGGTCCTGGTGCGGCACAAAGGATTCTAAGAGGAATGTTTCATGGATTAGTTGGGATCGGATGTGTGCATCGAAGAGGAGGGGCATCATGGGGTTTAGAAACTTCACCATTTTCAATCAAGTGCTTCTAGCAAAACAAGAGTGGATGATCCTCATTGTCCCATCCTTGTTGTGTTATCAAGTTCTCCGTGCTTGTTACTTCAGTGATGGTGAGTTCTTGACTGCAAGTTATCCCAAAACGGTCCCATTCACTTGGAAGAGTATAATGCATGGTAGAGACCCATTAAAGAAAGGACTAATCTAGAGAATTGTCAGCGTAACAAAATCAGTGTACTTAATGACAATGGATTCCTCGTTCTGGACTTAAATGCCCACCGGGGCTAAAACTTGACACTATGATAAATATGGTAAATGCATCACTTCTACCGAATGGGAATGGTTGGAACAAAGGGAATTTGAAAGAGTTGTTTGTAAATGGTGTTGTTGCTGACAACCTGAAAACTTTCGTGGCTTCTGCTAGATATGAATATTACATGGCATGGAACTACACCAAGAATGGAGTCTTTAGTGTGAAGTCGGCTTATCATCTCAAAATGCAACTCAATCGGAATGGGTTGGGTGGTGTTGGATCATTGACATCGTGTGATGAACACAAAGGTTGGGCTCTATGGGCAGTAGATGTACCCCGGGAAGCAAAACTTCATGTGTGGAGACTGATCAAAAATGGGTTGATAGTTGGCGATGAGCTGAAGAGGAGGAAAATAAAAGAAGGAATTCGCTATACTACATGCAGTCGGGAGGAAACACTGCTACATTGCTTTTGGAGGTTTCCACATTCACCAGTGACGTGGGATTATGCTAGGGATCAGACGAACGTGACACTATGCAACCCAGATGCCACGGTGTGTGATGCCAAGTGAGCCAAGTCATGCTACGCCAATAAACACACCTAAGGTGAATTCATTTCATCATGTGTCATAATTTGATCCTCACTTGAATGGGATACTACTCAAACTAATTGTACCTCTTATGACTAGGACCCTACTCATGATCATGATGCCAAGAAGAAATACCAAGGAATCTGAAGGAACTAAGACGTCCAAGACAGAAGCATAGAAGAGTAGATGAAAAAGGCAATTGGGAAAACCGGCAGCAGAACCGGCATGTCGGACCCGCCGCCTAAATGGACACTGCGAACTGGTGATAGCTCGGGTGGACCGAGCTCAAACCAACGCCCCACCAAAATGGCCCTCGATATAACAAGTCGAAATCTGCCGACTCGGCTACAAACTTGGAATCACAGAACTTACCGCTGCAATGGTCCGTCTTATTGGGTTCGCAGCATAAAAACCAAAAAAATTCCTAGATGGGAACTATACGCCAAGATCTATCTACTAGATACAAGCAACGGGTGGATATACATCCATAGAGAACTTACCCTCGAAGACAACAAAGCTTTGTTAACGAGTTGGAACTCGTGGATGATGTAGTCGTACACTTGCCGATCTCAAGATCGTGATGAAGTCCAGCAGGTCCGGCTCCAGCATGTCTATCAGATCCAGCTCCAGCAAGTCCGGCACCACCAAGTCCAACACCACAAAGCAGCAGTGCATCCGTGATCGCATACACGTCCGGTACCCCGACAACATCCGTCCCTCGCTCCAGCAAAGCAGCGGAAGCAGCAACTCCTTTCTAGATAAAGCCACCAGGAACATGTATCTCGCTAATCCGAGACCATGGGGAATAATACAGGGGGAGAGAGATCCTTCACGAGGAGGTATGAGTGTGAAGGTGTGAGAGGGGGCCTTTTATAGGAGGAGGGGGTGCCCCTCCCCATGTCCGGTGCCCAAGGGGTGACCCCTCACCTCCTCATTCATGTGGTGGTAACTCCCTCCACATAAATTTGCCCCTTCACATTCTCTTTTAAAGTCTCCACTTTAAATGCATTAAATTTCTCCAAATTTAATGCTCTCTCATTTAATAAAACTCTTTTATTAATCACATAAAACCCCCTGCAACATTTCAATATTACATGCAGAACCAATTTCAGCAATTTCACCCGAAACAGTTTCGGTGTCTATTGAAATAACTCCAGCGCTTTTTAAATCTTTATCTGAAACACATTTGCTCCAAATGGTGTCGGTATCCCTTAAGTGTGTCACCCTATGGTTCGCGAATAATGCAGACATGATCGAGACCCCTCTCCGATCAATAATTAGCAGCGGGACCTAGAGATCCGTACTGACTCCCACATATTCAATGATGACTCTTGTGATCATGTGAACCTTTAACATCATAACTAAATCCCTTTGTCTCGCGATATATTACATATCCGAGATTCGATCATCAGCATCCAAATACCTAGTTTGATCTCGTTACCGACATGCACTCTTTTCTCGTTCCCGTGATATAACATTCTAGTGATCACATCACTTGCTTGCAAGCTATTTCAATATGATATCATCGAGAGGGCCTAGAGTATAACTATCCGTCATCGGGATGGATAAATCCCACTCTTGAGCCTCAACATAACGCCTTCGTAGCACTGAACCCACCTTTATAGTCACCCTGTTACGGTGTGACGTTTGATGTTATCAAGGTACTCTTTCGGTGTTAGCAATTAACATGATCTCATGGTCTAAGGACTAAGATTACTTCGTATGATGTTATAGCAATATAAACATAATGACTCTGATCGTAATGCTATACTTCGGATGAATGTTCATCACATCATTCCACCAATGTTGTGACCTCGTTATTAACGACATCCAATGTCCATGATCAGGAAACCTTGATCATCTTGTTAATCAACGAGCTAGTTTATAAGAGAGGCATAACTAGGAACTTTCCTTTTGTTTATTAAACACACATGTATTAACGTTTCCAAGTTAATACAATTATAGCATGAAAAATAAACATTTATCATAAACAAGGAATAAGATAATAACCACTTTATTATTGCCTCTCGGGCATATTCTCTTCACGTCTATGCACTGATTTGGGGTTGATGTCCTGGAATATTCATCCATCCTACCATTTCGCCCATGGTACTATAAATAGGCTCCTATGCATGGCTTAGATATGATATTTAGAGTTGATGATGAATTAAAAAGAGCTATCCTCATTTCCCCTTCTTTGGAACTCCTATCGTGATGATTCGGGATGTTCGCATAGCTACTCTTTCCCCATGTGGATTCTAGTATGCATGTGACGATCTTCACTATCAAGGTTTTAGTAGTGCTAATCTTCCTCCGTGTTCTACTGGTTGTTGTTCTTTCTTGCTAGGGTTCTATTGGATCGGTGGACTAGCTGGTAAGAAAGAATCAGTTTCAATTAGAGTGGGTGTTGGCTTGTCTTTCAAGTTCCGGAGGTTGCTCTGTTGGGGGTTTATTGTCGGGATCGATTCTACGGTTTGCCTCACTAATGATCTCCACATTTGAGTGTGGTCTTCATCGTATTCTTCACGTCTTCCACCTTTCCCCTCCAATCCCATGAATCCGTGAACATAGGCCGGTGATTGAACGCATCAAGGAATATTAGTGCACGTGCAACAAGATTTGCATGGAATGGATGCTTGATTGGCTGGGAAGACTGGGATGAGAAGGAATTGGCCTTCAGCGTGATGCTCATCTATCTAATGTGATGGATTGCAATGAGGCAAGAGAGGAAGCAAGCTAGATTCCCCACAAGAGATTGTTTGGTTCTCTTTGCTTCTCGTGGATGGCGGGACATCAAGCCAGCTCTAGCTCAAGCGATGCCAAAGATGATGGAGCACTGGCTCCCTCCTGGCGAAGGATGGCACAAGGCAAATGTAGATGGCACATTTGCATCAAGCGAAGGGAATGGAGGATGTGGCATGGTCCTGAGAGATCATCATGGGGGCTTTCTTGTGGTGGCCAGCCATTCGTTCTCCTCTATTCCTGATCCTGAGAAGGCAGTGATTCTTGCCTAGAAGCGAGCACTAGAGCTAGATATAGAGATGTGTGTGAGAAAGGTGTTCTTACAGACGGATTGCCTAGGGGTAGTAGCAAAACTGAAGAATGGATACACAGATCGATTCTGCATGGACCGATCGTCGAAGAACTAAAGGACATACTAAAGGCTTTTGTGGATCACAAGGTTAGAGCATCTCTAACCCATCCCCTTTAATTTAGAAAACTAAAAGTCTCCCTATATCTTAGAGGAGAAATTTTGCTCCTCTAAAAAGTATCTGGTAGAACTGATCCCCAATAATTTAGAAGACTACTTTTTTTCAACACAATTTGCAAAATTGAGCACATGAATACATGAGAACATAGAGCATAATATTCATAATTCATATAGATCGATAGATTAGTCATACAAATTGATAGCATCATCATAATTTGCGATGGCATACTAGAAAAGCATAATCATAGTGTTCAAGGAGCGCATAAGCATGTTCCACCTACATACCCGATAAGCATCATCATAGTGTTCTAGTGTTAGAGCGCATTGCTAGGACGTGCCACCTACTCATAATCGATGTTACCAACCCAGCTTCTCCACTAGTTCTTTGATTGAAGTTTTCATGAATTTTCCAAAATTGTTGGAATAGTTGGTTATACCCCCCAACAACCGTTTGATAATGCGATGTGAAAAAAAAATAATTGTCCCCATTCTTCGACCATTTTTGCTTCTTTCTTCTTCACCTTACTAAAAATTTAAACTAAGAATCATCGTTCTCATCCTAGGAAACTCACGAGGTTTAAAATTAGAAATGGGAAAAAACTCACCTAGTTCCACCGGAGTTTCTAGCGGTCGTGACATCGTCGGAATAGACTAACACATGTGTCGGTGCTGGTTCTGCTACCGTTGGTGCTGGATCTGGTGCCCATGCCGGTGCTGGTGCAGACGCTAGCGCCGGCTCTCCTATGACCTCTGAGAACTCCAAACCGACAGCTTGCGACAATGCTACAAGGACGAAGACATGCTGGCGGTGCTCGGCCGCGCGGATCTGGCCGTAGCTCGACGAACCACATCCGCGGGCTGGCCGAATCTGGCTCGATGTGGTAGCTCACGGCAGCGGTTCTAGCATCGGTTTGCACCGGAGAGTGAGGACATAGGTGTGGAATATTGCGGCCGATGTTTTTGCTTTCAGCGGAGGTGGTAGATGGTTGGTGGTGTTGACGCCACCAAGAATATGTCTAGGGAGTGGTGGGGTTGTGCGCGCAGCGAGAAGGAGGAAAAAATATATGAGATTCGAGACCACGAGCACCTATATTTGCGAGCCACAGAGGCTGATTCCTAACATTTATTCTCCACGAAGCCGTTTACGGTTTCAGTTAAGTGTTGTTTCGGCCGTTAGAAGAGAAAATAAAATCCTCTAATGGGCGATTGGGGATGGGTTAGAGAAGCTCTTAGGCATATGCAGTGTTCTAGCAATGGAGTGGCACACAATTTAGTAAAAGAAGGCTATGGAAATAAAGTGTGGAAGAATTGGTTGGGTTCCCCACCTGAAATGGTTGTAAACCTATTGGCATCTGAGTGTGCCATTTAAATATATCGCAACAATGATGCAAAAAAAACTTTTAAGTAGTACACAAACTAACTAACTAGCTTCACACATCCCACTTCTTTTGCATTATTCTTTGAGAAACTACCACTAATGGAAAATAGGGCTCTAGTCCCGGTTCGTAAGGGACTTCAGTCCCAGTTGCGCAACTGGGACTAGAGCCCCTCCGTTAGTCCTGGTTCTGTTACGAACTGGAACTAAAGGCAGTCCACATGGCCATCACAGAGAGGGGGTGGAGAACCTTTAGTCCCGATTCGTAGCACAAACCGGGACTAAAGGAGCTCTGCCGTGATAGAAAAACGCCCCAAAACTCTAGCGCGGTAGCAGGTTCTGCCGTGGTAGAGTTTTAGGCATGTTTTGCCGTGGCTGAGTTTTGGGGCGGTTTTTTGCCGCGGCAAGAGGGAGAGGTTTGGCGGAAGTGATATGCCGAGAGATGATATATATACAACTACAAAAATGAAAGAACCATTACAGAACATCGTCATGAATATAAAGATCAAAGTGACCTCTTTCTTCGTGCTTGGTCGAACATATTATATAAATAATACACTTTCAAGCATACATACAATATAATTTATCTTACGATTCCAAATGCATAAATATAAAATCCCGATGGTATTCCCCGGTTGGATCTATGACCTCCTTAAGAAAGAATCCTGCAAATTCCTCTTGAAGTGCTCATATCCGATTCTTTGGTAGGAGACCCTCCCACATGCATTCAATCTAATTTAAAGAAGGGGATCATCAATATATATGAATAAAATTCAACACAAATGATGGTGATAAAATAAGATCTAGTTTATGTATCGCAAGTTGTTGTGAAATTATGCCCAGCTCACTGGTTGTCTGGCGAATGTACTCGCACACGTAGTATCCACATAAATTATTCCCAGCTTCCTACCTCAAACACTCCACGGAAGTAGAGTTCAATCAAAATAATAATCAAGCATTGTAATGGTATTGAAACAATAATCAAAGAGATGCAAGGACCTAGCTATAGTACTACTTACACTGAGTTTTCGAAATCGCAGCTCCTCTTTCCATACACCCCTAACTTCCTTGATGAACCATTTCCAAACCTTGCTCAGCAAATAAAATAACTAAATGAGTTATTAATTACTTGATATCAGGAAATGAACAAAAGATGATGATATAGTGCGATAATGATTGAAATTACCTCTAGAGCATTTCAACCAGGTCCGACCATCTCTCAGGATTTTTACATTTCGATTCCATCACAAGTACTTTTTCTTGGTTAACTTGAATCATTAGCAGAATAAAGTGGAACCTGCGCATACATAACTCATCACTTACACTTAACATCGAGTAAACGAAATCGAATGTGTACAAGACAATATCACTCACTCGAAGTTCTAAGGAAATAATATTTCCGTTTTGTTTTGTTGTTTCACTATAAACTTTAGCAAGTAATCCTCTATTTCCTTGGTGTTTTTACCGTATATTCATGAATGTTATTTGGATCAATGAACCCAAGGTCATAGATTCTTCCTCTTTTGCATTCGAAAATCTTCATTCTCCATAATATCGTACAAAAGAGTATAGTGAGGATAATTATATATGCAATAAACGAGCTAAGCTAGAGACTTAATTACAGAAATAAATCACTTACAGACAATAGCAACTAATGATAGATTTGTCGAGGGTGTCTTGATTGAATAACTAAAATAATTCTGTGAAGTCAATGTGTATCTTGTCCTTTCCACGGAAGTAATGCTCCTCTCTAATTGCCACTATGAGCATGATCTCTCCTTTCGCTAAGGCTCGCATATACCACTGATGCAAGTTTTGTATTTGTGTTTGTAGAAGCGAGACCTCCTTAGGTCTGACGAGAGGCTTCCCGTACTCGTATTTGTATGCTAATTCAGCTCTAGGTGCAGTTCCGTGCCTAAGTATTGACCAACAGTCATACCAAGATCCCTAGCCGTTTGTGCGACTAGTTCTGCATCGGAAAACATGTTAAGCGGGGGCACGGTTGGGTTTTCTGTTCTCCAAGCTGGGGAATTGTTTTCTCAATTCTACTAGTACTTCTCGACCACTCCACCTTCGCCTTATGTGACATCATAATAGAGCGGTCATAGTCTGATACCGGTTCTAATGGACATGGTAGCTCAAGAAATTCCACAAAGTGTTTCACTGTTTTGGGTGCTATATACAGCTTTGGTGCAAGCTAGCGTTTCACATCTTCATCCATGGCCCCTCTGAGTTACTCATCAGTCATATCGCAAGGTAACTTGGCAGGAGTCTGCTTGGCTTTCTTCCTTGTACCTGCTGAGGGTTTCGCCACAGCTGTAGTACTAGGCGTCAAAGCGGCAGTGCTCTTCCACTTTTGCAATTAGGGTTGAGGTGGTGGAGTGTGCTGACGCGGTGAAGGAGGCGGAGTCTGTAGACACACCGGAGACGGCTAAGCCGGTGGAGATTGAGCTGGATTGCAATGAGAAGAAGTTGGTGGCCTTGGGGTGAAACTTGGAAGCATGATGTTTTCCTTTCACCATAGAATGGTGCCTTTCCTGGCTTCTCCCAGTTCAGTCAAATCCCCTTCGCCTTCAGGGAAGTCAAGCTTCAGGTGCTCAAATCAATTCATAACTTCATCCACCCCGACAACATCGTAGCCATCTGGAACTAGAGAGCAATGGTAAGTTCGTCTAGATCCACAAGGTAAGGCAAAGCCGACCACCACCTTTATGGATATGTTCACAACTATCACATGCAGCTCGCAATTTTCTAGACCCGTGTCATCCAATGGGTAGCGACGAGCCACCGTCAGTGCATCATCATCAACCGGAAGATCCGTGGAAGGCATAATGCTTTTCTATCAAGATCGTGGGCCGGTAGCATCGAATGTAGGATCTTTGTCCTGCCGTTGAGATGGGTCGGTAGCTTGCTGGCTAAGTGCGTTTATTTGCTCTTGCTACATCCTTAATGTATCTTCTATATGTTGCATCCGGTCTGCCTCTCTGTCTTTTCTCGTTTGATGGCTTTTGTCAGGATATTTCTTCCTGTCATCGGGAAACCAGAGCTTCCACGGAACGGAGTCTTCAGTTCCTCTTGTTCGTCCTTTGTGTTCTTTATTCCCAAGGGCACGTGTCAACTTGTCGTTCTGTTTGTCGGGATAGAACTTCCCCTCCTGCACATCCTTCACTATAGTTTTAAGGGCTTCAGAAGGTGTTGCAAGATGTTCTTTTGTATAATTTCCCTTCCCTGTTTCTGGGTTCAACTTTCCCCCATGCCCGTAGAACCAAGACTTTGCCCGATCGGTCCACCCCGATGTCCCGGGATCGATACCTTTATCAATCAAGTCGTTCTGAGCTTTCTCCCACTTAGGCCTGGTAGCCTTGTAGCCACATGTCCCCATAACACGGTGATATTTCTTCAGCGCAGCATTTGCCTTTTTTATTTCCGACATTTTCACAGCTTCAGCTGATATCCTGTACTCCACAAATTCGCACCAGTGATCTCTTAGTTTCTCATTCGCTCCGGTGAAGTTTAGAGTATTTTTTCTAGGACATACATCTTGTGTTGGGGGTATACCCCCGGGTAGGGTCACGCCGGGGTATAGAGGCCGAGTTAGCCGAGGTATGGCAAGGTCAAAGCGAAAGCTGGCCGGGTCACCTAAAGGCGGGCCGACTTACGGAGTAACCTGGCCCGGAGGATGTCCGTTTAACCATGTCCCGACCGACGTATATCATACGTCGGCAAGATCTTTATAATTCGTCTGTAGCTACCCATGGAGCTGGATTAACTAGGCCTGATCCGGGTTATACCAGGCTTGCAAGAGAAGGAAGGTATCTCTCTGGTCAAAAGGTGATCTCTGTGCGCTGGAGCGTGAGCGAAGCGAATAGAGGGAGGGACCAGCAGGGCGTGGCCGACAAAGATGACGTAGCCTGTGTCGGCTGACGCTGGCACCGCAAAGGGTTATGTAGCCTCTGCATGGCTTACGAAGGGAAAAAGAGACCCGGTCGGTTTGCTATTTTGGGAGAGGCATATTCCCAGGAATATGCCTCCACGTATGCCCTAACTGGTGACCTAGCCTCCCCTTTATAAGGGGCGCTAGGGCCTCCATAGTTGGGGTTGGTTGGCGCGTGAGTAGTTTGTTCATTGGGAGATAGGTTGTGGTGAGAGTAAGAGAGCTTCTTCTTCCTCCTCTCCCAAATACGGCTCAAGGAGCATATGTAAACCTAGTGAACTTTGAGAATACAAAACATCTATGTGTGGAATCACCACACTATCCCTCCCTGGATTCCTCTAGTGCATATTGGCCCCACCTTTAGCCTATCCATGGCATCTGCCGTGACACCACCACGACAGTTGGCGCCCACCGTGGGGCTAGCGGCGCTAGCAGGAGTGAAGATCCGGACAGGAAGCATCATCGGCAATGGCGAGTGCATTGTCTCTGGGCTCGTTCAGCGCTTTGGAGCACTGGACTACGTCAGCGACAATGCTGGTTGCTTCGGCAAGCGACCTCCACCGCGCAATGGCCTCTTCGTCAAGCTTGGCGCCCAGAGGATCTACGTCGGCGTCGATGTGTCTTGCGTTCACCCGCGGCACATCGTCGAGGGAGGCGAGCCACCCCTTAGCGCGGCTTACGGTGCGCGTATCACTCGCTCTCCTGACCGTGCTGAGGTGATGATGACAGTGCCTGATGTTGGTGCGAGCAAGGACCCGACACCAGATCCAGAGGTAACACCCAAGGCGCCTAGGAAAAGTAGAGGTCCTCCGCTAGAGAGGCCAGAGAATGTGCTGCACCAAGCGATAGATAGCTTGGCAAGCCCCATAGCACCTGTGGTAGATCCGGCTCCGGCACATGCTGAGTTAGAGGAAACTAGGCAGAAAATACTAGAGGGTGCGAAAAAGATAGCCGCGGCTCAGTAGTCGTTGAACATGACGCTGCGCGAGTACGCAAGAGCAAATAAGGTAGATGTGGTGAAATAAAAGGGAGAAACCTCATCAGTGAAATGAACAAAGAGGGTGAGACTAGAGTTGAGGAATCAGAGAACCTGTTGTCCATGGGGCTGCTGAAGTACATCACCCCAACAAAGAACCTCAGAGCAGCGGATGCAGCTGCATCCGAGTTAGAAGGTTTGATGGGTGAAGCCCGGCAAAGACAGCAAGAGAGGGTCAATGAGTTAGTTCGAATCGCTAACAGACAGAATGAGGAGTTACTCAGGGCCAACCCGGCAAGAGAAGGGGCTTCTGATGACCCACAAGTATAGGGGGTGTATCGTAGTATTTTCGATAAGTAAGAGTGTCGAACCCAACGAGGAGCAGAAGGTGCTGGCTAGTGGTATGGATCAGGAATTCTCAGCAAATACTTAGCAAACGGATTTTTAGGGGTTTTCGATAAAGCAAGTAAACAAAGTACGAGTAAATAAAAGACAGTATGAATAAATGCAGCAAGTGGCCCAATCCTTTATGCAGCAAAGGACAAGCCGGTTTTATTACTTAAGATGACCAAACGTTCTCGAGGACACATGGGAAGACTGCCAGGTGCTTTCGCTTCATATAGTTGATTAATCTTCTTTAGCTTGCTAAGTGTTGTGTGGGTGAACCTGTGCTAATGTACCGCCCCATCCAAGACTAATACATACTTGTGATTATACCCCTTGCAAACATCCGTAAGTACAAGAAAGTAATTAAGGTAGAAACCTAACCACGACTTTGAACTCGAAGACCCTTACGTCCCTTGTGCAATGGTTTCCTAACTGGGGTTCAGGTTTCTGTCACTCCGGCAACCCCTATGATTAGTAGCCAAATACACAATGCATTACCCTAGGCCCATATAGGTGAAGTGTCATGTAGTCGACGTTCACATGACACCACTAGAAGAAGTACACCACAACTTAAATAACAATCTATTGAATCTTTCTCAACACAACTCCACTACTAACAACATGACTTCTCCCATGTCCTCAAGAACAAAACGAACTACTCACAAGACATCATATGGATCATGATCAGAGATGGAATAATGATGTATAACAATCTGAACATAAACAATAATTCAATGGTTCACTCAATAGCATCAACTACAAAGAGTAATCAACACCGGGAAAGTTTCCCCTATGAACTAATGCAAGATCCAACTCAATTGTTACAGCAATATGGAGATGGTGATGAGGGTGCTGATGGTGATGATGATGATGATCCCGATGAAGTCCAGCTTGATGGTGGTGTTGATGGCGACGATCTCCCCTCTCCGGGAAGGAATTCCCCCGGCAGAAATCTGTCTGCCGGAGAGATCTTTCTCTCTCGGTGTTTTCCGCCCCGCAAAGACGGCGAAATCTTTCTGTGGTCGCTCTCCGAGTGATAGGGTTTTGGGAGGATGATATACGCCAGAGGGGAGAGGCTAGAGTGGGCCAGGGTGGCCACACCACCTCCTGGCGTGGCCTAGGGCTGCCCGCGCCAGGGGGTGGTGTGGGCCCCCTGTGGCCCATCTCCACTCCATCTTCTGGCATCCTTAGTCTTATGGAAAAATAGGATTTTCCGTATATTTTGCCGGATTTTCTGATCTTCGCGAATTTTGCCTCCAAACAGCACATTTTCCATCAGAATCCTGACTGTAGCGGTCCATGCTCCAAAAGTCATCAACCATGCAAAAACAGATGAAATAACATAAGTATCACCTCTCAATACGAAATATATCAATCAATAATAGTGAATTAAGACATAGAATAGTGATGAAAAATGGACGTATCAGCTTCCAAGGTCGTTTATTCGGCAGTGGGTAACCCGGGGCTGCATCGTCCCCTCATGATGGCCCAAGAAGAGAGGATGTGGTAACCTCGGCAAGGAGAAACAAACAGATGGTCCCATATGACCCGACAAGGGCAGGGAAAGGAAAGGCAGTGCAAGGAAATGAGAATCGACTAAGTGTCAGCCGAGGTAACCGCGACCAAGGCAATGTCGGTTAGAGAGACGCTAAAAACAGCAATGCTGGACAGCGTAACTTGGCGGGTGCATGGCAAAACCTACCTCGGCAACAGCAGCAGCAGAATGTACCTCGGCAAGAGCAGAATGCCAGCCAGGCTATGCGGCAAAATTGTGCTCAACAAGAGCATGACAGATACAACGATGATGATTCAGAAATGGTGAATGTAGGATAGCATAGGCCGGATCATCATGTGATAGGGGCAGGTTGGGAAGCAGGAACTTGCTCCCGGATGACGCCAGGTTAAAGCTGGATCGGTTTTATAGGTCAGAGAAAATTGAGGGGCAAGGTCCTCCCGGTCCAGCGTGCTTTGGGCCCCGAATCATGAAAGAGCCTCCGGTACCTAACTTCCAGTTACCCAGAGGCACGAAAACATATGACGGCAGCACCAAGCCGGAGGATTGGTTAATAAACTATGCAACGGTAGTGAAAATTGCGACAGGCAATTTGAGATGGGCAGTGAGATACGTACCTGAGATGTTGGAGGGGCCAGCGAGGGTATGGTTAAACAATTTACCACCCGGTAGTATCAACTACTGGATCGATTTTGAGGAAATGTTTGTCAGTAACTTCTCGAGCACGTATTAGAGGCCGAATAGGCCACAGACCCTAGCAATACGCAAGCAAAGACCAAATGAAATAGACGTGATTGAGTCTCAGACCATAGCTTGGTTTGCACAAGGATGTAGATATGCAAGCATGTTGTGGCAAATGTTACAAAGGGATATGCCAACTACGCTGGCAGAGACAATCCGGATCGCTGATTCATATGCCTTAGGTGATCCGACTCAACCCCGGCTTGTGCCAAACGAGTCAAATGAGGAGTACTACCAGCAAGATGGAGCCGGATCATCCCGACGAAATGATTACCAGAGTAAGAGAAGAGATGATAGACCGGATTACAGGTACAGTTCGCAACAAGTTGCTGCTATAAACCAAGATCAACCTGGAGCAGGGAGTAATCAGCGTCAGAAGACTGGAGGGCAACAGTGGACTCCAAGAAATGATGGCAAGAAAACTTGGATGCCTGAGCAAAAGAGATAGTGGCAAGAAGATAAAGACTGGCCGAGGTATACGTATGAGGCAATGCTAGATCAGCCATGCAAATTTCACACGCCAAATCCGAGTAACCTGGCGGGTCATACAACCCGACAATGTGAGTGGATGAGGAAGATAGAGCAAAGTGGCTCAGGGAATGCTCAGGCACCTCGGAACAATCAACCTCGACAGGAGTTACCTCGGCAGCAGGTGCTCTCCAGAGCAAATATGCAACAGTTAATGTTACCACCACCTCCGCCGAGGTATGAGAATCATGAGAGAAGGGATGCAGTGCATCAGGTAGAAAATCAGCATCAACCAGATCAAAGGTATCCCGGCAATGAGGGGAGAAATGAATACAGAGAGCATCACCAGAGTTACTGTGTGTTTACCACGGAGGAAATAGATAGAAAGAGCTTGCAACACCGACATATGGAAGTGAATGCGGTTATGCCGGCAGTGACGAGGTATATGCCTTGGTCGGATCAGGAAATTACCTGGAGTATCAAGGACCATCCCAAGCTAATGCCGAGTCCTGGTTCGTATGCATTAGTGCTGGACCCAACGTTCATCGGGCCAAATATCAATGTGAGGTTCTCTAAGGTGCTGATTGACAATGGCAGCATCATCTATATTATGTACGTGGACACAATGCGCAAGTTGGGTATCTCGGAGAACATGCTCCAAGCCACGAGGACAACTTTCCATGGCATTGTGCCTAGTATCTCCTGTGAACCCATTGGCAAAGTCTAGGTTGACGTGTTATTCGGCACAAGAGATAACTGCCGAACTGAAAATTTGGAATTTGAAGTTGTGAACTTAGAAAGCACATATCATGCGTTACTCGGCAGGTCGGCCCTGAACATGGCAAGTACTCACATCAGTTACCTGAAGATGAAGTTGCCTGGGCCAAATGGAGTAATTACCATAGCTGGGGATTTCCGACGTTCCATTGAGTGTGCATCAGCCGGGTATAACCTAGCCGAGTCACTCGTGATTGCACAAGAAAAGAGAAAGATCCAGGAAGTAGCGGCATTGGCACAGTCCGCGCAGCAGTATATGCCGACGCTGAGTAACCCGCATGGAAGTGTCTCATTTCAAGCAACAAAGGATACAAAGAAAGTACCTGTTGATGATCTGTTCCCACAGTGCACCATAACAATTGGTGCCGGGTTAAATGAGAAATAGGAAAGCGAGCTCGTCAACTTCCTCCGTGAGAATCAGGATATCTTTGCTTGGTCCGCAGGACTTGCAAGGTGTTCCGAGGGAGTTGGTCGAGCACTCTTTAAATGTGAGACCCAGGGCAAAGCCAGTGAAGCAACCTCTCTGTCGCATCGCCAAAGATAGGAGAAAAGTCATTGGAGATGAGATAGCTCAGCTCCTCGCAACCGGGTTCATCATGGAAGTGCTTTACTCGGATTGGCTATCTAATCCCGTGCTGGTGGAAAAGAAGAAAGATGATCCGAATGTGGCAGTGGTTTGGCATATATCCATCGATTACACGAACCTAAACAAGGCGTTCCCAAAAGATCCATTCCCGCTACCCAGGATAGATCAGGTCATAGATTCTACTATTGGGTGTGAACTGTTGTCATTCATAGACGCGTATTCTGGTTTCCACCAGATACCACTGAACCCAGATGATCAAATAAAGACTGCATTTATCACCCCGTACGGGGCTTATTGCTATCGCACCATGCCTTTCGGTTTACGTAATGCAGGGGCAACGTACCAAAGATGTATGCAAAAATGTTTACACGACCAAATTGGCCGAAATGTGCAAGTGTATGTGGATGATGTGGTTATAAAAACCAAGGAAAGGAAAACGCTCCTTGATGATATCAGGCAAACATTCGCGAACCTAAGGAGATTCTGAATGAAGCTTAACCCGGAGAAGTGTATCTTCGGTGTCCCGGCTGGAAAATTACTCGGATTTCTTGTCTCCAGCCGAGGTATCGAAGCTAACCCAACTAAAATCCGAGCCATAGAGCGAATGGAACTGCCGAAGTGCCTTAACGATGTCTAGAAGTTCACTAGTTTCCTAGCATCCTTAAGTCGTTTTGTATGTCAGTTGGGAGAAAAGGCACTGCCTCTCTATCAGCTAATGAAAAAGTTGGACAAGTTCATATGGACACCGCAGGCCAATGAAGCCTTCGTCAAATTAAAGAAAATGCTAGCTACTGCACCGGTGTTAGCTTCTCCACTATCAAAAGAGCCAATGTTGCTCTACATAGCCGCAACCAACCGGGTTGTAAGTGCAGTGATTGTGGTAGAGCGCGACGAGGAGGGTAAGTCAGTGCAAAGGCCAGTCTATTACCTGAGTGAGGTATTATCAACATCAAAGCAAAACTATCCTCACTATCAGAAGATGGCATATGGTGTGTATATGGCGGCTAAGAAGCTAAAGCATTATTCTGAAGAGCACCCCATAAAAGTGATATGTGAAGCCCCCATATCTGAGATAATGAGCAACAAGGATGCAATCGGCCGGATCGCAAAATGGGCAATCGAGCTAGCCCCTTATGCTCCACAATACGACAGGAGAGATGCGATCAAGTCTCAGGATGTGGCCGACTTTTTCGTGGATTGGACCAAGATGCAATATGAGCCACTGTTGCCAAACCCGAACTACTGGAGAATGCATTTTGACGGATCAAAAACGAAAACCGGGTTAGGCGCCGGAGCTGTGCTTACCTCACCCAAGAAAGACCAGCTGAAGTACGTGTTGCAGATCCACTTCACAGCATCAAACAATGTTGCAGAGTATGAAGCACTTGTGCATGGGCTCAAAGTGGCAAAATAAATTGGAATACGTCGGATCTAGTGCTTTGGTGACTCGGATCTGGTAGTTCAGCAAGTCTCAGGGCAATGGGATGCTTTGGACACAAACATGGCATTGTACAGATTTCATGTGCAGAAGATATCAGGATACTTCGAGGGATGCGAATTTCCCCATGTACCTCGGCTGGAAAATGAGGCTGCCGACGTACTGTCAAAACTCGGATCAACCCGACAAGCGATTCCACCGGGTGTAGCACTAGAGCACCTCAGAAAGCCATCTATCAGGCCATCCCCAGAATCCGAGTCAATCTATATCCCGGCAAATCCGGAGTCGGAAGCTGCGCCCATGGACATTGATGAGGGAAATGGTTCAGGAAACCCGGGGACTGCTTCACAGGACCAGGGGACTACGTAGCTTGACCCGGCGGAGGTTATGTTGGTGGATCAAATGGAAATTGACGAGGATGTGTTTCCGCTGCGAGCTATACCAGCTTGGGCACTACCCATATTCCAGTTCCTGAAGGATGGAACTTTGCCCAATGAAGAAGTGTTTTTGAGGAAAATTCAGAGGAGGGCAAAGGCATACACTATTATCAATGCCGAGCTATACAAGAGGAGTGTCACGAATGTCCTGCAACAGTGTGTTGACCCGGAAGAAGGGCTTGACATCCTCCGAGATATACATCAAGGGGAATGTGGGCATCACGCCTCATCCAGAGCCTTAGTGGCAAAAGCTTTCCGGCACGGATTCTATTGGCCAAGTGCCTTGGAACAAGCAGAAGATCTAGTAAGAACATGTAATGGTTGTCAGAGGTATGCTACCAAGACACACATGCCAATGTCAGAGCTCAAGACCGTACCAATTACCTGGCCATTTGCTATATGGTGTTTGGATATGGTTGGCCCATTTAAGCCGACGAGAGAAAATATGACCCATATCTTGGTTATGGTTGACAAGTTTACCAAATGGATAGAAGTAAAGCCGATAAGAAAATTTGATGGGGCTACAGCCGTATCATTCCTCAAAGATATAATTCTGAGATATGGCTATCCTCATAGTATCATAACAGATAACAACACCAATTTCGCTGAAGGAACATTTGCGCAATTCTGCCGGGATAAAAAGATCCGGCTGGACGTTGCCTCGGTAGCCCACCCCGCATCGAACGGACAAGTGGAAAGATCCAACGGATTAGTATTATCCGGGATAAAACCCCGTCTCATTGAGCCGCTGCAAAGGTCAGCGGGGTGCTAGATAGAAGAACTACTAGCGGTACTGTGGAGTTTAAGAACAACTCTGAATCGATCAACAGGCTATACTCCATTCTTTCTGGTATATGGGGCAGAAGCTGTATTACCAGCCGACATAGAGCATGATTCTCCTAGAGTCACCCAATACACATAAGCCGAAGTGCGAGAATCCCGGCAAAATGATGTTGATCTGCTAGAAGAAGCGAGAGAATTGGTATTGTCCAGATCCGCCATATATCAGCAAAATCTCCGACGCAATCATAGCCGGAAAGTAAACCCCCGAGTCTTCCGGGAAGGTGATCTAGTACTCCGGCTGGTACAACGTACTACCGGCATGCATAAGTTATCCCCCCATGGGAAGGGCCATGCATTGTGAGCAAAGCATTGCACAATGACTCTTATTATCTCATTGATGCACAACCACAAGAGAAGAACAAGGCGGACAGGTTTGGCGAAGAATCTAAGCGTCCATGGAATGTAGCCCTACTTCGTCCGTTCTACACTTAACAAAGAAGTGTGTGTATCCGAGTTTCTCATATATCGATTTGTATGCCGGCAATGAGTTTATCAATGAAATCTTGGCACCTCGAACAGTAACTCGGGAACTGCCTTAATAATATTTGTTGTCTTCTTTGTTATTAATTTATTTTTATGTCGGCTGGCTTAAGTTTCTTCTACCTAAGCCGGATTAGTAGTGTGTGAGCACCAAAAACTCAACTCTTTGACTTACTGCTGTCCAACAAGAATTGGCTTCATGGCAAGCAAGAGAACAAGTTTGGAATTGCGAAGCACACGAAAAACGACTAAGGAAAAGAATGTAATCGAGCTAACATTCTTTGTTCGGACTAACTCTATGTTTACTTAATCTTTACTGTGATGAATTATTTTGAGCTAATCCTAAAGTTTCCAAGTATTGTTAAGTCAATTTTTGAAACTCGGACTCATAAGTCACAAAACCAAATCAAGGTAGACGCGAGCCGAGCCATGAAATTGAAGAAACAAGAAAATGAAACTCGGGGACTATGCCCAAGTTAATCCGGTGTGAATAGCTTAGTAGCAAAATATAATCAGTATGATTGATACATCTGCACCCGGCATACCGGGGATCTCATAAATTTCAAAGTGTTTTCTGGTACTCAAGGAGCAGCAGCAAGAGGAGGTAACCCAGCGCCAGCGGGTGGAGCAGTGGCTTCAGCCTCGTCGTCCGTGTTAGCTTCAGCCTCGTCATCATCTTCATTCTCTTCGAGATCTGAGGCTTCGTCCTCTTCCTCGTCATCCGAACCATCTTCGACGTATTCGTCGTCAACGACGCCAATGAAGCTTGGTCCTTCGTTCCATTGATGGCCAAGGGCAAACTGGATAAGGTTGTGGGCACAAGACTTGCGCCGAGCAACCCAATCCGGATCATTCAACCACTTGGACCCGGTAGGCAAGCGCTCGAGGATCTTCAAGTCTAGTTTTTCATACCAAGTGAGCATGAAATGGAGGACAACATCAGCTCTAGCATGAGCGGCGGGTTCCCTCTAGAGGTCGAGCTGGGTCTCGCAATCCATCAGCTTGTTGATCAAAGCAGTAGATCCCTCCGGAGCATCCTCAGCAGGCCAAAGTGCATGAAAGATCCGGATGGCCGAATCCAGGAGACCCGAACCATATTTCTGCACAATTTCAGTCTGGGAGGATAGGCTGACTAGCAGATCCTCCATGTCATAAGGAATGGGTTCAGAGCCAAGATCAGTTGGGGTACCCCTCTGATACATTGCAAATGTATCTATAATTTTTGATGTTCCATGCTTGGTTTTATCCACTTTCTTGTGTTTTGTTCCAACTTTGGAGTACTTTTCATATGATTTCTTGGACTAACCTATTAACAAGACCCACATTGCCAGCTGCCTGTTTTCTGCTATTTTTGGTTCCAGGAAAGTCAGAAAATGAATATTCTCGGAATTGGATGGGACAAAAGCCAAAGTGCCTATTTTTCGGATGTCATCAAGTGCCAGAATACGAGACGGAGAGGGGCCAGGGGGCCACCACACCACCTGGCCGCGCGGCCAGGCCTGGCTCACGCTAGGGGGTGGTGTGGCCGCTCCCGGCACCCCTCGGCCTCCCCTTTCGACTATAAGATGCCCTCGGGACGAAAACCCTAAGGACCCGATCAAAAATCCACGAAAGAGTCTATAGCCGCCGTCATCTCCATCCCTAGATCGGGAGGGATCTGAAGCTCTTCTCGGCACCCTGCCGGAGAGGGGAATTCACCCTGGAGGCCTTCTTCATCACCATGCAAGCCTCCGGTGTGATGCGTGAGTAGTTCATCCTTAAACTACAGATCCATGTAGTAGCTAGATGGCTGGTTCTCCTCTTTTGTGCTTTCATGTCTAGATCTTGTGAGCTCTGTTCATGATCAAGATCATCTATTTGTAATTCTTACATGTTGTGTTTGCGAGGATCCGATGGATATTGAGATGCTATTTCAGATTGATTATTGATTCTATCATGACTTTGCTATTTTGTGATCTTGCATGCTTTCCGTTGTTACTAGCTATCTTGTCCAAGTAGATGCTAGCAACTCCAAGAGTTAGTATTTATGCTCGATAGTGGGTTCATGCCTCTGGTAATCTGGGAAAGTGACAGAAATATCTAAGGTACTTGATGTGCTGTTGCTATTAGCGAGAAAACAACAATCCTTTGTTCATAGAACAATCGTATTGTTTACTCTACACGCAGTTCGTAAAGCAATAATCTGTTGCTTGCAACTTAATACTGGAGGGGGTTTGGATGATAACCTGAAGGTGGATTATTAGTCATAGATGCAGTTGGATGGCGGTCTATGTATAATGTTATAATGCCCAATCAAGTCTCAAAGGAGTCAACATGATTAGTATATGCATGTATTGCTTTCTCGATGTTTGTCAATTGCCTCGCTGTAATTTGTTCACCCAGCATGTTATCTATCTAAGGAGAGCCACCTCTAGTGAACTATGGATCCCGGTCCTTTTCTTTACATTCAATCTACAATCTTTGACTGCTTTGTGTTTACTTTCTGCAAACTTTTACTTCTTTCCATGCGATACGTTTAATCCTTTGTTTTCCGCAAAACATGGTGAGATTGACAACCTCATCGCAAGTTGGGGACAAAGTTCTGTGGTTGTGTTATGCAGGTCTCCACGTTGCTACTAGCATTGGTAGTGCGCCCTGCCAAAGCTCAGCTAGTAACACCTTTGGGGTGTTTCCTTGCTCCTACTGGTTTGATTAAACCTTGGTTTCATAACTGAGGGAAACTTGCTATTGTGCTCATCATACCTTCCACTTGGGGTTCCCAACGAGCTCTACATCAACATCGCACCAGCACTTTTCTGGGCGCCATACACAGAGCCATCAAGCATTTTTCTGGCGCCGTTGCCGGGGAGTCAAGGACATCTTCAAAAGGGGAGTCCCTCATAACCAATCTCTTTACTTTGTTATTTTTGTTTTGCTTAGTTTCTTTTTGCTTTGTTTGCTTGTTTCTTTATCAAAAACACACAAAAAATAGTTTTACTTGTTTGCTTTCTTATTTCAAAAACACACAAAAATTAGTTCCTACTATAGTTGTTGGTCTGTTATTGTCTTGCTTTATCATGCTTTCTATCAATGGTTGGTTTCTTTGAAACTGAATCTTATTGGCAAGGTGGGTTCACGTAAGAACACAAATATTATTATAGGAAACACCGCTTGTCACAAAAAGGGAAACTCTTATGGGAACAAATTGATAAATTGTATACCATTGCTATAAACATGTGCTCTACCTATAATGTTACTTATTGCTTTGATAAATCTTGTTGCTGTAGGAGGTATAAACACCTCCCTTTTCAACGTGAGTATAATGATAATGTTACCATATCTTCTTATGTTAAGGGAAATTATGACTTTTATGATGTGGAACAAATTGAAGAATTTATTGGTTGGAAGGGTGCATTCGAACTAGCTTATTTGCTTGAAAATACTGATGATGCACCTTATAAATTTGAGGTTTATGATATACTTCAATTATGCTTTGATAACTACAAGCAATAAAATGGCTATATTCTTCAATATCTTAATAGATGCTCTCCACCAATGGAAGAGACTAATGCCTTGCAGGAGCCTATGGAAGAAGAAATTGCTGAAACTAGAAGCTCATTGGATGAAAAAGAGGAGGAGAGTGATGATCAAGAGGAGAAAGAATGGATCTACCCATCCCTACCTTCTAATGAGAGTAACTCTTTGCCCCTTATATTATTTGATTGTCCCCCATGCTTACCAAAGGAGGACAAATGTCATGTTCCTGAGGATTCTTTTGAAAATGTTTATAATAAAGCTCTAGTGTTTCTATATCATGAAAGCATGCTTTATGTGATAGTTATATTGTTGAGTTTATTCATGAGGCTACTGAAAATTATTATGAGAGAGGAAAATATGGTTGTAGAAGTTTTCATGGTATTGAAACACCTCTCTATGTGTTGAAAGTTTTGAAGTTATTCTCGTTTTATCTTAATATGCATGTCACCTTGTTCTTTGTGAATTTATTTGCATACAAGATTCCTATGCATAGGAAGAGGGTTAGAATTAAATGTGCTTTGAATTTGCTTTTTGATGCTCTTTTTTACTTCAATTCATATTTCCTATGTGAGCATCTTCTCAAATTTTCATGCCTAACTTAAAGGCGTTAAAGAAAAGTACTTATTGGGAGATAACCCAAAAGTTTTAGATGAGTCTTGAAAGTTATTACCTCTGTAATAATCTCTCCTTATCCTTCTTATTTGCTTTTTGTGCCAAGAGTAACCTCTAATGAGAGAGAAGTAATAATTGGGAAAGTTGCTGTCCCGAAACAGATTTCTATGCTTCACCGTAAACATTCGTGTAAAATCCCTGAACGTCTTTTTGAGGCGTGCATTTTTGAGCTTCTGCCTCAGGTTGTTATCTAACTTTCGTTAGTTCAATACTTTTTGATTTGAGCAACATAAGGTCTTCGAAAAAATTCGTCTTTACCTGCTGTTCTGTTTTGACAGATTTCTGCAATTTTCTGCATTTGCTTCTTGTTGGTTCCTTTTTGAGTTCTTTCGGGGAATTGAGCTTTTCGAGGGAAGTTCTACAGTAGCTAGTGTTCTAATGGAAGTTTATTTGGTGTTAGAACTGAACCTTAAGACCTTTTATTTTTAGTGCACTAATGTTGTTAATAAACATTGTGTGAAGTTTTGTATGAAGGAAAATTTTCAGGTGTATGGAAGGAATGAGTAATGAGATGAAGGATAGACTAAAGCTCAAGTTTTGGGATGACACGCTTGTCACCCCAAGAAATATCCAAGAATTACAAGCGTCAAAGCTTGGGGATGCCCAAGGCATCCCCTTCTTCATCAATAAAAATTCCAGGTATCTTCCAAACGCTTCATTTTTTATTGTTTCATGCACAATTGTGTTGTTCTTGGAGCGTCTTCTTTTTCTTTTTCGTTTTGGTTTTCCGTTTGCTTTGTTTTATGAATAAATTGGTTGGACCCTCTCTTTCATACATTGGTTTGCAAATAGTTTGGTTTGGTTTGGAAAAGAGTAGGAAAGTTCATGCTTATGTGGTAAAAAGAGCTCGTTTTTGACTGTGGCCTATGCTTTGTCGTGCCATGCTTGATATTGTTTTGGCTTTATGCTTAGTATTCTTTGCTGTAGCATGACTTCTTATAAACAATTGCGATTGCTTAATGTGCTTTGGATGAATCATGCGTTGTTTTAGCATATTAAAGCATAGTATAGTGGTATTCTCTTTTGATGCTTTATTTGGGTTGACTTGGCACATGCTCACACCATGTTATGACTATCCAAAGTCACCATAGCCTTTATGATCCTTTAGTTTTCAACTTGTAGTATCACTTTATGCTTGGATCAATGATGTTTTGTCGCTCTGCATGATTATGGCCATTATTGCTCTCTTAGTATGTCGCTCCCAGTCTTTTGCTAGCCTCCACAACAAAGTATGAGTTCCACTCATGCATCCAACTCCCTAAACCAAGTTATTCCAAAGAGTCCACCATACCTACCTACTAGCTTATGCGATTCCAAGTATATTCATGCTTTTGTTTACCTTCCAAATTAAACTTGTTATGAGAAAACTAGTGAGTAAAGCTCTCACGAACTTGATGGCACACTTTAATTTACTTGCCCTTAATAAACTTGAACCATTGTGTCTTCTATGTTGTATATGCTTGCACTTATTTGTTGGGAATTAGCAGAACCATGCTTTCATGGGGAACGCTTTCAACATTGCACTTGGTACTTGTACCTAGTTGATATCATGCTCTTTTGTATATGGATGTCGTCGCTGTGAAATGAAAGGGGATCTTGTAAGTCCATGGAGTTATGTATATGTGTTAGAGAAACGCTTGGGCCGCTGGTCTAATCCATGCTGACATGGTGGAAACCTGCAGCGTAACCATAATGAGCTCTCTATGAAGCATTCTTCTTATAAAAAAGAGTCCTATATTGAGAAAAAAGAGAAAAGAGAAAAAAAAGATACTATGAAAAGAGGAAAGAGAGAAAAAAGCAGCATATTCCCATGGTAAATAAGAAGAATGCTGAGATGCTCGTTGTCTGCTTGCCTTGTCATTTTGATATGGGGATTCTTCTGTATCATCGGGCAAGGGGTACCCTGTTGGCGGTTGTCTATGATCCACATATACTTACAATGACAAGAACTTACCGGTGACTAAACTTCAGTAGCATGATTAGCTGCCCTCGTATACAAGGGACATGAGATTTCTGACTTATACTTCGTCAAGCATGTACACCATAGTTTGTTCACTTTAACCTTAATCACTTCAAGATGCTTATCATAGGGGCAATGAGAGCTGAAACCTATAAGTACCATAATTTTTGGAAGCTCTTTATGAGACTTGAATCCCTACTTCCTTTTATAAAAAGGCCTTTCTTCCACCATTATATTGAGTTACCACCTTCTATCTTTATGCACCTACTTTGAGAGCATAGTGGCCATTCTTAGTTCTATGTGCATTGTCCCAAGACTAGTTGATTGATGCATACTTCGATATTCCTTGTTTTAAACTATTGTATCTAGTCACCCTTATGAACTTTGAAGGTGTCCTATGCATTTATATTTGCTACGCTTTGAGGGACTAGCTGAATACTATTATGCTATGTTTTCTTTATGTGAAACAAACAAACGTCTTGCAAAGCATTGTTATTCATGAATCTTTTGTTTGTGCCTTTTCATGTTGCATCATACTTTCTTTGCTTATTGCTAGAACTTTGTCTTTCATGTTATGATTGAAGTACTATGATCCCAGCTTTGAATGTTTTGCAAATACTTTGATCAAGTCTTTGATGGTGCATGTCACCTCAAAAATTATTCTTTCTTTTTATCACTTATCTACTCGAGGACGAGCAGGAGTTAAGCTTGGGGATGTTGATACGTTGCAAATGTATCTATAATTTTTGATGTTCCGTGCTTGGTTTTATCTACTTTATTGTGTTTTGTTCCAACTTTGGAGTACTTTTCATATGATTTCTTGGACTAACCTATTAACAAGATGCCATAGTGCCAGTTGCTTGTTTTCTGCTGTTTTTGGTTCCAAGAAAGTCAGAAAATTGAAGAAACAAGGTAGACGCGAGCCGAGCCATGAAATTGAAGAAACAAGAAAATGAAACTCGGGGACTACGCCCAAGTTAATCCGGCGTGAATAGCTTAGTAGCAAAATATAATCAGTATGATTGATACATCTGCACCCGGCACACCGGGGATCTCATAAATTTCAAAGTGCTTTTTGGTGCTCAAGGAGAAGCGGCATGAGGGGGTAACCCGACGCTAGCGGGTAGAGCAACGGCTTCAGCCTCGTTGTCCGGGTTAGCTTCAGCCTCGTCATCATCTTCATTCTCTTCGAGATCTGAGGCTTCGTCCTCTTCCTCGTCACCCAAACCATCTTCGACGTATTCGTCGTCAACGACGCCGTGGAAGCTTGGTCCTTTGTTCCATTGATGGACAGGGGCAAACTGGATAAGGTTGTGGGCACAAGCCTTGCGCCGAGCAACCCAATCCGGATCATTCGACCACATGGACCCGGTAGGCAAGCGCTCGAGGATCTTCAAGTCCATTTTTTCATACCAAGTGAGCACAAAATGGAGGACAGTATCAGCTCCAGCACGAGCGGCGGGCTCCTTCCAAGGTCGAGCTGGGTCTCGCAATCCATCAGCTTGTTGATCAAAGCAGTGGATCCCTCCGGAGCATCCTCACCAGGCCAAAGTGCATGAAAGATCCGGACGGCCAAATCCAGGAGACCCGAACCATAGTTCTGCACAATTTCAATCCGGGAGGATAGGCTGACTAGCAGATCCTCCATGTCATAAGGAATGGGTTCAGAGCCAGGATCAGTTGGGGTACCCCTCTGATACATTGCAAATGTGTCTATAATTTTTGATGTTCCATGCTTGGTTTTATCCACTTTCTTGTGTTTTGTTCCAACTTTGGAGTACTTTTCATATGATTTCTTGGACTAACCTATTAACAACAGCCATAGTGCTAGCTGCCTGTTTTCTACTATTTTTGGTTCCAGGAAAGTCAGAAAATGAATATTCTCGGAATTGGATGGGACAAAAACTAAAGTGCCTATTTTTCCGGATGTCATCAAGTGCCAGAATACGAGACGGAGAGGGGCCAGGGGGCCACCACACAACCTAGCCACGCGACCAGACCTGGCCCGCGCCAGGGGGTGGTGTGGCCGCTCCCGGCGCCAGGGGATGAAAACCCTAAGGACCTGATCAAAAATTCACGAAAGAGTCTATAGACGCCGTCATCTCCATCCCTAGATCGGGAGGGATCTGAAGCTCTTCTCGGCACCCTGCCGAAGAGGGGAATTCACCCTGGAGGCCTTCTTCATCACCATGCAAGCCTCCGGTATAATGCGTGAGTAGTTCATCCTTGGACTACGGATCCATGTAGTGGCTAGATGGCTGGTTCTCCCCCTTTGTGCTTTTATGTCTAGATCTTGTGAGCTTTGTTCATGATCAAGATCATCTATTTGTAATTCTTACATGTTGTGTTTGCGGGGATCCGATGGATATTGAGATGCTATTTCAGATTGATTATTGATTCTATCATGTCTTTGTTATTTTGTGATCTTGCATGCTTTCCGTTGTTAGTAGCTATCTTGGCCAAGTAGATGCTAGCAACTCCAAGAGTTAGTATTTATGCTCGATAGTGGGTTCATGCCTCTGGTAATCTGGGGAAGTGACAGAAATCTCTAAGGTACTAGATGTGCCGTTGCTACTAGGGAGAAAACAACAATCCTTTGTTCATAGAACAATCGTATTGTTTACTCTACACGCAGTTCGTAAAGCAATAATCTGTTGCTCGCAACTTAATACTAGAGGGGGTTCGGATGATAACCTGAAGGTGGATTATTAGTCATAGATGCAGTTGGATGGCGGTCTATGTATAATGTTGTAATGACCAATCAAGTCTCAAAGGAGTCAAGATGATTAGTATATGCATGTATTGCTTTCTCGATGTTTATCAATTGCCCCGCTGTAATTTGTTCACCCAGCATGTTATCTATCTAAGGAGAGCCACCTCTAGTGAACTATAGATCCCGGTCCTTTTCTTTACATTCAATCTACAATCATTTACTACTTTGTGTTTACTTTCTGCAAACTTTTACTTCTTTGCATTCGATACGTTCAATCCTTTGTTTTCCGCAAAACACGGTGAGATTGACAACCTCATCGCAAGTTGGGGACAAAGTTCTGTGGTTGTGTTGTGCAGGTCTCCACGTTGCTACTAGCACCGGTAGTGCGCCCTGGCAAAGCTCAGCTAGTAACACCTTTGGGGTGTTTCCTTGCTCCTACTGGTTCGATTAAACCTTGGTTTCTTAACTGAAGGAAACTTGCTGCTGTGCCCATCACACCTTCCTCTTGGGGTTCCCAGCCAGCTCTACATCAACATCGCACCAGCACTTTTCTGGGCGCCATACACAGAGCCATCACCCTCTGCCGGCGGAACTTGGCAACGGCAGTAGCCGCAATGGCATCGCCCTCTAGGAATTTGCCTGAAAGCAAAACAAGTGAAATAAGTAAAAGAGTTTAACCCGGAGAAATACATGTCGGCTGAAGGAAAAGAGTTTACGGGAGATATGACTATGGATCCGAGTCAGCTCTTTGGTGCAATCATAACGCCTCTTCTAGAGCTTCTCAAGTTCAAAATTAGCCGACTCAAGCTTGACGTCGGCCTCCTTCAGCAACTCTTGATCTTTTGCAAGTTGAAGGCTAAGACGTTCTCGCTCTTCGGTGAAGTCTTGGCCAGCCTTGTCCATCTCAATCTTGTGGAGATCTTTGAGTTTTTTCATCTCAGCCTTGATCTTGGAAAGTTTATCATCCTTGGCTTAGAGTTTGGCAAGTTTGTCATCCTTCTTTTTTAGCTCGGCCTGATGTGGCCCTGCTTGTTCGAGAAAATGCAGCATCATATCAGGCACGGGCACACTATCTTCAAGGGATGCTGCAACGGTTTGTTGACCCGGCAGAGCCGAGGTATGAATATCTGCTGAGCTCAGGAGAAAGGAGAGAGATCACAGAAATTGAGTAACCAAAGCAGATTACCTTTTATCTCGGCCAAGTTTTTTCTCATAATTGTATTTTCGGCCTCCACTCCGGCTGTGCAATCCGAATGTCAGATTAGTTCGGCGGGAAAAGATAAAGAAAGATGGGGGTGAGGTCGAAGAGAAAACTTACCCTTTTTCTCGCATTCAGCAAGAAGAGCAGCATGTTTCGAGCGCAACACCTTGTGTGAGTCCAATAGGCATTGAAACTCAACAGTCTGACGATTGGTAGTGACCTGAAAAGAGCAAGGTTGGCTCAACTATATGCATATTCGAAGTTTACAAAATCCGAGCCAAGTGGAACTTAACCCGGCTCTAGGTGTGTGCATATTCGAAGTGTACAAAATCCGGGCCCAGTGGAACTTAACCCGGCTCTAGGTGTGTGCATATTCGAAGTGTACAAAATCCGGGCCAAGTGGAACTTAACCCGGCTCTAGGTGTGTGCATATTCGAAGTGTACAAAATCCGGGCCAAGTGGAACTTAACCCGGCTCTAGGTATGTGCATATTCTAAGCTACTAAGGAGCTATGCTAGTTCTCTAAGGAGCATCCGGCCGAGTAACAAATTACTCCCCCGGAGGCTCGGGGACTAATGGATATGTCTCTAAGCACTTGTGCGTATTAAGGAAAAGACAAAGTAGCGTACCTCCATCATCCTGCCAGCAATGTTGATAGCCTTGGCTGTTGTGTTCATCTGTGCGCTGAACTCGGCAGGCCCAAACTTCTCCGAGAGATCGTCGTTGGGATCGACGAACTCTGCTCTGTTCCAATTATTGACATATTCAATCAAAGCCGGAGGATAGCCCTCTCCACTAAGCATGTGGGGCGCGACCAAGCCTTTGGCGTGGGCCTCCCTCCTCGCAACTTAGGCGGCAGCAGGGCTGGTATGCAGTGCAAGTTGCTTGCTGCTAGCTGACCTAGAGGAGGCATCTCTCTTCGGCAGCATGGACACGAGCGTGCGCTGTCCAGCCTCGATGGATGTTGCCTTGGTGGCACCAGAACCTTTCTTAGCCTTGGGTTGTTGTTGGGAGGCCGAGGCTTGAGCTGCAGATTTGAACTTGGGTGCAGCCTTGGTGCTAGCAGGGTCTTCTCGCCAGGCCTTGGAAGACTCGGACGAGGCAGAAGGAGTTGTTGATGGTGCTGGTGCTTGTGTTGCTGCTGGTGCTGCTGGTGGTATTGGTGTTGATGCTTGTACTGTTGCTGGTGTTGACGGTGGTGTTGCTACTACTGGTACCTCGGAAGTGACGGGTTGCGGCTGAGCCGATGAAGAGCTGGGAGCATCCGCTACCTTGGCTATGCCACTTCCCCCTGCTCCGAGGTTGCCCTCCTCTAGACGAGGTGGACTAAGATCCGGTGTAGCCATCGAGCCTTCCTGAATTGGGCTCAATGGGCGCGTGTCATCGTCACGAGGGGGAGATGGGGTACGCCGGAAAGACGAAGCGATGCTGGAGCCGCTCTGGGGAACCTCCACGGCAGCCCTGTCAAATTAAATAACGAATAACAAATTATATAACAGAGAGAGCGGCGTGAAGACAAAGAAACTTGAAGCGGAAATGGTACAAGGAAAAAGAAACTCACTCATCGGAGGTCGGAGGCTCCTTGGGCTTCTGAGCTCTCCGAACTATGGCCTTAGTTGGAGGTTTGCTGGCGACCTTGTCAGCGGACTTCTTCCGTCTTTTGGTTGTTTTAGGAGGCCCGGAAGAAGCAGCTGAAGTGGCAGCCTGCTTCTTAGACACGGCTAGGGCCGGCTCACTCGTAGCAAGAGGGGGATCTTCATGGATCTTCCCAGCCTGGTTAGCTGAAGCCAGAAATGCATAAGAAATGGGCACCGGGTCAAATACCTCCACAACCTCAATGTCAGAATCATCCTCATCGTCAGGCCAATTCCTAAAGGAAAAGAAGTTACCAGAGGGTCGCTTGGATGCATCCGGGGCAGGCAAGAACATTTCCTGATCCGACTCCTCCTCGTGTGAAACAAGTCGATCCTTACCCCATTTGAGGGAAGGCTCGGTGCCATCTTCAAGGGTCTGCTGAAGAAACAACTAAAAGGAAAATGCAAAGGGATCAGATAAACGACATGCTCTGACATAGGATAATTCGGAGAAGGATTGGGTAATGAGATTTACCGCAGGAGGAGGCTTGTCCCGGCAGTAATGCTCCAACCCCCACTCCCAGTTAGCGGAGAAGTCCTTATCGGTCGTGAAGATGGCCTTGACCCGACGGAAGATCTCAGTGTTATTCAACTCGAAGGAGGAGGTACGGTTGGGGTCAAGTCGCCAGCTCATATGGCAGAGTATGTGTGTGCGCTTCTGTAGGGGGGAAATCCAACTGCGGACGAATGTGATCATCACATCCTCATTGCGCAGCCCCAGATCCTTTAGTTCCTGGAACCGCTTATTAACCTGATTCGCCAAGGCAGTTGGTTTCTTGGGAACCCGGTCCCACAGAGCCGGATTAGGAGGACCCATCGCGAAGGGGCGCAGCCGGATCAGATCCTCATCCGAGCCATTCCTCACATGAAAGAAGGTCCGGGCCCAGCCCTTGCAAGATTCAAGCCCCATGACTCGGGGGAAGACAGATTGTTTCCGAGGAGAGATGGAGGCGGCACCACATTGGGTCAGGTTCTTGTCCTCCGGGGCATGCTCCTTATCTGGAACCACGTTCCTCTGTAGACCGAAGAACCGGATCCAAAGCTCTTTAGTAGGCCACAAGCCGAGGTATCCTTCTACGACGAATGCGAAGGAGGAGAGGGATGTAATGGCATTCGCCGGAAGATGATGAGGTTGGAGTTCGTAGATATTGATGAAATCATGGAAGAAGTCACTCACTGGCAAGCCGAAGCCGCGCTAGAAGTGAGAGAGGAAGACGATGAACTCACCTGGATTGGGTGAGGGAGCGATCTCCTCGGAGGCAAGGCGGGAAATTACACCTTCGGGGATGTGGCGGGTGCAGTAGAGCCAGTCGAGATCATCTTGGCACACCCAGGAACCGGCCCAAGCACTAGGCTCCAGAGTTTCACCCTCCTCCTTCATCTCTTCTTCCTCGACGACGAAGAGATCCTCCTCTGTCATCTCCAAGTCACTGTCCTCACCGGCCCATCCAGACGTGGGAGGCAGTGATTTAGACTGGCGGGACCCTGTGGCAATGAGACAGCGCGGGAGCGGCAGCAAGGAAACGCGAAAGTGAGATACGACGGCGGCGCGGTCGCAAGGAGGAAGAAGAATCAGAAAGGCAGATGGGCGCAAGTAGGAGAAAACAGCCAAGGGGGCGTGCTCCCTCCCCTATTTAACTACGCCCTAGCGGTGGATAGTGGGATCGAGCAGTGCCCTGAGGCCACACGGTGTTGCCGTGTATCTGCCGAATTAGCCAATCAGAGGCAAGCCACAGGAAGGGCCACAGGAAACAGGGGATCCCATGACGTGACGTGGTGATGCAGTTAACGAGGAGGTAGCTACGACACGACGTTTGCGGCAGTAACCCCTGACAATAAGTGTAGTAACGGGTGCAGGTCCTTAAAATGAGGCAAGGTGATGATTACCCTCCACGTAGGACGTGGGAAAGTGTATGAGAGAAGGAAGGATAACACGGAAAGCTGAAGGGTAGCCCGGCCAGCGAGTGATGACTTGGAATGTGCCAAGGGAATGCTACGCGACGGGATCCCAGGTACAAAGTAACTCGAAAAAGGAAGCAAAAAGATTGATCATGTCATGGCCTTAGCAGCTGAAGTTGCTAAGACCGCACCAGCTTCGGGGAATAATGTTGGGGGATGCCCCCGGGTAGGGTCACGCCGGGGTATAGATGCCGAGTTAGCCGAGGTATGGCAAGGTCAAAGCGAAAGCTGGCCGGGTCACCTAAAGGCAGGTCGACTTACGGAGTAACCCGGCCCGGAGGATGTCCGTTAACCATGTCCCGACTGACGTATATCATACGTCGGCAAGATCTTTATAATTCGTCTACAGGTACCCACATAGTCGGATTAACCAGACCTGATCCGGGTTATACCAGGCTTGCAAGAGAAGGAAGGTATCTCGCTGGTCAAAAGGTGATCTCTGTGCGCTGGAGCGTGAGCGAAGCGAACAGAGGGAGGGACCAGCAGGGCGTGGCCGACAAAGATGGCGTAGCCTGTGTCGGCTGACGCTGGTGCCGCAGAGGGTTATGTAGCTTCTGCATGGCTTACGAAGGGAAAAAGAGACCTAGTCGGTTTGCTATTTTGGGAGAGGCATATTCCTAGGCATATTCCTAGGAATATGCCTCCACGTATGCCCTAACTGGTGACCTAGCCTCCCCTTTATAAGGGGCGCTAGGGCCTCTGTAGTTCGGGCTGGTTGGCGCGTGAGTAGTTTGTTCATTGGGAGATAGGTTGTGGTGAGAGTAAGAGAGCTTCTTCTTCCTCCTCTCCCAAATACAGCTCAAGGAGCATCTATAAACCTAGTGAACTTTGAGAATACAAAACATCTGTGTGTGTGGAATCACCACACTATCCCTCCCTGGATTCCTCTAGTGCATATTGGCCTCACCTTTAGCCTATCCATGGCATCTACCGTGACACCACCACGACATCTTGTACAATCTTTTCTTGTGGTATTTGAATTGTGTGGCCATCTTCTTAAGAGCCCACTCATTCACTTTTGGCTCTATAACTTTGATTTCTAGATCCACCTCTAGCGGTAGGGTGAAATTTGTCATGAGTGTATTCCAAAGATTATCTTTGCATCTATCCTCGACATAACTAACTCCATCCTCCTTTGGCTATTCCATTCTCAAATGGTGATTGGGATGGTGTCCCTAACAATAACTCCGCATTGACTTACAAATAATCTTGTGTTGTGCGCGGGAGCAATCTGGGTGCCATCTGCAGCGACTTCTTTGATCGTGAACCTAGCATCGGGGGCCAAATTTTTTGTCGGGCCTCATTTGCTTCCAGTAGATTGCTTCGATCTAGAGGGCTAAAAGAAGAAAGAATAGTTAATATATATACAAATCAATTAATGCATCTAGTCAGCAGCGGCTTAATTTATATAGCTCGTCGGACTTTGTAGTCAAGGTTCCCTCACCAGAGCCATCTCTTCACTCACTGGAGTCGTATCTTCCCTCACCGGAGTCGTCTCTCCGCTCGAGATCCTCCTCCACTCCCTCACCGGAGTCGTTCAGATATTACAAGGTGATATCATCACCGAGTATCATACCCTGCAACATCTCTTCTTGATTTTCATCATGCTCCATAGTTATTTCAATGCTATAAACACATCAAAGCGCTAATAAATTAAGGACACCGCGCGAAATGGTTGTTGCGCCCGTCCATCTTCCCTATATGGCGTGTGTTACCGCGCCCGTCGTCCCTATATGGCGTGTGTTTCCATGCCCGTCCATCGTCCCTATATGGCGTGGGTTGCCGCGCACTCCCTAACCTCAAACGCCGACAGGGTTGTGTAACTCCAATGCTCATAAGAAAAATTACCATGTACAAAGTCATTTAAACATATAAAACATTTCTTGAAATATTCAAAGTAACATAATTTCAAGACTAATAATAATGCAACGTCTCATTTTAGGACTAATAATAATGGAACATAAGCTTCTTCCCCTCCTGGAGCCAACCAGCGCTAGGAACATGTGTTACCGCGAGCATTTGTATGTGACTCCGCATCGTCGTCGCGGGCCACTACCACGACCACTATACTAATACAAATACAACCACTACCACTACCACTATACTGCTACTACTAATACTACTACTAATACTCTACCACTACCACTATACTACTACCACTACTAATTAGTACTACTACAAATACTATACAAATACTACTAATACTATAGTACTAGTAATACTACTAATACTACTACTAATACTAGTAATACTACAAATACTACTAGTAATACTACTAAAAATACTACTAATACTACATATACTAGTAATAATACCACTATACTAAGTAAATTACAAATACAAAGACTACTAAAAAATACATAATAATAAAAATACATAATTAAAAATATCACAAGCAGGGGCGGGCAGAGCGGCCCTGATCTACACTGCCGCTTGGAAGCGAGGGAAGCTGCCCTGCTCACGCTGTCGGCCTCCTCGCCCTGCCGTCGCCTAACCCTAATTCAGACGAGGTAGCTTGAGAGGGAGGGAGAGAGGGCACACCTAGGGACATGGCGACGATGGCGGCGGTTTGTGGTGGTGGTGGCGCACCGGGGCTCGCGTAGATGATAGCGCGTGGCGGTCGGTGGTGCGGCCGGAGCGCCTCCTGCGACGACGAACAGCGATGGAGTCGGGCAGCTTGCTGGTGTCGGTTCGTGTTTGTCTTCGGCGCCTCCGTTGCTCGATTGGGAATGAGATAGATTTGGAGGAGATGTACTGCGGGGTTATATGTCAAGGGCCTTTAGCTCCGGGTCATGCCACGACCCGGGACTAGAGGGTTTTGGCAGTAGCCTAGTGGGCGTGCGCCAACCGCCCACCTTTAGCCCGGGTTCGTGGTATGATCCGGGACTAAAGAGCCTTTCGAAATGATTTTTGAACTTTGTAGTATAAATTCTGGTTCCCGCCTTATTGCATATTATAATGTTAATAAAAGAAATAAAGAATATATATCTAATAAAAAAATATAGCATATCAAAATGTAAATAGCATATCTAATAAAAGAAATATGTATCTAATAAAAATATAATTTATTTTTTATGAGAATTCAATTATTTAATATGGTAAATCATTTTAAAGAGGGTTTTTTAATGGTAAATCATAAAAGGGTTTTTAAATGGTAAATCATTTTTAAATAAATAATAATGTCTCGCCTCCAAGACATTGATTGCCATGTTGCGATACACATGATCAAATGCTCATGATTTTTTCAAAAAGGAAAACTTGCTAGGAAGTGGGTCCGATTTGAACAATATGTACATGATCTAATGCTCATTATTTTTTTAAATCATTTTTAGACTCACAATATGATGTTTATTCAGAGATCTAATGCAAGTTTTAGCGAGGCTCATCCCCTATCTTTATGCCTGCCGTTTTAACCATAGTTTGAAACCAGAAAATTTGGAAACGAGCATAAGAAATTCAAAAATGGTCCGAACAATGTAAATCCTTCGCGTGGTGTCATATTATGTGATATAGTTGCAAGAAAAAAATACCAAACTTGGTATATTGATTGCATATCGAAAAATCCTTCTCAAATGAGCAATCGTATTCGAGGTTTCATGGCTTTCAAACCAAATGACCAATGTTATGGCTAGAATCATGGCATAGTTTGTGATAGTATGCCCATATTGTGCATGCATATGTATCTTAGGATGGCGAACAATGTTGCAGGAGGAAGTTTTCCTTTTCATCGCACAGAACATCCATTTTCCATTTTACGAACGCTAAAAACGGGGCGTTTTGTGAAGCAACCACCAAAGGGATAATTCAAAATGGTATCACCCCGTTTTTCAAAATTACTAGACCACCTTACATGGATGATGTTACAATCGGGATATCTCAAACCTTTCCATCCACCTCGGGTGAAAAAGACAAAAGTATGCCGAATTGATAGGAAATGGGTCCGGTTTGAACTACAAGTACATCATTTATTGCTCATTATTTTTTGAAAAAAAAATCATTTTTAGACTCAGATTATGATGTTTCTTCAGAGATCCAATGCAAGTTTTAGCGAGGCTTATCCCCTATCTTCATGTCCGCCATTTTTGACCATAATTTGAAATGGGAAAATTTGAAAACGGGCATAAGAAATTTAAAAACGGTCAGAACAATGTAAATCCTTCGCGTGGTGTCATATTATGTGACATATTTACACGTAAAAATACCGAACTTGGTATATTGATTGCATCTCGAAAAGTCCTCAAAATGAGCTGTCATGTTCGAGGTTTCATGGCTTTTAGACCAAATGACCAATGTTATGGTCAGAATCGTGACATAGTTTGTGATAGTGTGCCCATATTATGCATGCATGTATATCTTGGGATGATGAAGAATGTTAAAGGAGGAAGCTTTCCTTTTCGTCGCACAGAAAAGCCATTTTCCATTTTATGAGTGCAAAAAATGGGGCATTTTGTGAATCAACCACCAAAAGGATAATTCAAAATGTACCACCCCATTTTCCAAAAATGCTAGACCACGTTACATGGACGATGTCCCAACCAGGGTATCTCAAACCTTTCTGTTCACCCTGGGTGAAAAAGAGAAATGTCTACCAAAGCGGTAGGAGGTGGGTCCGGTTTGAACTACATGTACATGATCTAATGCTCATTATTTTTTGAAAAAAAAATTATTTTTAGACTCACAATATGATGTTTCTTCAAAGATCCAATAAAAATTTTAGCGAGGCTCACCCCCTATCATGGCCGCCCTTTTACGCATAATTTGCAACGGGAAATTTTGAAACGGGCATAAGAAATTCAAAAATGGTCCGAACAATGTAAATCCTTCACATGGTGTCATATTATGTGACATAGTTGCAAGAAAAAATACAACACTTGGTATATTGATTGCATCTCTAAAAGTCTTTCTCAAAATGAGCTATCATGTTCGAGGTTTCATGTCTTTCGGACCAAATGACCAATGTTATGACTAGAATCGCGGCATAGTTTGTGATATGTGCCCATATTATGTGAGCATGTGTATCTTGGGATGGTGAAAAATGTTGCAGGAGGAAGTTTTCCTTTTCGTTGTACGGAAAATCCATTTTGTATTTTACGAGTGCCAAAAACGGGGCATATTGTGAAGAAACCACCAAAGGGCTAATTCAAAATGATACCACCCCATTTTCCAAAAATACTAGACCACCTTACATGGATGATGTTTCAATCAGGGTATCTCAAACCTTTCTATCTACCCCGGGTGTTAAAGACAAATGTCTGCCGAATCGGTAGGAAGTGGGTCCAGTTTGAACTATAGGTACACGATCTAATGCTCATTATTTTTGAAAAAATTATTTTTAGACTCACAGTATGATTTTTCTTCAGAGATTCAATGCAAGTTTTAGCGAGGCATAACTCAAAATACATATTGACTGCATCTCAAAAACCACCAAGCATAATTCAAAATACATTTTGTGAAAATATACTAAACTTGGTATATTGATTGCATCTCAAAAACCACCAAAGGCATAATTCAAAATACATATAGTCACTTGTTTCCTAAAATGCATTGCTTATGATCATGTCAGCCGTAACCATGGATTATCTTCATCATTTAACAGGATGATTGGATCAGTGTTCACTATGAAGGACGGAATTTCATCAAACTTATTATAATCTTCTGACATGTCTGTCTTGTCCTCCACTCCCATGATATTTATTTTCCTGAAAGAACTATGTGCGCTTTGACTCATCGTATGATGTATCTGTTTGCTTATTTTTTCTTTTTATCGGTTTGGCAGACATGTTCTTTGCATAGAAAACCTGAGCCATCATTGGCTAGAACGAATGGTTTGTCTGTGTACCCAAGATTGTTGAGATCCACTGCTGTCATTCCATACTTTTGTCTATCTGACCCCCACCTCCTATCAACTTGATCCATTTTCATCGAAACAAACAAACCTTAAAAGAAGGTCCATAGTCAAGTCTCCATATCTCCTCTATATAACCATAATATGTGTCCTTTTGCCCATTGTTGTATGTTGCATCAATGCAGATACCACTGTTTTGGTTGGTGCTCTTTTTATCTTGGTCAATTGTGTAAAATGTATTCTTATCTATCTTGTACCCTTGGAAAGTCAATACATTGAAAGATGGTGTCCTGGCCAACAAGTACAGCTGATCTTCAACATTGGTGTTATTCATGAGACGTCTTTGCAACCAACAGCCGAAAGTCACCATGTGTGCATGTGTAATCGTTGTCAAACTGCCCCGGGTATTGGGAGCGTAGAATATTCTTATGTTCATTGATATACGGAGCCACCAAGGTGGAAATTTGTAGAACTATGTAGTGTGCTTGAGTGAAAAAATGCCCGTCTCTATTTATTATTGCTTTCTTTCCTAGCATGCATTTTCCACTCAGTCTCCCCTCGTGTCGCGATCGAGGAACACCAGTCGGATTAAGGTCAGGAATAAAGTCAACACAGAACTCAGTGACCTCCTCTATTCCATAGCCCTTGGAGATGCTTCCTTCTGGCCTATCACGGTTATGAACATATTTCTTTAAGACTCCCATGAACCTCTCAAAGGGGAACATATTATGTAGAAATACATGATCAAGAATGGCAATCTCTTCGATTAGGTGAACCAGGAGATGCATCATAATATTTAAGAAGGATGGTGAGAACACCAACTCAAAACTAAAAAGACACTGGACCACATCGTTCTGTAACGTTGGTAGAATATCTGGATTGATTACCTTCTGAGAAATGCTCATAACTTTACAATGGGTACTCGAACCTTTTCCGGTAGAAGCCCCCTCAATGCAATCGAAAGCAATTGCGTCATAATCACGTGGCAATCATGAGACTTTAGGTTCTGGAATTTTTTATCTACCATATCTATTATTCCCTTTATATTCGACAAGAAGCCAGATGGGACCTTGATACTTCTCAGGCATTCAAAAAAGATTTCATTCTCTTTTTTGGCAAGAGTGCAGCTAGAAGGACCTGGATACTTCTCTGGATGCAGGCCATCTCGTTCGTTCACACGTTGATGGTCCTGCCGTGCTTCTGGTGTATCTTTTGACTTCCCATACACGTCCAAGCCTAGCAGGTTCACGCAAAGATTTTTTGTCACGTGCATCATGTCGATTGAAGAGCGGACCTCTAGGACTTCCCAATAGGGTAGCTCCCAAAATATCTTATTTCTTCTTCCATATGGGAATGTGTCCGGTAGCATCATTCGGAACAGATTGACCCCAAGACCCTTTCTAAAGATTACTTCTAGATCCTTGACCATACCAAATACATCATCACCAGTACGTGGACATGCTTATTCCGGTAATATTCCTCACCTATGAAATGGTTTCCTTTCTTTCTTACGATAAGCTTGGTCGGAAGAAATCGATGGCTCCCCAGGTACATAACCTTCTTAAATTTATGCAAGTATGTATCTTCAGTCTCATCTAAATAGTGCGTGCATGCATTGTATCCCTTGTTTGACTGTCCTGGAAGGTTACTAAGAGCAGGACAATCATTGATGGTTATGAAAAGCAACACTCGTAGGTCAAATTCTTCCTGTTTGTGCTCACCCCACACACGTACACTTGTCCGTGCCACAACTGTAAAAGTTTTTCAACTAATGGTCTTAGGCACACACCAATATCGTTGCCGGGTTGCTTTGATCCTTGGATGAGCACTGACATCATAATGCACTTCTGCTTCATGCATAACCAAGGAGGAAGATTATAGATACATAGAGTTACATGCCAGGTGCTATGACTGCAGCTCTGCTCCCAAAAATGATTCATGCCATCTATACTTAGACCAAACCTTAAGTTCCTTGTGTCATCTGTGAATCCCGGGTACTCTCCCTTAATTTTTCTCCACTACGACCCATCAGCGGGGTGTCTCAACATCATGTCTTTCTTGCGGTCTTATTTGTGCCATCGGAACAACTTGACATGTCTTTGTTTCTGAACAAATGTTTCAACCATGGTATTATAGGAGCATACCATATAACCTTGGCAAGAACCCACTTCCTAGGGCGCTCGCCGTCAATGTCACCAGGACCATCTCGTCTGATTTTATACCTCAATGCACTGCATACCGGGCATTCATTCTTATTCTCGTACTCCTCATCGCGGTCATTAATACATGCATGTATCTTCTGTACCTCTATTCCTAGAGGACAGACAACCTTCTTTGCTTCGTACATATTGAGAGGCAATTTGTTATCCTTTGGAAGCTTCTTCTTCCTTATTTTCAGTAGCTTGTCAAATCCCTTGTCAGATAAACCATTCTCCGCCTTATATTGCAGCAATTCCAGTGTGGTACCGAGCTTTATGTTACCATCTTCGCAATTTAGGTACAACCTTGTTTGGTGATCATCTAACATGCACTTCAACTTCAACTTCTAATTTTCACCTTTGCATTCTCTCTATGCATCCACAATGGCCCGATGAAGTCATCAATGAGCTCATCTGGTGCCTCTTAATCTTGAGCTTCCCCCGTTGCAGTATCACCATATTCAGGAAACATAGGATAGTTGTCATCATCCTCTTCTTCTTCATTGTCTTTCATCATAACCCCTCTTTCTCCGTGCTTGGTCCAACAATTATAGCTGGGCACGAAACCGAACCGAAGTAGGTGGGTGTGAAGGGTTCTCGAGGAAGAGTAATCCTTCTTATTCTGACAGGCAACACATAGATAACACATAAAATCATTCACACTGTTTGTCTCAGCCACACCAATAAAATTATGCAGGCCCGTAATAAACTCGACACTGCCTCGGTCACCGTACATCCATTACCGGCTCATCTGCATTATATAATTAAGTTTATCAAAAACCATTACAGAACATCTAGAGAAATGATCACTGTATATCGACAAATGCATTGTATCAATGACAGATAAAAGGATAAAGTTGCTAACCTCGATCGAGGAGGAAAGGAAGAGGAGAAAGTTTAAGTGTGGCTCATGCACTTCATATCATGTTTGTTTTGTGTGAACTCAAGTGACATCGTGCTCTCACGCATTTCATCGAGCACCTCTTGTGCATAAAGAGGAAAAACAAAACAACATACACCACTTGTGCATGAGAGGGGAAAAAGACAAACCAGCTCACACACAAGCATGTCGGACTGAGATGTATATATATATAGGAACATAGATCTTTAGTCCCGGTTCTTACCATGAACCGGGACTAAAGGGCTAGAGGCAGGTGCGGAATCCTTTTAGTACCGGTTCGTGGTACGGACTGAAACTAATCGTGGTCCTGCCCCGTGCAGCGTCCTGTCCTTACGAACTGGGACTAATCGCTTTGGAGCCCGACAGAAACCCCCTTTTCTACTAGTGTATGCGGTGCACCATTCCTCTTTCTTTCCATCTGCAGATCAAGCCTAGTAGGACTGTAGGAGTAGTTCAAATCACTCCAAGATTAACGTGTGCATCGTTTGTACTACTCGTACTACTAGTACGTAATACACATGTTATTAATTGTCTCGTGGCTTTTATTCGAGAACGAATATGGGCATCGGAGATCTGTGCCAAAAGTTTTTGGTCAATTAGATACTACTGTACCGCATGCCAACAATCCATGCATGATGCCTCGACCCCTTTGGCTTTTTATTCCGTTGCTACAGGGCGTGTCTCGTCGGCCAGCACCAAATCAAGCGCTCTCTTTTAGTCTTTACCTCGTCGTCTCTGCTCTTCTTTCGGAATCTCAGCATACGCCTTTCCGTCATCGAGCTTATCCGGCCTTGATCGAGGATGCAACAGTCCGCTGGCCGGCACGCTCATGGCGGTGGGTCATGCAAGCTAACCCGCATCAGCCCAGCTAATTGACCGAGCCAACCTGCGCACGTCGATGTTGTACGTATCAAATATCTTGATGTAACACTGTGTAGTTTATTCCAAATTTGCACCTTAGTGCTCTCGATCTGATATACTCCTCAACAATATTAATGTCTTATTTGCTCGAATAAAAACTAAATGTCCTCAACAATGAATGCCTCACTCGCTCAGGCTCACTAAAACAAACTAGTTACTTGTTGATTAAGCAAGGTATTTGCGGTAGATCAAAGAACTAAAACAAAGCGATGGTAAAGAAAGAGATATCCCGACAGTCAAAAGTTACACCAAGATCCTCTTTAGCCTCCTCTAGCGTCGTATTTTCCATCCTAGTGCTCTACCGTGCCTCTAGTGACGAAAATCGCAATTCAACCGGACTAACTTTAAGTAATGACGTAGAGAACTATTACCTCTCTTCCCAAATGCAGCACTCCCTCCGTTTAAAGAATGATGTCGCAAATTTATCTAAATTTAGATGTATCTATATAATAAATAGTGTCTAAATACTTTCGAATTTAGACAAGTCTGTGACATCCTTTTTAGAACGGAGGAAACATGCTTAACTTCTCAAAGCATACTACTCCTTCCATTCATAATAACTGACTTGGATTTTCTAGATTTAAATGTATCTATACACTAAAATGTGATTAGATACATTCGTATCTAGATAAATCCAAATCAGTTATTTCTAGACTGAGGGAGTACATTTTAGAACCGAGGTAGTATGACACATCGGATGTAGAGGAGTTGTGGATCATGTCAATTTTTCTAACCCACACGACTTCATTCTCTACGGTCTCTCGAGGCACGCCGCTCACCTGCTCCGAAACATGCTTTCCAGCATACTACTAATAATCTGAAGCATGACCAGGACTGCAATTTCGTGGTTTTAGCGGCACCATAGCATGCAAATTCCTTGAGCTAGATAGGGTTAGTTGGATGACCAATTGACCTTAACGACTTCTACGACGCCACTCAGCTATCCACCAAGGAGTCTCATCGTGCATGCACGCAAGCCTCGCACTCAATCAAGCAGGGATGCGGTTGCCAATTAGCGATTGATTTGCCATAGCTAATAAAGCCGTTGAAGAGAAGACATAAGCAAAGAGCCTGCGCTCGACCGCGATAGCCCAACCAATTGAATCATCCAGGAGTGGGCAGAGAGCCGCAGAGGGGACTGGAATTCAACCGGGATCAGCTAAAAAAGGTGGCATAGACGACATGGGCGCGTAGAGCCTTTGCCTTTTGTGCTGCTGCCTTGCGAAAACGTCATTTTCTTCTTAAAAAAAATACCTCTCCATCCAGAAATAACTGATTTGAGTTTATATAGATTCGAATATATCTATACACTAAAATGCACTAGATACATTCGAATCCAGTGAAAACCAAGTCAGTTATTTCTAGATAGAGGGAGTACAAGAACAAACTACAGGATATGTACATATCAAGATAACATGCAAACATTGTTCATCTTTTATTTTTTCCTTTTAAATCGGAGGCAGAAGATTTGCCTCTTTTCATTAATTTAGAAGAGAGATTATAGTACAAGGTCCACCCTAGGGTGGAACAAAAAGATACAGTGTTGTTTACTCAAATGCCTCCCTCTTGATCTTTGCCATGATGACGGATGGAAGGGATGCGACGTTTCGCAATACCCTTGCGTTTCTCTTGTTTCAAAGCTCACACGCAACTAAAAAGATCTAAGATTTGCCAGGATGACAGACAGAAGGGATGAGGCATTTCGAAAAACCCTTGCGTTCCTCTCATTCCAAAGCTCCCACACAACTAACAAGATCAGAGATGAGAGATTGCCTTCTGCTTCATACCGTTGGCGCGAAGAACAGAACATTTTTTGTCTCCTTTTGTTCTAAAACAGGAGATGCACTATAATGCGTTACTAGCTCCTTGTCGCAGTGCTATCTCTCAAATGTACAGTATGAAAGGAACCACTAGAAGGATAAGCCAAGTTCAATACAATCTCGATGTTACGGTGAGACCACAGGGACGCATGAGCGTGGTCATCATTCGCAATTGTGAAGCTGCGGGTTTTTGCTGATTTCATGGCGTTTAACCACCGTGTGTACAACGTTGAGGAGGCCCTGATCAAATGATGCAACTATCTTCAGGCCTGGTTAGTGATCACACAGAATCGATAGCGACACTAGAGACATCGAAAGATTGATAATAGCTCAGAGATCTAACAAACCAAACGATGATGACTTCATCACTAGCAACCGAGGTGAATATATGTAACATGAAGAGTACCATGCGATTGCCAAGGGTAGGAGGCGCAAATGCAACATCCAGCGGCTAGTTTCGGAGTTGGGGATCCTCACGGAACCCACCAAGGCCCTCCAGGCACACATCTATGCCTTCTACAAGGATTTGCTGGGAGCAGATGGGGGTCTTGGAGGTTTCTATCTGGCCACGGATTTGTTCACAGGCCCGAGATGAGTCTCGGAGGTGGAGAACACGAACCTCATGCTCACCTTCATGGGGGAAGAGATAGATATGGTGTTGTCCAGCAAGAAAGCCAACACCGCGCCGGGGCCTGACGGTTTCCTGGTCTCATTCTTCAAAAGCTTTTGGTCCTGACTAGACCTCTTGTGATGGTGACCGCGAATGGCTTCGCCCTTGGGAGGGTGGACATTGCTCGCCTCAATTTTGGGGTTCCGACCCTCATTCCCAAGGTCTAGGGGGGCAGAGAACATCAGATAGTTCAGACCCATTGCGCTGATCAACGTGATTTTCAAGTTTTTGGCGAAAGCATACACCCTCCGCCTCTCCCCCATCGCGCACCGGACCATCAGCCGGACGCAGTCTGCGTTCATCAAGGGTAGACATACCCACGAGGGGGTGATCTCCCTCCAGGAGATCGTACATGAGACGAAGGTCAAGAAGAACATGTGTGTCTTCTTGAAATTGGATTTCGAGAAGGTGTATGACCGGGTCAACTAGGCCTTTCTCCAGGAGGTTCTGCTCAGAAAGGGTTTTGAGCCTAGATGGGTCCATAGGGCCATGAGTCTAGTCGTGGGGGGCCACACGGCGATTTCTATCAACGGGGAGGTTGGGAACTTCTTCCGTAACGGCCGGGGAGTGAGACAGAGGGACCCGCTCTCACCGCTCTTGTTCAACTTTGTGGTCGAAGCGCTGGCAGCCATCCTCGAGGCGGCTTGCAGCACAAGGCACATCTCGGGCCTGATCCCGCATCTGGTCCAGGGAGGGGTGTCGCATCAGCAGTATGTTGATGACACCATCATCATGTTTGAGCCAGGAGATTTGGCTATTGCTAACCTCAAGTTCATCCTCCTTTTCTTCAAGTGTCTATCGGGTCTCAGTATCAACTTTCTCAAAAGCGAGGTCATGGTTCTTGGCACCTTCGAGGTAGAGGCCTCCAAGATCACGAACATGCTTAACTGCAGGCAAGGCTCCTTCCCCTGTGTTGTAGATATGCCCAAGAGGCAATAATAAAGTGGTTATTATTATATCTTTCTGTTTATGATAAATTTTACATCCCATGCTATAATTGTATTAATAGGAAACACTAATACTTGTGTGTTTTTTAAACATAAAGGAGTCCCTAGTAATCTGTTGTTGAACTAGCTTCCTGATTAATAGATGATCATGGTCACCTAAGCATGTACATTGGATGTTATTAATAATAAGATCATATCATTAGGAGAATGAGGTGATGGATACATATCCATAGTAAGCATAGCATAAGATCAAGTCATTAAGTTCGTTTTGCTACAAGCTTTCAAATACACAGTAACCTAATCTTTCGACCATGAGATTATGTTAATCACCATCACCGGATGAGTGCTTTGATGACATCAAACACCACTTCGTAACTGGGTGGTTATAAAGGTGGCATTAGGTATTCTGAAAGTATGTGTTGAAGCGCATGGATCAAGAATGGGATTTGTCCATCCTAATGACAGATAGATATACTCTGGGCCCTCTCGGTGGAATGTCATCCAATTGGCTTGCAAGCATGTGACTAGGTCACAAGGGATGTCATATCACTGTATGAGTAAAGAGTACTTATCAGTAACGAGGTAGAACTAGGTATGGAGATACCGATGATCGAACCTCAGATAAGTAGAGTATTGCACGACAAAGGGAATCGGTGTCGTATGTTAATGGTTCTTTCGATCATGAAGTCATTGTTGAATATGTGGGAGCCATTATGGATCTCCAAGTCCCGTTGTTGGTTATGATCAGAGAGATGTCCCGATCATGTCTGCATAGTTCACGAACCATAGGGTGACACACTTAAGGTTCGATTTTTTTAAGTAGATATGGAATATGAATTGGATACCGAATGTCGTTCGGAGTCTCAGATTGGATCCAGGACATCATAAGGAGATCCAGAATGGCCTGGAGAATAAGATTCATATAATGGAAGTCATTTTCTGGGGTTCAGAAAAGTTCCAGAGTTTTGTTTGGAGTTTCGAGAACGTTCCGAAAGGTTGCGAAAGGTTCTACGGAGATAAACTTGAATCCCAATAAAAGAGGGGATAAGACTTGGGGGTGAAGAAAACTTCCCCCCAGCCCCATGCGCCGGTCCTAAGGAGGAACCCTAGGCCGCACCCCCACTATATAAAGAGGGGAGGGGTGGGCGCCTCCCCCTTGTCCCTTCCACCCCAACCCTAGCTGCCACCCTCCTCCTCCTTCCTCCTTCTCTGGCTTAGGAAAACCCCTGCAGGATTTCTCCTACACCACCAACACCACGTCGTCGTGCTGCTGGGATTTCGAGGGGATCTACTACCTCCGCTGCCTGCTAGACGGGGAGAGAAAGGTCTTCATCGACTCTGTACGTGTGACCGAGTGCGGAAGCACTGCCGTAACGCGGCACCGGAAGGATCGTCAACGCGATCTTGAGATCAGCAAGTGATCGACTACATCAACCACAAGATCTGATCTCGTTAAAGTCTTTGGATCTTCGAGGGTTAGTTCTCATATATCTCGTTACTCTTATCTCGTAGATTAGATCTTGGCTTTTCCATAGAGTGGATCTTGGTTTTGTTCGTTCTTGCGGTAGATTTTTTTATTTTCCATGCTATGAACCCGACAGTGGTATCAGAACCATGTCTATGCATATATCTATTGCACGAGTAGAACACAATGGTTTTGTGGGCGTTGATGCTTTTGTTGTCGTTTTATTTGCATGTACTTTGCATCTTGTGGGATGGTGGGATGAAGTGGCCCAGGCTAACCTTACATGTCATCGCACATGAGACTTGCTCCACGCTCGACGTGCAACTTGCATTGCACAAGTCGCTTTGTGGGTGTCTGTCTCTCTGACGGTAGTTAAGATCCAATTTACAATTTGCATCTGACAACACTTATATCAGTGGTGTGGTTCTTATTCGAAAGCTCCAAGCCACGTAAAATATGCAAACAAAATTAGAGGCGTCTAACTTGTTTTTGCAGGGGCATGTGATGTGCTATGGCCATGATGAGATTGTGATTATATTTGATGTATGAGATGATCTTTATTGTAATATGGCATCCGGCATGAGCCTAATGGTTGTCTTTAAATTTGTTAAGACCTGCGTGTCTATTCATCATGTAATAGCTTTATTCCAAATAGTTGTAATAGTTGTTGTTAGTGATGGACAACCATGAAGCGGTGCCACTGACCTTGACGCCACGCTAGTGATGATGGAAATCATGTCCATGCTTTGGTGATGGGGATCAAAGGCACAAGAAGAAAGGCCATAGCATGTCACATATTATGAATTGCATGTGATGTTAATCCTTTTTGCATATGTATTGCTTAGATCGCGACAATTGCATTATAAGATGATCCCTCTCACTAAATATCAAGTAATAAAGTGTTCGTCCTTAGTAGGCACCGTTGCTAAGACTCATCGTTTCGAAGTATCTCATGATGATCAGGTGTTATAGATTCTACGTGTGCATACAACGGGTGCAAGCCAGATTTGCACGTGCGGATACTAAGGTTAAACTTGACGAGCCTAGCATGTACAGACATGGTCTCGGAACACGGAATACCGAAAGGTAAAGCATGAGTCATATGAATGATATGATGAAAATGTTGATTGTTCGCCTTTGAAGCTAAATCTTCTCTCGTGAAGATCGGACTTGGTGTAGTGGATTTGGTCGTGTAATCACTAAGGAAATGTGAGGGATGTTGTTTTGAGTGGGAGTTCACCTAGTTAATTTAAGAATTAAATTTGAACTCAATTTTTCATAAACTTAGTCTAAACTCTTTGCAGATATGTTATAGATCATGGCGACCCCCTCCATCAACTTTAATGTGTTCCTAGAGAAATAAAAGCTAAAAGACAATGGAATCAACTTCACGGGCTGGTTCCGTGGCTTGAGGATTGTCCTTAGTGCTGGTTAGTTGACCTATGTGCTCTATGCACTGCTAGGTGACCCACCCGCAGAGGATGCTCCCGACGATGTTAAAAATGTTTTCCTCACTCGGAAGAATCACTACTCCACAGTTCAGTGTGCCATCCTGTACGGTTCAGAATCGGAGCTTCAGAAACTCTTTGAGCACCACGACCCTTTTGATATTATCAATGAGCCCAAAATGATATTTGAAACTCATGCGTCTGTTGAGAGCTATGTGGCCTCCGATAAGTTCTTTAAATGTAAGATGGAAGAGGGCAACTTCGTTAGCGAGCACGTGCTCAAAATGTCTGGGCATGCAAACAAACTCTAAGATTTGAGAATAACGATTCCTAATGCATTGGGGATTCATCGTGTCCTCCAATCACTGCCACCAAGTTACAATACGTTGCCTGAACTCTTGTCGATGTTGAAAACTGCTGAAGTGGAGATTAAGAAAGAGCACCAAGTGTTGATGGTCAATAAGACCACCAATTTTAAGAAGCAGGGCAAGCCTAAGAACAAGGGAAACTTCAAGAAGGATGACAAGAAAACTACCACGCCTAAGAAGCCCAACGCTGGCCCTCAGCCTGAAACCGAGTGCTTTTACTATGAAGGAAGTGGTCACTGGAAGTGCAATTGCCCAAAGTAACTAGCATATCTGAAGAACATCAACATCAGGAAGAAAGGTATATTTGATATACATGTTATCGATGTGTATCTTACTAGTAATCATAGTAGTGCTTGGGTATTTGATACTGGTTCGGTTGCTCATATTTTAATAACTCAAAACAGGATCTGCGGAATAAACGAAGACTGGCGAGAGACGAGGTCACGATGCGTGTTGGAAATGGATCCAAGGTTGATGTGATCACTGTCAGCATGCTCCCTCTTCATCTACCTTCGGGATTAGTTTTAAATTTGAATAAATTATTATTTGGTACCTGCGTTAAGCATGGACATTATATCTAGATCTTGTTTATTGCGAGACGGTTATTCGTTTAAGTCTGAGAATAATGGCGATTTCTAAGAGTAATATCCTTTATGGTCATGCGCTTGAGATGAATGGTTTATTCTTATTGAATCTCGATAGTAGTGTAACACATGTTCACAACATAGATGCTAAACGAATAAAATTGAATGATAATTCCACATACATGTGGCACTGTCGTTTTGGTCACATTGGAGTGAAACGCATGAAGAAACTCCATATCGATGGACTTCTTGAATTAGTTGATTTTGAATAACTTGAAAGATGTGAAGCATGTCTAATGGGAAAATGACTAAGACTCCATTCTCTGGGATAATGGGGCGAGCTACAGACTTATTGGAAATAATTCATACGAATGTGTGTGGTCCAATGAGTGTAGCATCGTGCGGTGGATATCATTATGTTCTTACTTTCACAGATGACTTGAGTAGATATGGGTATATCTACTTTATGAAACATAAATCTGAAACTTTCGAGAAGTTTAAGGAATTCCAAAGTGAAGTAGAAAATCAGTGTAACAAGAAGATTAAGTTTCAGCGTTCTGATCGTGGAGGTGAATATCTGAGTTACGAGTTTGGCATGCATTTAACGAAATGCGCAATACTTTCACAATTGACACCGCCAGGAACACCACAACGCAATGGTGTGTTCGAATGTTGTAATCAAACACTCTTAGATATGGTTCAGTCTATGATGTCTCTTATAGATTTACCATTATCATTTTTGTGTGATGCATTAGAGACAGCTGCATTCACTTTAAATAGGGCACCATCTAAATCTGTTGAAACGACACCGTACAAATTGTGGTTTGGTAAGAAACCTAAGTTTTCGTTCCTTCAAGTTTGGGGCTGCGAAGTTTATGTAAAGAAGTTACAACCCGAAAAGCTTGAACCCAAAGCAGAAAAATGCGTCTTCATAGGATACCCTAAAGAAACAATTGGTTTTACCTTCTATCACAGATCCGAAGAAAAGTTTTCATTGCCAAGTATGGATCCTTTCTTGAAAAGGAGTTTCTCTCGAAACAAGTGACTGGAAGGAAAGTAGAACTCGACGAGGTTGTTGAACCTTCTCTCGGATTTGAGAGTAGCGCAACACCAGAAGATGTTTTTGTGCCCCATGCACCAATAAGATAGGAAGCTAATGATGATTATCATGAAACTTTAAACTAAGTTGCTACTGAACCTCGCAGGTCGACGATGGTTCGTACCACTCCTAATTGGTATGACCCTGTCTTGAATGTCATGTTGGTGGATAACACCGATGACCCTGCGACGTATGAGGAAGCAATGATGAGCCCAGATTCCAACAAATGGCAAGAAGCTATAAAAATTTCGAAATTGGATCCATGTATGAAAACCATGGACTCTGGTGGACCTACCTGATGGCCGCAAGGCTGTCGAAAACAAATGGATTTTCAAAAAGAAAACATATACGGATGGTAATGTAACTGTCTATAAAGCTCGACTTGTCGCGAAAGGGTTCCGACAAATTCAAGGAGTTGACTACGATGAGACTTTCTCACCGGTAGCGAAGCTAAAGTCTGTGAGGATTTTGTTAGCAATCGCTGCATTATTCAATTATGAAATTTTGGCAGATGGATGTCAAAACGGCGTTCCTTAATGGTGACATTGAGGTAAGACTTGTATACGGTACAACCCAAGGGTTTTGCCGATCCTAAAGATGGTGAAAAGGTATGCAAACTTTAGTGCTCCATTTATAGGCTGAAGCAAGTATCCCGGAGCTGGAATCAATGTTTTGATAAGGTGATAAAAAACTTTGGATTTATATAAACTTTTGGAGAAGCTTGTATTTACAAGAAAGTGAGTGGGAGATTTGTAGCATTCCTAGTACTATATGTGGATGACATATTGTTGATTGAGAATGATTTAGAACTTCTTGAAAGTGTCAAAGCCTATTATTTTTCAATGAAGGATCTTGGTGAAGCAGCATACATTTTAGGCATCAAAATTTATAGAGATAGATCAAAGCGCTTAATAGCTCTTTCACAAAGTACATACCTGGACAGGGTTCTAAAGTGGTTTAGAATGGAAGAAAGCAAGAAAGGGTTCTTGCTCATGTTGCCAGGTAAGACATTGAGTAAGACTCGAAGTCTAGCTACAGCAGAACAAAGAGAAAAGATGAACAAAAACCCCTATGCCTCGGCCATAGGCTCTATCATGTATGCGATGTAGTGTATGAGACCGGATATCGCACATGCTGTTAATTTGACCAGCAGATATCATAGTAAACAGTTACACTGATGCTAGTTGGAACACCGATCCGGAACACCCAAAGTCACAGTCTAGATACGTATTTATTTTGAATGGAGCAGCAATGAGCTGGAGGAGTGCCAAGCACAGTGTTGTGGCAAAATCTTCAACTGAATCAGAATACATAGCTGCTTCGGAGACTACACAAGAAGCGATATGGATGAGGAGTAAATTACTGAGCTTAGTGTGGATCAGATATGGGCATGGGCAGCCCGGCCCAGCAAGACCCGGCCCGAAAAAAGCCCGCGAGCCGAGCCTAGGCTGCAGTATTGAGGCCCGACTACCTCACGGGCCGGGCTCGGGCCAAAGGAATGGGAAAAATAGGGAAAGGCCCGGCCCGAAGGAAAATGTGCATGGCGGGCCGGGCTTGGGCTCCAGTTTCAGGCCCAATAACCGGGCCGGGCCGGGCTTGAGCCTGGGTTTTTGTGTGGGCGGGCTTTGTCAGGCCCAGCCCGAGCCCGACCCGGCCCGAAAAATGCCCAGGTATAGTGTGGATCCTAGTGCGTTGGACCCGATGACCATCTATGTGACAACATGGGTGCCATAGCTAATGCACAGGAGACAAGGTCACACAAGAAGCTGAAGCACATTAAGCTATGTTTTCATGCTATTCACGAGTATGTCCAAGATGGTGACATAAAGATTTGCAAAGTACACACTGATCTGAATGTGGTAGATCCATTGACTAAACCTCTCCCTAGAGCAAAACATGACCAACACCAGAATGCCATGGGTGTTAGGTATATTACAATGTAATCTAGATTATTGACTCTAGTGCAAGTGGGAGACTATTGGGGATATGCCCAAGAGGTAATAATAAAGTGGTTATTATTATATATTTGTGTTTATGATAAATGTTTACATCGCATGTTATCACTAGTAGAAAAAGATCCTTTTGTCCACCCCTTTAGTCCCGGTTGTGGTTGGACCCGGGACCGATGCTCACATTAGTCCTGATTCCAACGGAACAATCTTTAGTCCTAGGTCAAACGGGACCTTTAGTCTCGGTTGGCGGCACCAACCGGGACTAAAGGGGCTACGGACGATGCCGACCCCTTTAGTCTCGGTTCATATCACCAAGCGGGACTAAAGGTACCAACCGGGACTAAAGAAAATGGGAAAAAATTCTCAAGTTCTGTCGCGACAGGAAAACGGGCACAAATCCTGTCGCGGCAGGAGAACGGCTCCCCACCCCCCAGGCAGGAGATCGCCTTTTCTAGTTTCAAAATCATGCTAACAAATTATAAAAAGTTCCAAAAATAAAATCCTTCGAACTATAGTTATATTAAGTGATTTAGTTTTTACGAAAATTAATAAACATGAATTTCGACATAATTTTTTTAAAAATGTCATGAAAAATTCAAATGGCCATAACTTTTTCATACGATGTCAGAAAAAATGTACAGCCTATCAAAACATGCAGAAAAATTTTCTCTTCGATTTCAACAGCCTTAGGCCGTTTTGGATTCTTTTAGATTCTTAAAATTCGAAAAGAAAAAAAAGTTATTTCAGAAATTAAATTTTTGTAGTAAATTTTTTATGTCATATTTGAATTCCTCACATTTTTCTGACAATTATGAATATATTATTTGTCGAATTTCGATTTACAGATTTGAAGATATTATTTATGTCATATTAAATGAATAAATGGCAAAAAATGAATAAAATATTAAATTATTTAGTTTTTATTTTCATGGGAATAAAATATTATTATTACTTATTTATTTTTGTTTACTTAAATAGTTGTTCTTAATTTCAAAAAATAAAGACGGTTGAAATAATGATATAAGTTAGTAGGATTGATATACTAGTATTGACAACAAGGTATAAGGGTCCTTCGCGTGAGGTGGGAGAGATGGACTGAGGAGGTTAAGCGTGCTAGGGGTGGAGTAGTGCTAGGATGGTTGACCGATCGGGAAGTTTGACCATAAGTGTAATTTGACCTAAGATTAAGTATAGTTAGTGTTAGAAATGAGAGATGTGAGAGATTAACGAGTCAGATAATTCGAAAGTTCAAGAAAAAATTGAAAAAAAATTGGAAAAAAAATTGAAAAAAAAATGAAAAAAAAATCTTTAGTCCCGGTTCGTATTCCCGCAGGCTCAACGCAGCCTCATGAGGACCTTTAGTCCTCATTTGTGGAAAACCGGGACTAAAGACCCTTACAAACTGGGACTAAAGGCACGTTTTCTACTAGTGTATAATTGTATTAATAGGAAACACTAATACTTGTGTGTTTTTTAAACATAAAGGAGTCCTTAGTAATCTCTTGTTGAACTAGCTTGTTGATTAATAGATGATCATGGTCACCTAAGCATGGACATTGGATGTTATTAATAATAAGATCATATCATTAGGAGAATGAGGTGATGGATACACATCCATAGTAAGTATAGCATAAGATCAAGTCATTAAGTTCGTTTTGCTACAAGCTTTCAAATACATAGTAACCTAATCTTTCGACCATGAGATTATGTTAATCACCATCACCGGATGAGTGCTTTGATGACATCAAACACCACTTCGTAACTGGGTGGTTATAAAGGTGGCATTAGGTATTCTGAAAGTATGTGTTGAAGCGCATGGATCAAGAATGGGATTTGTCCATCCTAATGACAGATAGATATACTCTGGGCCCTCTCGGTGGAATGTCATCCAATTGGCTTGCAAGCATGTGACTAGGTCACAAGGGATGTCATATCACTGTATGAGTAAAGAGTACTTATCAGTAACGAGGTAGAACTAGGTATGGAGATACCGATGATCGAACCTCAGATAAGTAGAGTATTGCACGACAAAGGGAATCGGTGTCGTATGTTAATGGTTCTTTCGATCATGAAGTCATTGTTGAATATGTGGGAGCCATTATGGATCTCCAAGTCCCGTTGTTGGTTATGATCAGAGAGATGTCCCGATCATGTCTGCATAGTTCACGAACCATAGGGTGACACACTTAAGGTTCGATGTTTTTTAAGTAGATATGGAATATGAATTGGATACCGAATGTCGTTCGGAGTCTCAGATTGGATCCAGGACATCATAAGGAGATCCAGAATGGGCTGGAGAATAAGATTCATATAATGGAAGTCATTTTCTGGGGTTCAAAAAAGTTCCAGAGTTTTGTTTGGAGCTTCGAGAACGTTCCGAAAGGTTGCGAAAGGTTCTACGGAGATAAACTTGAATCCCAATAAAAGAGGGGATAAGACTTGGGGGTGAAGAAAACTTCCCCCCCAGCCCCATGCGCCGGTCCTAAGGAGGAACCCTAGGCCGCACCCCCACTATATAAAGAGGGGAGGGGTGGGCGCCTCCCCCTTGTCCCTTCCACCCCAACCCTAGCTGCCACCCTCCTCCTCCTTCCTTATGCTCCGGCATAGGCGAAGCCCTGTAGGATTTCTCCTCCACCACTAACACCATGCCATCATGTTGCTGGGATTCCGAGGGGATCTACTACCTCCACTACCTGCCGGAACAGGGAGAGGAAGGTCTTCATCAACTCCGTACGTGCGTCCGAGTGCGGAAGCGCTACCGGAACGCGCTGCCAGAAGGATCGTCAACGCAATCTTGAGATCGACAAGTGATCGACTACATCAACCACGATATCCGATCTCGTTAAAGGCTTTGGATCTTCAAGGGTTAGTTCTCATCTATCTTGTTGCTCTTATCTCGTAGATTAGATCTTGGCTTTTCCATAGATTGGATCTTGGTTTTATTCGTTCTTGTGGTAGAATTTTTTTGTTTTCCATGCTACGAACCCTAAACCCTTCACATACATGGGTCTCCCAATCGGAGATCGGGCGCTAACTGTGGCAGATTAGGGCCCCTGGTGATGAAGGTGGCTAAGCAGGCTGACCCATGGATGGGAAATTCATGTCGTCCGCCGCGGGGCTTACGCTTATCAATGCGTGTGTTTCAAGCCTCCCAATGCATGCCATGCGGGTGTGTCTACTAGGAGAGCAGGTTCACAAAGAGTTGGACAAGCTGCACTCCCGGTTTCTCTGGGAGGCGAACGACCCAAAGAAGAAGTACCACTGGGTTAGATGGGAGAAGCTGTGTAAGCCTAAGACCTTGGGGGCTTGGGCATCCTTGACACGAGGCTTATGAATGCATGCTCATGATCAAGTGGATCTAGAAGCTCTACTCGAGGGACCAGGGGCTCTAGGCGGAAATTCTTAGGAACAAGTATCTCCGCAACAAAGATCTGCTGGTGGATGACCACCCACCGGGGTCGCCGTTCTGGAAGTCTCTACAGAAGGTCAAACACCTGTTTCGCCTGGGGGCGAGACATGAGGTGGCCAATGGGAAGTCCACCCCATTCTGGCATGACTGGTAACAAGGGTCGGGATCCCTCCATGCCAGATTCCTGGGCCTTCGGGCAATTTCTGTGGAGCCGGAGGCGTCGGTGGCCCAGATGCGCACCGCAGGGGCTGTCGCGCATCCTTCATACGCACGTTGGACACCTCAGATAGGGTCGCCTGCACCAATCTCCTGAGGGAGATGGAGCGTGTGCATCTGGGGGAGGGGAAGGACCAGATTAGCTGGGCTCTTGAAGCGTCAGGGCGCTTCTCGGTGTGGTCCCTGTACCAAAAAATGTGTAGGGGCACCCCGAGGAAACAGTTCAATGACATCTGGCTCATCCAGATGCCTCTGAATATCCGGGTCTTCCTCTAGCAGCTCGCCCACAACACACTACCGACCAATGTTAACATCAAACATAGAAAGGGTCCGTCCAATGGCTTTTGTGCGTTATGCGGGGAGTACGAGGATGGGGACCACATTTTCTTCTCATGCACCATGGCGGCTTTGATGTGGAGTGCAGTTCGGGAACTGCTCTTCTGCGCGTGGAACCCACAGTGCTTCCCATATGTTTTCAGACTTATGCAGGCCCAGTCGAGGCAGGCTAAGCGGGTTCTCTAGTTTTGCTGTGCGGCTCTGCTTTGGTCCGTGTGGATTACTAGGAACAAATTCTCCATCAAGGGGACCTTTCCCACCCAGCCGGCTGACATTCTATATAAAATGACCTCTTTCATGTAGGCGTGGCGACCAGTGGCTAGAAGACAAGACCCAGATGCGGTGGAGCAGACGATTGGGAGGATTCACCAGCTTCATGGTACCGTGCGAGATGTCCTGTCCTAGAGTGGGGAGGAATCTCATCCTCCATGTATCCGTGTGTTTTTGCTTAGGTGTGCGTTGGGGTTCTTGTGCCTTTGATCTACTCGTGTGCTGGTTGGCTGATGTGTGTGTGGAAGCAATTGAAAGAACATTTTATGTTTTCCTATGTTTTGCGTGTTAGATAACAATACTATGGAGATTATTCATGTGCGCTAAGTGTCCAGGAAGCTTTGAGGGGGGCCGGATAATCCGCCCCACCAAGGGCCGGATAATCTGGCCTACCTCTTTGCTCAAAGAGAGCCAAGGCGCGTCGCTCGTTATCCGGTCGGATTTTCTCTCGGAAAATCCGAACTGGGGTGGTTTTTCCTCCCCAGGCCGAATAATCCGGCTGTCGCATGGGCCGGATAATCCGGCCCCCAGTTTTCGAGCAAAAGGAGCCAAGGCACGTCGCTCGGTATCCGGTCGGATTTTCTCCCGGAAATCTGAACTGGGGCGGTTTTTCCTCCCAGACCGGATAATCCGGCCCTCGCATAGGACCGGATAATCCGGCCCCCAGAAGTTGATCAAGGGCAAGCTCGGCGCGACGCTCGGATAGGGGCGGACTATCTGCCGGATATTCCGAGTCTGGGGCGGTGTTTTCCCCAGGCCGGATAATCTGGCCCTAACTTGGGCCGGATAATCCGGCCCCCAAAGTGTCCAACGACTGGTTTCTAAAGGGGGTTATAAATACCCCTTCTTCCCCAACGTTCAGAACTCTTGATTCATTTGAAATTGTCCAGACATTGTGTAAGAGCTCTCATTCTCGATCTCCCACTTCAACCACCCGAAGGTCTTGATCTTTGGGGGAATTGAAGGAGGAGAAGTTCATCATCATCATCAAGAATCAAGCGCTTCAACTCCTCTCCATTCACTTGGAGAAATACCTGATCTAGTATTCTTATCAATACCTAGATATTGTTTATTGTATTTGATAACTTTGTTCTTGTGGCAGCTTGTTGTCATTTCAGGAGCCTCCAAGTTGTTGTCGAGTTGTTGCCCCGCTAGTTGTGTAAAGGAGCTGGTGCCCGCCTCGAAGGGTACCTATAGTGGAAAGGTGGATCAGGCCTTTGGTGGCGAGATCCATCGGAGAACAGGGTGAGGCCTATTGTGGCGTGGTGGTCTTAGTACCACCCACCCCTCCAACGCAGACGTACTTCCCTTAACAAGGAAGGAACTGCGGTCAAACAAATCCCGTGTCTCCGCGTGCTTCACTTTGGTGTACCCGTTCCTCTTCCACTCGCTCTTTACTCGCTAGTAGATAGGTTTGCATATAGGGAAAATTCCACCTATTAGTTTATCTAGAGAATTTACCCTTTGTGCTAAGCCTAAAATTGAAAAAGTATTAAAAATTGGTGTAGCACCTATTCACCCCCCCCTAGGTGCCCATACGATCCATTTCAATTGGTATCAGAGCCCCGGCTCTTAAATCGGGCTTAACCGCCTAAGAGTAGTATGGGTACCAAGGATGATGAAAATGAGGCTGTGGATAAGGTCACAATGGATGATCTCAAGTCGTTGGAAACAACCTTGTTAAAATCCTTTGAGGCCAAGATGGAGGAGATGAATCAAATGATTGCTCGCCTTACATCATCCATAGCCCCATCTCCATCCTCCTCTGAGGCCGCCACACCATCATCTAAGGAAAAGGGTAACACCGGATCCAAGGATGATGATGTGGAAGGTGAAAAACTTAATGGTTCCACCTCCAAGAAGGGAAGTGGTAAGGAGGAATATAGTGAGGTTCGCCACGTATATTCCTCTGACCCACCTATCCCGCATCCTCATATAAACAATAGGGGTGATCCACCCAAGCTCACTGCATCCTCCTTCAATCAATGGAAATTCCTAATGAAATCTCATGTTTGCAGCTCCTCTATTGAATTGTGGAGGATTATTGAAGAGGGTCTTCATATTGGAGATCAAACCAACCTAACGAGAAGAGAAGTTGTGGACAGCCAGTTGGATGCCACCGCTCTCCACATGATACAACTGGGTGTGGGTCCCAAGGACATGCCACACATTGAACATCTCAACACAGCTAAAGAAGCTTGGGATGCTCTTACGGATCTCTTCGTTGGAAATGAAAGCATGAGAAGAAACATGTATGATGCCCTTAGTAATGAAGCTGAGGGATTCTACATGTTGGATGGTGAAGCCCATGAGGACATGTATAGAAGGCTCAAGGGCATCGCAACAACATTTCGAAAGCATGGGGCCACTCACATTGATGATGCATGGATAAAAAGAAAATATGTGAGTGACTTAATGCCTTTCGACCCAACGGACTTGAAGAACCTGCAAGGTAGACATAACTATCATCAAATGACATCCAACAAAGTCATGCAAGAAATGGCGTCATTCAAGGTAGCAGCAAAGAATGCTGAAGATGCCCGTGCTCGGGCCATTGGAATGCAAAAGGGTGTCAATGTGGCTCTCAAAGCCAATGTTGTTGAGCAAGAGGAAGATGAAGGAGCTTTTGAGGGGGTATCCATGGACTGCCCGATGAAGTCAAACGTGCTCATGGTGAGTACATGGCATTTTATGCAAGGAACTTTTGGAAGGACCCTGCCAAAGCCAAGTCTGAACTTGAGCGCAAGAACGGGTCAAATGGAAGAAGAGAAAGTGGCCCAAGATGGAGAACTTGCTTCAACTATGGAGATAGAATGCACTTTGTAGCCGAGTGTCCATATCAAAATAGAGAAGACAATGGTGGCTGGCTCATTCTTAAAGAGAAATCTAAAGCACCTAAGAAGAAGCCATTTATTAAGAAGAATGGCCCTTTCAAGAAGCAACCCAAGATTGTCTTGGTAGCTCAAGAGGAATACTCCTCCGCAAGTGAAGATGAAGAGGATGATGATAGTTCCCGCGAGGTGGCTGGTATAGCCACCACATCGACTCCCTCATCTCTCTTCGACTCACCAAACGAGAACGTCATCAACAACAACGCCACTTTCCTAATGGCAGGAGGGTCCGAGGTATCAACTTCTAGCTCTTCATTTCCTAATACTAACATAATTTTGGATATGGATGATCATGATAGTCTTAAAACGAAAGAAGAAGTTATTGCTTTGGATACTTTTTTCACTAACCTACAAGGTGAGCAAAAACTCCATTTTGATGCTCTTATGAGTCAAGTTGCTCAAGCCGAAGATCTTCTTGAAGAAAAGGGCAGAATTGAAAGAGAAGATGCCTTGGAGATAGCTTCTTTGAAGAATGCCTTGGAAGAGGAATAGGAAGCTCGAGTATCTTTGGAAGAAAGACTCGAATCCTTTGAGGAGTCACAAGAAGAAGCTGTAGCTTAGCTCATTAAAGAACGGAACCATGCTCTTGCCAAGGTAAAGAAACTAAAGAAAGAAAAGATTGACTTTGGGGCTGTTCATGCTAGACTTTTGGAGAAGTTTGATAATCTTGAAAGTTCTCACAAGGCATTGAAGAGTGATCATTCTACTTTAAATGAGTCTCATGACCAGATCCAAACTCAATTGAAACGGTATGATGTGCCAAGTACCTCCACTTCATCCTCTGGAAAAGAAGACCTTGCAAGAAGTTCTCAACACAAAGGTAAAGGGGTTATTGATGAGATACTGAGCAGGCAAAGGACAAACAATAGTAAAGAAGGTCTTGGTTACATACCCAAGACAAAGAGAAAGAAAAACAAGAAGAAGAAGAAGAGCAAGACTGCTCAACCAAAGACTAGCACCATTACCAATGACAAGACTAATTATGATGGTTTTGCAGGGATCAACAATCCTAACTTTGAACTATATTGCGATTATCATGGTGATGTTTATGCTAGTTATGTAGGGCCTTAGGACTGTTACATTCCTTGGTCTATTTGGGTTCCCAAGACCCTTGTCACTAACACGAGAGGACCCATTGAAAAATAGGTGATGCGCTCGACTTTCGACATAGAGCTCGTTGGGAACCCCAAGAGGAAGGTATGATGAGCACAGCAGTAGGTTTTCCCTCAGTTATAAAACCAAGGTTTAATCGAACCAGTAGGAGCAAGGGAACACCCCAAAGGTGTTACTAGCTGAGCTTTGGCAGGGCGCACTACCGGTGCTAGTAGCAACGTGGAGACCTGCACAACACAACCATAGAACTTTGTCCCCAACTTGCGATGAGGTTGTCAATCTCACCCTGTTTTGCGGAAAACAAAGGATTAAACGTATCGAATGGAAAGAATTAAAAGTTTGCAGAAAGTAAACACAAAGCAGTAAAAGATTGTAGATTGTATGTAAAAGACAAGGACCGGGATCCATAGTTCACTAGAGGTGGCTCTCCTTAAGATAGATAACATGCTGGGTGAACAAATTACAGCGGGGCAATTGACAAACACTGAGAAAGCAATACATGCATATACTAATCATCTTGACGCCTCTGAGACTTGATTGGGCATTACAACATAATACATAGACCATCATCCAACTGCATCTATGACTAATAATCCACCTTCGGGTTATCATCCGAACCCCCTCCAGTATTAAGTTGCAAGCAACAGATTATTGCTTTACGAACTGCGTGTAAAGTAAACAATACGATTGTTCTATGAACAAAGGATTGTTGTTTTCTCCCTAGTAGCAACAACACATCTAGTACCTTAGAAATTTCTATCACTTCCCCAGATTACCAGAGGCATGAACCCACTATCGAGCATAAATACTAACTCTTGGAGTTGCTAGCATCTACTTGGCCAAGATAGCTACTAACAACGGAAAGCATGCAAGATCTCAAATAACAAAGACATGATAGAATCAATAATCAATATGAAATAGCATCTCAATATCCATCGGATCCCCGCAAACACAACATGTATGAATTACAAATAGATGATCTTGATCATGAACGGAGCTCACAAGATCTAAACATGAAAGCACAAAGGAGGAGAAACCAACCATCTAGCTACTACATGGATCCGTAGTCCAAGGATGAACTACTCACGCATCACACCGGAGGCTTGCATGGTGATGAAGAAGGCCTCCAGGGTGAATTCCCCTCTCCGGCAGGGTGCCGGGAAGAGCTTCAGATCCCTCCCGATCTAGGGATGGAGATGACGGCGGCTACAGACTCTTTTGTGGATTTTTGATCGGGTACTTAGGGTTTTCGTCCCAAGAGAAATATATAGGCGGAAGGAGAGGCCGAAGGGGTGCTGGGAGACACCACACCACCCCCTGGCGTGGGCCAGGCCTGGCCGCGCGACCAGGTGGTGTGGCCGGCCCCTGGTCCTTCTCCGTCTCGTATTCTGGCACTTGATCCCTTCCGGAAAAATAGGCACTTTGGCTTTTGTCCCGTCCAATTCCGAGAATATTCATTTTCTGACTTTCCTGGAACCAAAAACAGCAGAAAACAGGCAGCTGGCACTGTGGCTCTTGTTAATAGGTTAGTCCAAGAAATCATATGAAAAGTACTCCACAGTTGGAACAAAACACAAGAAAGTGGAAAAAATCAGGCTGGAACATAAAAAATTATAGATACATTTGCAATATATCAATGGGTACCTAAAACCAAGAAGTAATTTTCTTGCAGGGCTATGCTTCCGGTGGTTCTAAATGGGTACTCAATAGCGGTTGCACGAGTCATATGACCGGAAGCAAGGAGATCATCACGGAGATGCGGCCAAACCTTGATCACATAACCGTCTCCTATGGTGACAAGTCAAAATCTGAGGTATTGGGTCTCGGCAAAGTTGCGGTGGCTCACGATATCTCTCTCGTGGACGTCATGCTTGTTGAGACCCTCGGTTATAACTTACTTTCAGTTCACGCCCTTGGTAAGATGGGCTTTGCAGTTTATATTGATGCTAATTTGGTGTTACTCTTGTGGAGCAAGTCTCTAAAAGTCGCTTTCGTGGGATATGTCGAAAACGACCTGTACATGGTGGACTTTTCGAGGAAAACCACTACAGGCCCGATGTGTCTTTTCGGAAAGGCTGACACGGGTTGGCTATGGAATCGCCAACTAGCCCACATCAATATGAGAACTTTGCAAAGTCTCCACAAGGGTGGCCACATTCTTGGACTAAAAGAAAATGTCTCCTTTGCCAAAGATCATGTTTGGAGGGCGTGTGTTGAAGGGAAAATGCATGACTCACCTCATCGAAGGAAAACTATTATCTCTTCAAAAAGGATTTTGGAGCTCCTTCATGTGGACCTCTTCGGACCTCCATCTCATGCAAGCCTCGGTGGGAAGAAGTATTGTCTAGTGATTGTTGATGATTACTCAAGATACACTTAGGTTTATTTCTTCAAGTTGAAAAGCGAAACTCAACAAAGTGTCATTGAGTTCGCCAACGAGGTTCAACGTCAACACAACGTCCCAATTCTAGCTATAAGAAGTGATAACGGCTCTGAGTTCAAGAACTACACCTTAAATGAGTTCCTAAGTGAAGAGAGGATAAGAGATCAATATTCCGCTGCGTACACCCCTCAACAAAATGGTGTAGCCGAGAGGAAGAATGGAACTCTAATGGATATGGCAAGATCAATGTTAGCCGAATTTAAATCTCCATATAACTTCTGGGCTGAAGCAATCTCTACTGCTTGTCATTCATCCAACTGATTATACCTCCGCAAGATCTTGGACAAGACTCCGTATGAAATACTTACCAGTAACAAGCCAAACATCTCATACTTTCGGGTATTCGGGTGTAAGTGTTTCTTTCTTATCAAAGAAGTTCGTATATCTAAGTTTGAATCTAAGGCTTTAGAAGGTATTTTTGTTGGTTATGGTGCCGAATCCCACACTTATAGAGTCTACAATAAGCTCTCCAGAACTGTTGTAGAATCTTGTAGTGTGGTGTTTGAGGAAAATGACGGTTCCCGTGCGGAGCAAGTTGGTGTTTGTGATGCAGATGTTGAAATACCCCAAGATGCCATAAGAAGAATGGGTGTGGGATTTTTTTCCACCCCATTGAGGAACCCCTTGTGGCGGATCGGGAAGGACAATGCTCTTCCCATGAAGAGCCCTCATCTACACATGCCCAACAACTTCCCACCACAGGAGCAAATTCTGCACCATCACCATCAACTGCTGAAGGTCAAGTTGTTCCAGAAAACACCAGGCCGGATTATCCGGTGGACACCGGATATCCGGCCACCCCGCTCCAGCTGACCATTTTGCTCCTGGTGGTGAAGATATCAACGCAACCTCCAGGCTAGATTTTTCGGCAAGCCCCGGATTATCCTGCCCCTCGCCAGTTCCAGCAAGCCCCAGGTTTCCTGATGATGCTGCTACAAATACTCCTAGGCCGGATTATCCGGCCTTCTCCATCGGCCGGATTATCCGGCCCTGACTCTCTAGTTCAGCAGCCTCCTGTTACGGCTACTGACTCACCTCAAGGGCACGCGTCATCACCACCTGCTGCTGATATTCCAGTTCCTGATCAAGGTCGATTAAATACTTTCAATGAAGACTTAAGTGATGAATCTACTCCTCCAAGATACAACAAACTTATTGAACTTTGTCGCAAGGCTCGAGCTGATCGAAACCTTGAGTTGAGGGGTCACACTCTCGACAAGGTTGTTGGTGATCTTCAACGAAGGGTTTCTACAAGAAGAGAATTGGCCAGTTTTGGTGAGCATCAAGCTCATATCTCTATGGTGGAACCTAAGAAGATCTTTGAAGCACTTGAAGACCCAGATTGGGTTGTGGCTATGCATGAAGAATTGAATAATTTCGAGCGCAACAAAGTCTAGAAACTCGTGGAGAAACCCAAAGAGTGCCGCAATGTTATCGGCACCAAGTGGATTTTCAACAACAAGCAAGACGAGAATGGTATTGTTGTGAGGAACAAGGCAAGACTTGTGGCACAAGGTTACTCCCAAGTTGAGGGCATTGACTTCGGCGAGACCTATGCTTCAGTGGCTTTCCTTGAGTCCATCTGTATCATTCTTGCTTATGCTGCCCATAACAATTTTAAGTTGCAGCAAATGGACGTCAAGAGTGCCTTCTTTAATGGTCCTCTACATGAGTTGGTATACGTAAAGCAACCCCCGGGGTTTGAGGATCCTAACTTTCTGAACCATGTCTACAAACTCGATAAGGCACTCTATGGCCTTAAACAAGCCCCACGTGCGTGGTATGAGCACCTTAAAGAGATTTTGTTAGATTGTGGCTTCGAAGTTGGGAAAATCGATCCCACTCTTTTTACTAAGAAGGTTAAGGGGGAGCTCTTCGTATGCCAACTATATGTGGACGATATCATCTTTGGTTCTACTAATAAAGCTTTTAATGCTGAATTTTCAAAGCTTATGACTGACAGGTTTGAGATGTCTATGATGGGGGAATTACGGTTCTTTCTTGGATTCGAGATCAAGCAACTTAGAGAAGGAACCTTTATTAATCAAGCAAAGTACATCCAAGACATGCTCAAGAGATTCAAGATGACGGATCTAAATGGTGTCGCCACTCCGATGCAAACAAAATGTCATCTTGAACTTAACCCACATGGTAAAGATATGGACCAAAAGATTGGGCTGGTGATAAGGATGATCGGAAATCCACTTGTGGAGCTTGTCAATTCTTGGGAAGATCTCTTGTTTGTTGGTCCTCTAAAAAGCAGAATTGTATATCTCTCTCCACCGCCGAAGCTGAATATGTTGCTGCTGCCAGCGCTTGCACCCAATTATTGTGGATGAGGCAAACTTTAAAGGAATACGGTGTCAATTGTGACAAAGTGCCTCTTTGTGATAATGAAAGTGCAATCAAAATTGCGTACAATCCTGTTCAGCACACAAGGACGAAGCATATTGAGTTCGGAATCATTTTATTCGAGACCATGTTGCTCGCGGCGATATTGATCAATCCTTTGTGAGCACAAAGAACCAACTTGCGGATATTTTTACAAAGCCACTTGATGAAGCAAGATTCTGCTATTTGAGGAATGAGATAAATATCATTGATTCCAGGAGCTTGTCTTGATTACCCATGCACTCGCTAGGACATCTCAATCCTTCTTTGGTCTAGGTGTGGGCATGGATATAGGGGGAGTGTGGTCCTAACTCATTGGGCTAACCCTCCCCCCATAATGCCAAAAGCAAGTTAAATCATTTCTCTCAATATCATTCTGTGATATGTGAGCTTATTGATGAGTATTTGTCGTGAACCCAAGATATATCTTCGCGGTGTCACACCATACACTCCAACAAGGTGGCCTCGGCCACCGCCCTCTCCCTTGAGGAGAATTGGCTCTTTTTGGATGTTATTTGCTATCTCATGTTCTTATGGGAATCACACTCAATCTTGGCTTTTATTTGATTTGGATTTTGCAATTTTGAGTGTCTAGTACCATCTCAGTTTGGATCTCTTAATCCTAAGCCTTTCCCTACCCCTAAGCCATCTTTTCTAGCACACAAGTCCCTTGTACACCTTGTGGGGGTGTTGTTTGGGGACGCGCGGGCCTGGTTCTGTGTACAACAGAATCACAGATTTGAGGCCGGATAATCCGGCCCAAGTGTAGGCCGGATAATCCGGCCCTGGCGGGTTTCATCTTAAAGGGCAGGGATCAGGGGGAAGGGCTCATAACGAGCATCACTTCTCCCCCAACCCTCTCCTCCTCCTCAGCCGCCGCCTGCCGTCCCCCACCCTCCCCGGAACCTCTCCGGCCACCGGATTTTCCGGGCCTCCCCGGATCTTCTTCTCTGCGCCTCCGGGTACCTTCTCCTCCGCGTTCTTCCTCCAATGAGTGAGGGTAACTCCCTCTCTCCCCATCTTTGGCTAGATATGTTACTTGTTGGGTGGAACATTGTCTAGAAGGATGTGTTTTCGCATAGAAATCGTAGTCTTGCAGTTTCTAGGCCTGATCTACTTTTTTGAATTCAATCTAGGTGAAATCGAAATTTTCTGCCAGGGCCGGATTATCCGCCCTTGGCCAGGCCGGATAATCCGGCCTAACAGATTCGATTCTGGTTCAGTTTCACTATGGAGTATGCATTGGGTAGATTTTTCCTATGAACTTTTTGACTACTTTTCCATGCTCTCTCCTGGACTTGTGTATATGCTTATCCCCTTGCTATCGCCCTTATTCTCCTCACAGGTGGTTCCGGTGTTCCCAAGACCTACAAGCGCCGTCCTCGCGCCAAATACTTTTGGGACGACGGACAGGGTAACTTAGTGGACGAAGTTGAGTTGAGGAGAAGTAAGAACGAAGAGAAGCGCATGGCTGAACAAGCAAAGAGGACTAGGAAGGGGGTGTCCAAGAGGAAGGGCAAGGAGCCCAAGATCAACTACAGGACTTTGGATGCGGTCTCCTATTCCGCCATCTGTCACCGTGACTTGTTTGCTGAGCTTCCTCGTGATGCTGAGCTGGGGGATGCTCGTTTTTGGTGTGCAAAAACAGAAGAGGATCTATGAAGATATATATGTCAGGCTGAACATTTGGCCTATGCACCCACTGGTACTTGCTGATGCTTTGGAGAAGGCTCATCTTGTGGATGCGATGTATGTGGCTGAGAGGATGGGGCTGCACCATCTTATGTCTCTCTAGTGCTCCTTTGACTCTGAGGTGGTGAAGCAGTTCTTCTCCACTTTGGTTATTTGTGGGGATGAGCATCGCACTATAAAGTGGATGACTCATGACAGGCCTATGCCTGCTGATTTTCACGTGTTTGCTGAGGTTCTTGGGTACTCTTTCCGCAGCAGGGATAGAGCCAATGGCCACCGCATCATCACCCAGCTGAAGCCCAACAAAGATGCAGCTCTCTCCTTGCACTGTGGACAATGGCATTGTGGGCACTCTGGCTGGTCTTGTTCCCATCTATGCTGCCTTAGTGAGTCTCTTCTGTGACTCCATTACTCCGAGTGGGGGCAACAATGACAGCATCCGTGGTCACCTTGTTCAGCTACTTCAATTTTCTCATGAGGTTGCCTCTTGCGAGGACGAGTCAGTGCATTACAGGCTGGATGTCATGGACTTCATTTACCATGAGTTGTGTGATGCTATGTTCAACCGTCTGTCCATTCCCTATGCTCCCTACATTATGATGCTCATTCGTCACCTGCTTCCTGCTGAGGAGTTCCACATCGACTCGGTGCACAAGGCCAAGAAGATCTACACCAAGGTTCGGAAGACCTCTCACCCCTCCTCTGCTCCTGATGGCCTCATGAGGGATGCTCGCAGGCCCCCTGTGCCTCCTGTTGCCCATGAGATCAAGCAGTTGAACTCGTTCTAGCGTAACATTCTCTGCATGGGCGTAGACATGCGCAAGAGTCAGTACGAGGCATACAAGCAGCGCCATGAGTTGGCTCACTCCCAGCAGCTCATTCTCCACCACGTGTCCGGCGCTTCGGGTGCTCTTCCGGCTCCTACACCTCCCACACCGTATGCTCGGTGGAACTCTTCCTCCGGGTTGAACTATGGTGAGCTGAAGCGTCACTTGTTCCCCTCTACGCCTGCTGCTGATGATGAAGATGAGCAAGGTGACACTGAGGAGCTTGAAGATGAGGATGAGGATGAGAATGAAGATGAGGAAGAGGACGAGGACGAGGACTACAAGTGATCCCGTGGGGCGCTAGCATCGCTCTTCTCCCTTTTGGTGTCTCGATGCCAAAGGGGGAGAAGTAGTTCTATTAGGATGTCCGTGGATTTGCATGGGTCAGGCATAAGCACTTGCACTTTTCTATTCGTCATTTTCTTGCTTATGCCCATTTAGCGTTGAACTTTAAATTTGTGATTTGTGGTTGTTTGAGACTTTATGTGGTTGTCTGGATTATGCCTATGGATTTCATATCATGGATTATGCTTATGGATCTATCTATTCATATCCTATTGCTGGAGGTTTATCATGGAAGGCGCTCATATTGGTTATCCGATAATAATTGTGACTTATGTCAAGGATGCCTTCTCTCTACCTCGGTGGTATGTTTTTGTTGCTCATATGTCTATGGAATAGATTCACCTATTTGTGTGCATTTGTATTCCAATGCAAAACCCTATTATGCACACATTAAGGGGGAGTCTCTTTCATAAGTTATTACTGTTTGTCTTGTGACTTTCTCCTGCAAATCCTGGTATTGTCATCTAACACCAAAAAGGGGGAGATTGAAAGAAAATTTCATGCTTTCCTCTGTTTTGCGTGTTAGATAACAATACTATGGAGATTATTCATGTGCGCCAAGTGTGCATGAAGCTTTGAGGGGGGCCGAATAATCCGCCCCACCAAGGGTCGGATAATCCGGCCTACCTCTTTGCTCAAAGAGAGCCAAGGCGCGTCGCTCGGTATCCGGTCGGATTTTCTCCCGGAAAATCCGAACTGGGGTGGTTTTTCCTCCCTAGGCCGGATAATCCGGCTGTCGCATGGGCCGGATAATCCGGCCCCCAGTTTTCGAGCAAAAGGAGCCAAGGCGCGTCGCTCGGTATCCGGTCGGATTTTCTCCCGAAAAATCCGAACTAGGGTGGTTTTTCCTCCCCAGACCGGATAATCCGGCTCTCGCATAGGACCGGATAATCCGGCCCCCAGAAGTTGATCAAGGGCAAGCTCGGCGCGGCACTCTGATAGGGGGCAGACTATCTGCCGGATATTCTGAGTCTGGGGCGGTGTTTTCCCCAGGCCGGATAATCCGGCCCTCACTTGGGCCGGATAATCCTGCCCACAAAGTGTCCAACGGCTGGTTTCTGAAGGGGGTATAAATACCCCTTCTTCCTCAACATTTAGAACTCTTGATTCATTCGAAATTGTCCAGACATTGTGCAAGAGCTCTCATTCTCGATCTCCCACTTCAACCACCCAAAGGTCTTGATCTTTGGTGGAATATGAAGGAGGAGAAGTTCATCATCATCTCAAGAATCAAGTGCTTCAACTCCTCTCCATTCACTTGGAGAAATCCCTGATCTAGTATTCTTGTCAATACCTAGATCTTATTTATTGTATTTGATAACTTTGTTCTTGTGGCAGCTTGTTTTCATTTCGGGAGCCTCCAAGTTGTTGTGGAGTTGTTACCCCGCTAGTTGTGTAAAGGCGCCGGTGCCCGCCTCGAAGGGTACCTATAGTGGAAAGGTGGATCAGGCCTTTGGTGGCGAGATCCATCGGAGAACAGGGTGAGGCCTATTGTGGCGTGGTGGTTTTAGTACCGCCCACCCCTCCAACGCAGACGTACTTCCCTTAACAAGGAAGGAACTGCGGTCAAACAAATCCCGTGTCTCCGCGTGCTTCACTTCGGTTTACCCGTTCCTCTTCCACTCTCTCTTTACTCGCTAATAGATAGGTTTGCATATAGGGAAAATTCCACCTGTTAGTCTATCTAGATAATTTACCCTTTGTGCTAGGCCTAAAATTGAAAAAGTATTAAAAATTGGTGTAGCACCTATTCACCCCCCCTCTAGGTGCCCATACGATCCATTTCAGCGATGTCTTCATGTATGTTTGTGTGATTTGTGAGACCGTCGTACTCTGTTGTTTGTGGCTTCATTAAGCTAAAGCCGCGATCGTCTTGAGTCTACCGTCTAATTTTTTTTTGCAAAACTACTACTAAAATGATGAGATTGCGGTGTGTCGATTGGACGTACCGTGGTCAGCTTTTAGCTCCTTGTAATGACATTCTAATCGTAAAACCTCCCGTTCGTCCTGTCGCCCCACGGAACCCTAATTCCGCCGGCACAACCCCCCTCCACCTTCCCCTATCCTCCGCGCCGCCAAAGGCACATGGCCGGGCAAAGCCTGGCCGGCACCGACGCCGGTGGGGATCCTTCATCCTCTCGCGTGCCTGTGTGAGGATCCTGGCCAGATCCCGCATGCCGGGGCATGGTGCAGCCACCTGGCACCATGGCAGCGCTAGTTCGCTGGCACGTTGTGGCCATCACACCTCCGGCGTGCGGTGCAGTGTGGGTGAGGTGGCGACGCGGAGGAAGGCATGGTGTGCGGGCTGGCGGTGGCCGATCTCCGGCGTGCTGGCGACGGTGGCGGCGCAACTATAGGCAGGATGGACGGTGGGCCGACCTAGGCCATATGGGTTCGGATGGGCTACCCTTTTCCCGCTGCATCTCGACAACTCAGACTGCGGCACCATGGAAGTTGGGGTCGATCCCAAGGCACAAGGAACATGGTGGAGGCGACGTACTTCTCCGTCAAAGGTGGTCGGCCTGGCCGATTTGTGGATCATCCCACTTCCGGCACTGACGATGAGTTGAAGAGGCAAGGCTGCAGGTGAAAACCGAGCCAGATGGCGACCTCTGCGCCTTTACCTTGTTGAAGGCGTTGTCGTGCAGCTGTTGATGATCCACTCATGTTGCTCCGGGGAACCCTAAGATGTGGCTTCCAGGTCGGTCGATGGTGGCGTAACGGTGTCGCGTTCTCTCTTGGTAGCATCGTTTGTGGAGCAGCACTGGATGGAAGAGGCAAGAGAGGTGGAGTGGCTAGCGTGCGGGGAGGTGGTGCTACTTGGCACCGCGGTGGTGTCGGTGGCCGGTGTGGTGAGAGTTGGCACATCGATCTACAAGCTGAAGACGGTTTGGTGGAAGATAGTAAATGCGGCGACATCCGGAGCTTGTGTGTGGGTGACGTTCCTTGGATAGGCTGGGCGGATCTCGGGCTCCTTTTGCAGAGTTAGAGCCACTACGCCCAGACACTTCAGCTTCTCTTGTGAGTTGCTATAGAGAGAGTGACCATGGGAGCGGGTCGAAAGAGGTAGCTAGGTGTTTGCCAGATCTCGCCGGAGAGCTGGCGATAAGGCTATCGTTTTGCTCGGTGTGTTTTTTTTGACGATTTCGGTTTTGTTTGATCTTTGTAATGCTTTTGCCGTTTCTAATAATGAATAAAGACTGTGTGCATCGCTTGATGCAGAGGCCGGTGTTTCGCTCCCCATTTCGAAAAAACGTCGTAAAACCTCTCTCTTGTTCATGGAAAAGAAAAGTACTCCATTTAACCACTTAGGTAAAACAAATGTGTGCACCATTCTATAGTCTTGCATCATGCTGCTAGCCCTACCTCAGTGGAAATCTAATCATAATGATTTTCTACCTCAACTCTTCTTGTTTGGCAGACTGCGGTAAGAAGGAAACAACTCATACACACCATGATTCTTACCAACTTCAGTACCAATCATCGATTTTGTGTAGAATAAACGGTCCCAAGCGGTTTGGCGATGTACTGATGCATCTTGCAAACGCTACGTGCATAAAGCAAATAAAAGTGACAGCGACCTTCTTGCATGCGATGTCTGTACATGTTCTTTTGTGATGTATTCAAGTTGTCATTGTCAACAATCCCCAAACACATTTCTTCTTCCAAAAAAGCTCGAAAACACTAACGATAAAGAAAGATGGCTCATGTGTCTTTCTCTAAGATATGATGGCTTGCTGCCTTTTAAAAAGGAAAAATAATTAACGCCTATTGATAGAAAGGAGAAAATGCACTGTCATTTTCCATTTTTATAAGCAATGCCTCATCGATGTCGTTTGGTCGTTTCACCTTTTCTTGGAGTCCAAATTGGATCAAAAAAACTTTTCATGTGTAGTATTCATCTCTCGACTTTGTGTAAACATTTGCCCGTAAAACTGAAACTCTCTCCATGCAGAAATGGATACTGCGAGAGCCCTGAATAATTGACGGGTGACAAGTGGTTGTCCGATGAACTCGTCGGAGATATTTGATTGTATTTAGATTTCTCAAAATGTAGGGTTTTGGGACCTTTTCTTTCCTCCTGTGCACTCAGTATTGGATTTGGGGTATTTCTGCGTTAGGTCTTTGGTCCAAATACAAATTCTCAAATTTCCTTTGACCCATTATTGGAAGTGAAGTGACTCGAGATTGGAAAGGGATACGTACTTGAAACCAGTTCATGCTAAACTACGAGATGCATGGCGTTTTCCCGCCTCTTTGTCACCGGTAATGCCTGTTGTTTTCTAAAAACGGGAGTTAATGTCTTTGGCCATTGGCAACGCTTACCTAACTTCTCGAATGGCTCCGGACGAAGTATAGGAGAAATCTGTAGCTGGACAGCTCATGTTTGTACTAGTGGTGCTAAAGTTTAGTCCCAAATTGCTAGTGAAAGTTGTGTTTCACCACCTTATATACTAGATTGTTCTACCACTCATTAAAATGTGAGAAAAAGAGCAGCTCTCGCGCACTCCTCCTCCGACGCCGCCTCGTCATGATGCGCGCCACAGGAATGAGCCGAGCTCCTGTATTGTTTTTGCTGGCTGGGAAGCCCGGAAGGATCTTATCCTTTATAAGCAAAGGCACTCCAGTTTTAGTTCCTTGCGCAACCGCCTTCGTCTTCTCCATCCTAGCATACACTACAAATCGGGACAATAGACCTCTTGAACCACGCCTCTCGAGAACCTGTACGGGAGTGATGAGTTCCCCGACAACAACTTCTTCCCGGATATCTACGACCTTTACACTAACCTGAACATGGACGACATCGCAGCTGCTGCTCAATCACATGGTATATGTAGCATACCCATTTTGATTTATTCTAGGAGCTAGTTTTAAATTTGTTTTAATAAATTAAGTATGTCATTAATTTTTAAATTTTGTTTTAAGAAACCAAGTATGCAGCTAACTTTTCCGTAACTACTATTTTACTGAAACTTACATGATAGTTGGTTTCATTTGGTTTTTGCCCATGGTCGTCCAATTATGATCAACCGAGTGATAATTTTTCTAGCTACACTGTCTCATGGGGAGTTTTCTCACACATATTTTGGAGACTTTGATAGCGAATTTGTTCTCTTCATCTAAGTTGACTAGATACACTAAGAAATTAAGGAAACTACACACTAAAACATGTCCACATACATGTCTTCTATGAAAAGGTTAGAATATCTTACACCAGTGAACAGAGGTAGTAACATATTTCATTATGCCAGTCAAGCATTTATGTAAATTGCAATCAAAAGCTAGCCGAGGTGTCTGTAACCATGTAGTAATTCTCGTTCCACTAATGGATTAATTTTCTAAGTGCATATACCTGTCGATTATGGATATATAAGAGCATAACTTTGTTGAAATATATATTGTCATACAATGGGTTGCATTGGATTGTCTTATAAGTCGCCAACTTTACACAAAGGTAATACGCTACTAGAAAGGCTATAAGCACCCACAGTAATTCTAGATATTTGTTCTTTTTTTTCTCAACTGATTGATCAAATATACTCCATTCTCTTGTAACGTGAATCTGATTCGCTTTATTTTTTCATGCATTTGTATCATTCACACTTGACATCGCAATGGATTATCATAATCTCCACCTGCTTTTACCTATTTTAGTGTTTATCTGACCCTATTTTGCCTAGTTTTATCCTCCTTAATTTTCAACAACAGGTTATAAAATAAACACAACACATCACTATACATACAGTTCAGCAACAACAAACCGTGTATTAAAACTCAAAAGCCATTTTTCTCATCGATTTGATGTCATGTTTGAGGAGCTTTGCTCATGGACCTCTATAAATAGGGCGACAAGCACACCCGTTGCCACGTACTAGTACCATCACAGTACCCCAAAGAACACTTGGTCACTTGACTTATCTCCCTCTCAGCGTCTCGTACAACAAACGACGCAAGCAACAGAGGGACACTCTGCTGTCACTGGAACACACAGCCCGTGCCATGAGGCCAGGAGCGGAGTACCCCATGGCTCACGTCCCCGCAGTCTCTTCGGCGGCTGCGCCACGCTCGCCGTGGCAGTCGCCGGTCCCGTACCTCTTCGGCGGGCTCGCGGCCATGTTGGGCCTCATCGCGCTCTCGCTCCTCGCCCTGGCTTGCTCTTACTGGAATCTCTCGGGTGGTGCCCTCGCGGGCCCGGGCGATGACGACCAAGCCGACGGCGAGAAGCAGTCGGCCGACGGGCCAGCCAGGGAGTGGCAGGGCCACGTAGTGGTCATCATGGCCGGCGACGAGCGGCCGACTTTCTTAGCCACGCCTGCGTCGACGACGCGCCCAGACGCGGACGACGGCGGCACCGAGGCCGCAGCCGACGCGATGGCTTGCTGCGCGGCGTGCAGGTCGGAGGAGAGGAACCTGGCCGGTGCTCGGGGGGCCGGCACGCGGCCAGCCGGCTACGAAGACGACGCGCAGAGCCGAAGTGAGCAAGCTAGTAGCAGTATTATTTCCGTAATTATTAGCTAGCGGGGTATTACATTAAAGGTTTTCTCTATTTTTATTGGTTAGTTTTTCTCTTTTTGGTGTCTTCTACGCTGCCTAATTGAGTAACTGTAAATTGTATCTGTAGCTAGGCAATTATTAGAGATTTTGACTTCACTAAGTGTAGATACACATGTATCTATGTATTATACGACAGTTATCTTAGAACGGATGGAGTACTAGTTAATCCCGCGCAACAAGAACTTCACGGAGAAAATCAACTTTAAAAGCTGAAGATTTTAACTCTTACCTATGACCTTGAGTAGCAAACCTGTGCTGAAAGGAACTCTTACTATTTTTCAAGTAACCGAGGGTGAATACATGAGGATTTATAGAGAGCAGGTAGCCAAACCATGAGAAAAAGATTTAAAGATTTCTTTCTGAGGGTAAAAAAATTTACAGATGGATTAAGGCATCATAATGGCAGGTCAGACCTGAAGGCCATGGGCCATGGATCAGTGGGGTACGAAGACAGGTTTTGGGTGAGCCGTCAGGTCAAGTCGGCATCTATCCAGCGCCTCGTGCATGTGATTATGTGAGCATGCCATCCATAGCCGGCGATCCGAGCATATTGGAATTACGAACCCGGTGGACATCCAAATAAGAAGATTATCCCAACTGCGTGATTTCTCTCAACCATGCAGCTTATCCACCTCTACCGGTTAATTTTATTGGATTTGCTGGTTCTCATGTGTCCGAGAACTTCTTAGGTCTCAGTTATCTCTTTCACCGTTCAATGTACCTCGTGATTCGTGCATTGTGGGAGTTACAGATGAGTTGCAACTAAGATGTGATTGGAAATTCAATGAGTCACAACTAGGTTGCAACTAAGAGTTAGTACAAATCTTATAACTTACAACCTAAGAATTAGTTCAAATAGTAGGATGATATTGGCGACTTAGATATAAGGAGTTCTCATGTGTGTGAGATCTAGTCACTCCCTTTATTAAGCCAAATCTGTTTTCTGTAAGTTAGCCTCGGATCCATAACTTACTACCTCTGTTTCAAACTACTCCGCCGGCACGCTTATGTAGGTAGGCTAGTACTTTTTTATTTTTTATTTAAAAAAATCCTGAGATTTTTGAAATAGATAGTATAAAATGTACGAAAAATCCCAGAAATTTTTAGATAAAAATGAGAAAGTACTAGCCCACCTAACTAAGTCTCGTGCGTGCGGAGTAATTTAAAACAGAGGAACTATTCTCCTCCCTCACCACTTCAGCCTTTTCCTCTTCGTTTTGCCGCAAACGAAATAAATTGTCTGCATGATTGGTGAGGCAGGCGAACGTCCGGTTGCCTCATAGTCTCTCCCGGCAGCCTCCTCGTCTCTTCCTAAACAGCCCCTTCTCATCCTGCATGGTGTCTCTTCGTTTGCCATGGGAAGTCCAAGAGCATCTATAGCAGAACCCTTAAAAATCTCGAAATTTTAAAATAACCGTCACTTTGTGGTTTTTATCGAAAAGACGGTCAGATCAGACATCACAAACGGGGCTGGCCCTTAACTTTTTTAAGGGGGGCATCAAAAACACCCTCACCAGCCCTTAGATTTAAGGTTTTTGACTTCGAACGGAGACTGACCGGACAATGTCCCGTACCACTAGAAACCCTTGGCGGAGGGACATTTCAGACCCACGCCAAGCTTGCTCCCCTCCTCCCACCACCAATCGTCGATGTCGCTGCGCTCGGCCATCGATTCAAGACTCGTAGACCGATTTCGTCCGCGCAGAAGTTCGTCACCGCCCCCACTACTGTTCCCCCACCTATGGTAGGCCCTAGGTTGTCGAGCAATGGAGATCCATCTCCTGGTGGAGATGTGGCCTCCATGGATCCCGCGAAGAGCTCAGGGATGGTGGCTTGAAGCCCCGCCTTGCAGTTGCCGTTGCCTAGGACCGACGACGACATGTAGGTCCTTCCCTACCTCCTCTCGCTCAGACCTGGCCCATTCATCGCCACCGACTGTCGCTACGGTAAATTCGTCTATCTTTTTACCTTGCGAATCCATGTGCGGCATGGTTTGATTGACGACATGGATTTGAACAAATGTCCTATGTTATTGTAGATGGATTTGAGCTCGTGCGAGCACTTTTTGTTCGATGACTCATCGTTGTCCGACGACTCGGACATAGAGATGGTGCTCGACAACCACCGGCAGCAAATGTTTGTGGCCCTTCTCGCCATCAAGGACGACAAATACATCAGGAGAAAGTGGTGCCGAGGTTCCAACGTCGGTCGCCTTTGCATCCCTTGCAACCGCAAATTGGGGAACAACATGCTGATGCGAGATTATTTCGCCGAGGTACTAACCTGTCCACCTCACCTCTTTCGTCGACGATATCGAATGCGGCGATCTCTTTTTGTCAAGATAGTGAAACCATGTGATTCCAATTCTCCTACTTCACTCGCCAAACAAACGTTGCAGGCCTTCTTGGGTTCAACACGTACCAAAAAATCTCCGCGGCGACCCCAATGAAATTCCGGCTGATTATACCGACGAGTATATTCGCATAAAGTGTTCGTAGATTCGCGTGATACGAGTATTTGGTCTAGTGTATCTTCGAGCACCGAACGAGGATGATACAATTAGGTTGATGGCCATGAACGAGAAAAGAGGTTGGCCCAGCATGCTAGGAAGTATAGATTGTATGCATTGGACTTGGAAAAACTGCCCGAAGGCATGTCACGACATGTATTGTGGCAAAAGCCGTGATGCAACAATTGTGCTTGAAGTCGTAGCATCCGAGGACTTGTGGTTTTGGCACTATTTTTCTTGGCTTGTCAGGAACCCTAAATGATATCAATGTACTGCAAAGATCTCATCTATTTGCAAAACTAGCTAGTGGTGAAGCTCCTTCTTGCAACTACATTGTCAATGGTTTCAAATACACCAAGGGATACTATCTTGCCTACGGTATTTATCCTGGTTGGGCTACATTTGTGAAGGACCATCTCAAATCCCCAATCAGGAAATAAGCTACATTTGCAAAGGCACAAGAGTCAACCCAAAAGGACATAGAGAGAGCCTTTGGTGTTTTGTAAGCTAGGTTTGCCATTATTTGAGGTCCTGCTTGTTTTTGGGACAAGAAATCACTTAATGATACAATGACATGGTGTGTCATTCTTCACAACATGATTATTGAGGATGAGAGGGATCTAAACTTGGAGATACTCTACGACAATATTGGTATCCATGTGAAGCCAACTAGAAATCCATATTGTATTCAATCATTCTTCAGACTTTCCGAGAGATTGAGAACATCACCACACACCGTCAGCTGCAACATGATCTCATTGAGCACCACTGCCAGCTGCATGAGAGTCAGTAGACTCCCACTATTATTCATTTCAATTTTTATTCAATCATGTGTTAGTCCAAAATATTATTTGCACTGTGAACTATTCTTGTATTGGATTATTGTTTAATTATTTGATTTGAATAATTATTGTAATTTGGATTATTGTTGTAATGTACAATTAATATTTTTCATGTTTTAGTTCATATTGATGTCATATTTTATGTGGAATTGAGAGATATATGTGAATATTGTGAGAAAACATATGGATTTGAGGTTTAGGCCGTTGTTGCGGCGAAACGACAAAAAATAATATTCTCTTTTGAGATTCGTATATAAAGGGTTTGTTCCGCCCTGGCTCTTTCGGCAGGGAAAAATGTGTATATCTCGGTCCTTATACGTGTTTTATGGGTCAGCCTTTTAAGGAGTCTGGTAGAGATGCTCTAAGGAGGGTATCCCAAGGTAGTGGATGATAGGGAACCTCCAACCAAAGGTGAATTTCTCCCACCTTGAATGGATTTGATCCTTTGTGTTAATCTGGGGCTTTACAAGAACGGGTGGACTGCATATACTAGAGAAAATCGATTAGGACAGTCATATATTCCTTGATGGACCAAGGTATTTCAGTCATCCTTCCGGTGTTTTTTCTTAGATTTTTTGTAGGATTTCCATAGTTGGTTTGAGTGGTGGGTATCTATAGCACTGATTAGCAAATTAGTTGTATGATGAATAAAAATCTGGATTGAAATTCATGGAGTGTTTTTGTTGGTACAATTTTGAAGACCTTCACCAATCCGGCTGTTAAGCTCGAGGCTGAGGGTCACGTCCATCTAATAGCGTCTGGCCACTAGCACGTGTGGTCTTATTTATATTCAGTTTGTCACCTTACATATTTGTATGTGCACAACCAACTGTAATCGTGAGTAATGTTGGGACATGTCTATCCATATGCAGGTGTGTTGGCTGCCCAACTACAGCCTGTGAAGTTCAAGACGTTTCAACCATTGATCGAGATTCGTATCAAATGGCTGAGGTGCTCCTTTTGAGAGGAGTAGAAAAGAAAACCCTAGCCACCTTTGGTGTTAGAGTGAGAGTGAGCAAGCAACCATCGTGGCTACTACTGTGAGAGTGAGCAAGCAACCATTGTGGCTGCTGCTGTGAGAGGGTGAGAGAACACATAAGAACAACACAACCTAGTGAGAAGAGAGAAAGAAGAAGGAGAGGTGATTTCTGTCTAGATTTTTGGGATCTGACCGGTTTGTCTTTAAGATGGTGTTTAGAGGCTCAAAAGTGCTTGGATTACCTCCAAACTTGGTGAACTTGTTCTTTACTTTGGGTACTTCGATCTGGTTAGAGGGTTTGAGATTTGGGTTAGTGTAGCATCAGTTTTGAGAGCGGTTTAGTCAGTTCAAACTGCTATAGTTTTGAAAGATGAACAGTTTGGGTAGGAAAACAGTCTAATTGAGATGAAATTTGGTGTGTATGTTGGTAGCTTATATGTCTGCTTGTCTATCAAGTTTGGTGCTGATTAGATCTGCGGTTTAAGAGCAGTTTGCTAATTATCGATGAGGACAGAAACTATGATATCTCTACTTTATTGTAATCTCCCTTTTAAGTGGTTGTAGTAGTTATTGTCGTCGGTTGGCAACATGTTCATTGTGTTGTACATCTCTAGAATTTCTAGATAAGACTCTGTACCCAGGTTGCTCAAAGTGAAACTTGTGTGGACCGTTTGGTCCATAGCCATAGTTTTTTCCTCCTCACCTCGAGGTGGAGTGCATGTGTTTGTTGTTTTATTTCTTCTACATATATGTTGATTGAAGATATCCTCAGAGTTAATTGCAAGTAGCGGGGGTTGTGTATCATCCCCAACAAAGTGGTATCAGAGTAGAGGTTCAGTTTTGTATTCAGTTTTAGAGTATGGTTTGTTTTTGCCTGATTGCATTTGCTTGTGGTGAAAGATGGAAGTGAATAACAACAAAATGATTTCTTTGAATGGTACAAATTATCAAGATTGTAAGAGCAAGATCAAGGACTTACTATATGTAAAGGAATACTAGAAGCCGATGTTCTCCACTAAGATGCCTGATGATATGAAGCAAGGTAAATTGGAGGTACTTCATCTCCAAGCTTATAGGTTCATCCGATAATGGGTGAATGATAATGTTTTGAATCATATCGCTAATAAGACACATGCAAGAACCTTATGGTAAAAATTGGAGGAGTTGTGTGACCGCAAAGATGGTACCAATACGATTTTCTTGATCAAGACATTGATGCGTTTGAGGTAGGAGGGAACTCCAATTACAAATCATGTGAATGAATTTTAGAGCATTATAAATCAGCTATCTTCAATGCGAAACACATTTGAAGATGAAGTGAAAGCCTTGCTGCTACTTGGATCATTACTGGAAACTTGGGAGATATTTACGGTCACGGTTTACAATTCAGCACCTAATGGAGTTGTCACTTGGAACCTTCTGAAGACCAAGGTACTAAATGAAGAGTCTAGAAAATTGCTAATAAGGATGGTTCTTACACACATTCTGAAATGTTAGTTACCGAGTCACGGGAGAGAAGCAAAAGTAAAGGTCCAAGTAAAGGAGGAGAAATAAGTAGAAGGAAATCAAGAGGCAAAGACAAGTACTGTGGCACCCTGATCCGGAGGATCGGAATGACTCACATTCCCGCCCTAGAAACATATTAATATGACAACTTAGCAAACAAAAACAATACTAATACATATAGGGCATTGGAACCTAAATATGTACAAATATTATAACAGATAGTGTGTCTTAGTTCATCACGCCACATGCGCACACAATAGTTTTTACATTATTTATTTCACATTAGGGGTCTCGATCAGATCTTATGGGAATAGTGAAATAGATAATGACGTAGACGTGGAAGGCTTTAGACACATGGTTCTGCTTGGGATACCGATTTCTAGTTCTCGTAAAAAAGGTACTCGACAATCAGGGCTGCAGAATTTGACATGCTAAAAGCTAGTCTGAGTATGTTGAATATACTCGCAAGTCATGAAGAAAAGACAAACAATTTGAGAGCTATATGGCATGGCATAAGTTCTGAAAGGTATCAGTGTATAAGTATAGAATATAAACGGTTCGACTTATCTTACCAACTTACCTTCGGAGGGGAGATCATATGGTGGAAATGAGTATTCACGTTCCCACGTTAATGGTAATGCGGTGGAACGAATACTTGGTTTCACCATACAACTCATTGTAACCACACTAGGCTCATTAGCCTCTAACAACAAAGGCAAGTAACAATATTATCGTGTTCAAATTTAGTGAAGTTTCTCTGAACTTTGCACGATTAAACTCCTAGTGTGACTCGATTCAAACATGTTCCATGACCTAGGAACAAGGCTAGACTAGATTTGACTAACTACAGCGACTGCTAAAGTCATACCAAAGCAAGATATATTATCATGACTATTCATGCTACAGAGGAACTTTCTCTAGCCACTGACTCTTCTTACGAATGTAGTCCTATGATGAAAACACTAGGTTTTCTAACCGTGATGTACACAAGGTTGAGTCTACCGCTTGTAGGAATTCGATGGAATTTTGTAATGGAATCTCACTTCACAACTAACTTCCTGTTGTAGAGATGAGAAACAACTTCCTCAATAACTTGATCCCTATTCTCTTTGTCATGCTCATCTAATTCTCTGGTACTTTCTCTAGTCTTATGTGTACCGAGCCTAGTTTTTTAGGCGAACCCGTACGGATCTTCAGAGAAATCATATGCTACATCCTCCTCTTTTTCCACATTTCATCCTCTTGTATTTGCTCATTAGTTTCTACATTCTTGGGACCAAAAATAACATTTGTGTTAGAAATATTTCTCACACCAGTTACCCTCATGTTCCTAGAAGCTATTTTTGTTGCATTGATAAAAGTTGCTTTTTTCATACATTTGATAACCTCTAAGTGCAGGGGACAGTTGCAACGCTCTCAATTAGGAAGTATGGGGTATCGAACCACATGAGTAAGAAGGTAAAGCTATTTATTTTCTCCAATTAGAGTGTCACAATTATAGTTATCTATGCACTAAACAAATTAAATTGTAGAGATTGCCTGAAAGTAAAATGCGAAAACAATAAATGTAAAAATGGCCCACTCCTTTAAAATGCAAGAGAACAAGCTGGAGGCTTTACTCTTATGTAAAAAATAGACCTAGGTTCATGGGTTCTCTCGATCTCTCTCTCCAATAAAAGTGGTGATCATGTAACAAATTATAAAGTACACACAATTTTTATACTTTAACGACATCATTTATATTGGAAACATGTTCTAGAACACACAATTGAGATGGGAGGTACCATATGTGTGCTGGTGTCACTTAGCGTGCCATTTATGTCACTTGGACACAAGTACTTGTTCTAGTTTTACCCCTAGATGCGCGTATACCAAAAGAATATGGTGCTATCTTTTACTTAGTGGTACTATTTTTGTCACTCAGTGTAACACCCTCGAATTGACCCTATGCAAGTTTTAGCGATTCCCGCCAAACTCGCATAGAAACGATTCAAAGATGCCCACCAGTCACTTGCGTGCGGGTGAAAAACAAAGTAATATCATTACACAATAGTTCATGATGGAACCCACAAAACATATATATACAACATCAGCTCAATGAGTCAAGAATACAGATATACATTACAAAGATCCAAACCACCTTGAAAACGATACACATCCAAGTACGGATAAGATGCAAATGGGGCTAAGAGCCCTGAAGAATAACCAATGGCGTCCATAACCATGCCCTAGCCAAGGCGGAAGGGTAACCCTGCTAACAACATCGAACTTATACCTGTTAAACAAAAAGGGGCCGACAAAGGGCAAAGGAAAAAAGAGAGTGGTCAGTACTGAGGCCAGTACACAGCAAGTCTAGAATTCGGTGACTCTCGCCTACATAGGTATGATGGACTGAAACAGCAGCGAAGCATGCACTACACAACTTATAGAGACTCGATACAACTGTCAGCTATCAGAGAGGGATAAGAAAGACCTATTCGAAATCAACCTGTTATTAACACCAAACATACCCATCCTGGTATTTCTCACTCGAGACCAAACGAGGAAGTCCTTCCAAGAAAACTCACACAATTGGCTTTTTTATTCATTCATTCCATGGTGGTTATCCAACTTAATAGTCATATCAGATACAAGTCAGATTACAGCAGTAATTATTTAGTTATAGTTTTCTATGATCGAGAAAATATGCTCCAAGTCGTCCATAACCGCAGACATGGATTTTTGAAAAGATTTAACCCTGCAGGGGTGCACCAAAGTATCCACACTCACTTCCATCCTTTTTGCCAAATCAATTAACATACACCCATCGGTATGTCGGCGGGGCTTCGGACACGATGTGTTCCAAGACCTAAAGCAAGTACATGGGGGCCACCCTACTAAGCTACCCGTAATAAAGTCGACCGGCTCTGAAGACGGACCTAGAGGTTGTGAGATCGGCCGAGAGATCAGAGGCCATAGGTATAGTCCTCAACATAACCAGCCACATCCTAAACAGTAGATGTGCTCCACGCGCAGTAGTAAATAAAGCAGTAAAGCATGACATAAGTATATGATAGTAATAATGCCCTAAACTAGTTTGTGGCCCCTAGCATAGTACTTTGAAATCAGGTAATAAGCCGATAGGGGTGCCCACACACCCCTCATGTGGTTAGCAAGCTCGGTCTTAGAAAATGTGTCAAGAACTCGGGGTCCTAGGTGGACACAAGTGGGCGGGTAAAAACCAAATAACATCTATTACCCACCGGTGCCTCTGCATTATATATGTTTCCAGCATTTTAATTGATAAGTTGTAATAAAAGCCATGATCATCTCTAGCATTAACCATGTGCCAACCTCTCAACATCGGTGGAACATCGACGATGAGAAGAAACACCTGAGCAAGCAACTATGACTCACAAGGCCAACTATCTACCCAATAACAGGCAAGAGGAGGTGTCCAAAGCAATATAGGGGCTGTAAGAAATATAAATGGTACGGAAACTAAAGCATCACAATACGGATAACAATAGATCAACAAGAGGAAATAAAGACTATAAACGTAAAATAGGTAGAAAGGGGAAGAATGCTCGCCTGGGTAACATTGCCGAAGATACATCCAAAGAACGGGTCAAAATTGGTATCAACTCAACGTCCTAATCCGTGAAGAAGCAAAGCGCTACAAAAACACCGGATGCACGATTTAATAATACGGCAAAAGATCCGGCTTGTTTATGATATGATGCATGGCATGGCAAAGATGCGATGTAACTGTCAATATTAAGCGGAATCGGGATACCGACAATTAATTAGAAGATTCATGTTGTTTAGATACCCCACAGTTTCAATGTTGACTTCACAAGGCAAAACATGGCATCAGTTGAAAGCGCATGTATGCCCCCATGTGTGGTTTTGGTAATTAATGACAATCCCTATGGACTAATGTGCAAATTGAGTTTCACTTGTAGGTTTGTCCATTGGCATCGCTTGGACCATGTGTTGGTTTAAAGGATGAAAAAGAAGAAGCTTCGTCCAAGGGCTTTGTGCCTATTGGAATCAAGTAGAAGAAGAAGAAGAAGATCGAGTCAAGTATGTCTTGAAGAAGAACAATACAATGGAGTTCCTCATGGATATCTTCAAGACATCATCAAGAAATGTAGTGCAAGCTCAAGATGCACCATCTCGAGAAGATCTCATGCTTGGAGCTTGCCATCCTCGGCAATCATGGAATGATGAAGTCAAGTTCGAAGAAGAGGCTTCCCCATGGAGTATGGGGGCGCATGTCTCAAGACTTCATCAAGCAAGAGCAAGCAAGTGTAATCAAGAAAGGTGTTCCATCTTGAAGGTGACAAGATCGTCTACATCAAGCTCAAGTGGGATGCTCAAGGCAAAGGTATGATCTTGATAGGGTTTCTTCTTTACCAGTCTCTTGTAGTGTTGGGAGACCGGGTTTAGGATAGATAGCCGTACTATCAAGAGGGGCTCTCGAGTGGGTGACTCATTCGTATCTTTCGGAGAGAGCTCAAACCTTTGCATACATAGCATCATCTTTCTTGGTTTTTGTTTGGTTCTTGTCCATGTGAGGATCTAGAGCTTGGGGTTATCTTCATAACAAGCCCTAGTTCATCAAAAACGGATTTCCCTTGCATATCTTATTGCGTTTTTGATCTTGCGGGTTTTCCGGCTCCACGCCTTGGGAGGTATCTCACATATATATTCATGGTATTTTCTCCTTTGGTGATATCCAATATTTCGACACCTTGCGGGTTTTCTGGCTCCACACCTTGTGGGTTTTCCGGCTCCACACCTTGGATTCTACACGTCGTTATCTTTCCAACAAAATTGGTTATCTCGTTTGGAGTTCGGATGCATAAGTTGTGGCAGTTCTGGTTTTGAAATTTTTGCCTGACCGGTAGTTCCGGCGGGCTACCGGTAGTACCGCCAGGGCAGTTGCCGCCGGTAGTACCGGTGTTAATTCTGGCCCAACTTCCGGCAACCCCAAATTTGGTTCAGTACCCTCTCTGCTTGGTTAGCGCTATTTGACGGAACTTGGATCGGATTTTTAGGCGATAGTACCGCTAGGATATTCTTGCCACCGGTAGTTCCGGTGAAGCAGCGGTAGTACCGGCCAGGCTCACGTTTTTATTCTTTTTCTCTCTGTTTTCTGACCGTTGGCTGGGTGCCACTAGTAGTATCGGCCACCCACCGGTACTATCGGCCGTGCGTGATTCTGTGAGTAATGGGCAGATCGGGGAGCCCTTTAAAAGGAGCTCCCCTTCCCCCTTCGGCCCCAACTAGCTTTTTCTTGGTTTTCCCTTCTCGCTCTCCTCCATTGTTGACCTTGAAGAGCTTGCCCTCTCCCCTTCTCCCTCCTATGATTCTTGCATCTTTTTGAGGGATTTGAGAGAGGAGATCTAGATCTACAAGCCTCACCAAGCCAAATCTCGTCTTTGTGAAGGAATCCTTGGGATCTAGAGCTTGGAGAGTTTTGTGTTCTCCTCTTGTGTTCTTCCTCCCTTATTCCCCCAATAGCTTTTGTAGCTTTGGTGGAATTTGAGAGAGAAGGACTTGCCTCTTGCATTTTGTGCACAGGTTTGAGTTCTCCTCGGAGATTCGGCGAGTTCAAGCCCTTGGGCTTGTTTCTCTTGGGTTCTTAGAACCCTAGACGGTTGTGTGGTTGGATTGTTGAACTTTTATGGTCTTGTAGCCTTTTGTGGCCTTGTTGCCTTTTGTGGCTTTGTAGCCTTTGTGGCATTGTTGTTGGGAGCCTCCAATTGAGCTGTGGAGATTGCGCCAACCTTGTACGGGTTCGGTGACCGCCCTCAAGTGTCCCATAGTGGAGCGTGAGTGGGCCTTTGTGGCGAGCTCACGGGAGAATAGGGTGAGCCTTTTGTGGAGTCGGTAGGTTGCGTGCCTTCGCATCTTGGGGTGAGGCCTTGTGTGGCGTTGGGTGAGCATCGTGCCACCACACCTCGAGGTGAGCCACTTGTGGCGTTCGAAGTACATTGCGCCCCCGCACCTCTCCAACGGAGACGTAGCTTCTTTGGAAGTGAACTTCGGGAAACAAATCATCGTCTCCGTGTCCATCGGTTATCTCTCAACCGAGCCCTTTACTTATGCATTTTACAATGTGATAGCCTTCGTGCTTGAAGTACTATATCTTGCTATCACCTTGTTGCTTGTCTTGCTTAGCATAGGTTGGTGGTGCACTTAGTGAAACTAGTGGATATAGGTTTTGGCTTGATAAATTAAACGTTAAGTTTTATTCCGCATTTATTAGAGCCTAAACCGTAATATTTTTAAAACGCCTATTCACCCCCCTCTAGGCGACGTCCATTTCCCTTTCAATTGGTATCAGAGCAAGGTCTCTCGTTTCTTAGGCTTCACCGCCTTGAGAGTAAGGATGTCTCCTAGGGGTTTAGTGCACTCTCACACATTTACTTTTGATGGCACAAATTATGATGTTCGGCGCATTCGCATGCTTAGTCATTTCCGGGTCATTGACCCAAATATTGAGCGAATTTTAGATATGGGCTTGTCTCCTCCTATGGATCCTCAAAATCTATCTTTGGAGGAGGAGACAAACTCTTATCTCGAAGCTCAAGCATCTAATGTGCTGGTTAATGTTGTGAGCTTTGTAGTTCTTTCGTCAATCATGCCTTTTCGGAATGCTCATGATATTTGGACCAAGCTTCAAGCAAAATATGATGTGTCCAAGCTTAATGAGGATGATTGTGTTCCCTCCACCTCCGGTCGTGATGAGTTCTCATCTTCTTCCACTACACCAATATGTGAGTTGTCACAAGGTAATGATATGGTGAGTGGTGATAGAACTTGCAATGTGGATAGTGAGATTGTCACTCATGCTTCTTCATATCTATCTCATTGCAATGTTGTATCTTTGGGCATGAACACATGTAGGACCATATGTGATTTACATCCTAGTTGTGATTGCCCTTGCATATCATGTAGAAATGGATTGAATATATCTCATGATGATATGCTTGTTTTGCCTTGTTGCCATGATAAATGTGCTTCTATTTCCTCTAGTACTTGTGTTGCTAACCATGTAGAGGAAATTGAAGAATGTGTGGGCCAAGGCAAGGTTGCTATTGAAGCTTCAAGTGTTCCCCCATCATCACCTTCTTCCAACATTCACTTATGCCTCATGGCTAAGGAATCAAAGGTAAATTCTCCTTTGGACCCCAATGCACCTCTTGATGATGTGAATGTTGACTTAGATGAAGTAGATGATGATGTTGCTTCTCTAAAAGAGAAGGGGGATCTAGTCCTTCGTGCTCTACACAAAAATGAAAATGCTTGCTCTACTTTCACTGAAATATTGAACTTTGCCATTGAAAGTAAGAAACTAATTTATGAGCATGAGGACACAATTGAAAAAATGAGTAGTCTTGAGCGTGAGTATGCTAATGACATTGCAAACCTAAATGAAGCTCTAGAAGAGGAACAAACCACCAAGAAATATCTTGAGGAGACCTTTGCTCTAGAGCTATCTAGAGTGAAGAAATCTCATGATAGAGAATTTGAGGTGGCAAGTGCCCTCCAAATTAAGAATGATGAGCTTGAAGTTGCTTATGCCAAACTCCTTGAGGATTTCGAGCACCTCAACAATAGCTCTAGGGTCATCAATGGGGGCGCTCATCAAACCCACCGAGTCACATGAGCAACTTAAAGCATCATACACTAAAGAGCTTTCCAAGTTTCCCTCACCTCTTACTACTATTGATGATTGATGACCCACAAGTATAGGGGGTGTATCGCAGTATTTTTGATAAGTAAGAGTGTCGAACCCAACGAGGAGCAGAAGGTCCTGGCTAGTGGTATGGATCAGGAATTCTCTGCAAATACTTAGCAAACGGATTTTTAGGGGTTTTCGATAAAGCAAGTAAACAAAGTACGAGTAAATAAAAGACAGTAGGAATAAATGCAGCAAGTGGCCCAATCCTTTATGCAGCAAAGGACAAGCCGGTTGTATTACTTAAGATGACCAAACGTTCTCGAGGACACATGGGAAGACTATCAAGTGCTTTCGCTTCATATAGTCGATTAATCTTCTTTAGCTTGCTAAGTGTTGTGTGGGTGAACCTGTGCTAATGTACTGCCCCATCAAAGACTAATACATACTTGTGATTATACCCCTTGCAAACATCCGTAAGTACAAGAAAGTAATTAAGGTAGAAACCTAACAACAACTTTAAACTCTAAGACCCTTATGTCCCTTGTGCAATGGTTTCCTAACGGGGGTTCAGGTTTCTGTCACTCCGGCAACCCCTACGATTAGTAGCCAAATACACAATGCATTCCCCTATGCCCATATAGGTGAAGTGTCATGTAGTCGACGTTCACATGACAACACTAGAAGAAGTACACCACAACTTAAATAACAATCTATTGAATCTTTCTCAATGCAACTCCACTACTAACAACAAGACTTCTCCCATGTCCTCAAGAACAAAACGAACTACTCACAAGACATCATATGGATCATGATCAGAGACGGAATAATGATGTATAACAATCTGAACATAAACAATAATTCAATGGTTCACTCAATAGCATCAACTACAAAGAGTAATCAACACCGGGAAAGTTTCCCCTATGAACTATGCAAGATTCAACGCAATTGTTACAGCAATATGGAGATGGTGATGAGGGTGCTGATGGTGATGATGGTGGTGGTGATGATGATGATGATCCCGATGAAGTCCAGCTTGATGGTGGTGTTGATGGCGACGATCTCCCCTCTCCGGGAAGGAATTCCCCTCACAGAAATCTGTCTACCGGAGAGATCTTTCTCTCTTGGTGTTTTCCACCCTGCAGAGGCGGCAAAATCTTTCTATGGTCGCTCCCTGAGTCTTAGGGATTCAGGAGGATGATATACGCTAGAGGGGAGAGGCTAGAGTGGGCCAGGGCGGCCACACCACCTCCAGGCGCGGCCTAGGCCTACCCGCGCCATGGGGTGGTGTGGCCCCCCTGTGGCCCACCTCCACTCCATCTTCTGGCATCCTTAGTCTTCTGGAAAAATAGGATTTTCTGTATATTTTCCCGGATTTTCTGATCTTCGTGAATTTTGCCTCGAAACAACACATTTTCCATCAGAATCCTGACTGCAGCGGTCCATGCTCCAAAAGTCATCAACCATGCAAAAATAGATGAAATAACATAAGTATCACCTCTCAATACGAAATATATCAACGAATAATAGTGAATTAAGACATACAATAGTGATGCAAAATGGACGTATCAACTCCCCCGAAGCTTAGACTTCGCTTGTCCCCAAGCGAAACTGAGCTCAATAAACATGGCCTCAGGTTTATGGAGTGAAGAGTCGATAAAAGAATATGGACAAGAAGCATCACATTCATCAAATACATAGATCATAATAGAAGACAACTCACTATTATATAACTCAACTTGCAATAACTAAAGGAAACACAATAAAGATACATAAAGTGAATCATAATTGGTAATGGCAAACTTAGCTCTTGGTCGAAGAATAGTTGATAATTTGCCAGAGTTCACAAAAAGCTGGCTTTCAATGATAGCTTTCAAAGTAGTAAACATCAAGATAAGAGCAATGTGCAAAACAAGGAACATAAGACATGATTGCATAAATCATCATATGAATGAATGAAACACAACAACTCAAAATACTTGCTGAGATAGAAGGGAGAAGGTTTACTGACTCAACTACAAAGTAAAAGAAAGAGAAAGGCCCTTCAAAGAGGGAAGCAGGGATTTTAAGTATCATAAAGAGCTCCCAAAAATTATGATACTTACTAGCTTTAAGCTCTCATTGCCCCTATCATAGGCATCTTTAGGTGATTAATGTTAAAGTGACACAACTAAGAGGATATGCTTGACAAGTTATAAGTTGAAATCTCATGCCCCTTACTTATGAGTACCGATCCTCATGCTACTCAACTTCAGTCACGAGCAAGCTCTTGTCATTGTAAATACATGCGTATCATTGAGAACCGCCAACGGGGTACCCCTTGAACATGACATAGGAGCTATCCCATAATCAAAATGACAAGGCAAGCAGATAATGAGCATCTCAGCGATCTTTTTATTTGCTATTTGCATAGGTTTTTATTGAGGATGCTTCATAGAATGCTCACTATAGTTATGCTGCAAGTTTTCACCATGATTAGGCATGGCTTAGGCTAGCGGCCCAGGCGTTTCTCTAACACACATATAAACTGCATGATCTTACAAGTTCCACTTTTATTTCACATTGCCGGGATCCATAAGCAAAAGAACATGATATCAACTAGGTACAAAGTACCAAATGAAGTGTTGAAAGCGGTCCCCATGATACATGGTTTGGCTAACTTCAACTCATAGAGCGCAAGCATATACGCAACAAAGAAGGACCCAATGGTTCAAGTTTATTAAATGCAAGAAAGTAAAGTGTGCCATCAAGTTCGTGAGAGCTTTAATCACTAATTTTCACATAACAAGTTTAATTTGGGAGGTAGATAAAACAAGAATTTACTTGGAATAGCAATAATGCTAATAGGTAGGTATGGTGGACACAAATGGCATGGGTTTTTGGTTTAAAGGAGGTGGATGCACGAGAAGAATACCCTCTCAATACAGGTTTTTGGCTAGCAAGGCTGGGTAGCAAGTATAAGAGTTGAAGGAAACAAACAAACATACAAGTGATAAAGACAAACATGCAATCTTCCTTGGAAACACAAAAGATCTTAACTAGAGAATACTAGACTTATGGGCAAATCAAGAAAGAAAGATGATGAAATTATTTTTTTCTCTAGAGTACTTCTATCCTTTTCTTTTCAACTCTCAAAAAGGTGTTGCTACTGACCGAGCCAGGTTTGCCAAAACAAACTAAATTAACTCAATGATCCCAAAGTGCTACCAATACTAACAATAAGATCAATCATATAACCACAAATTGAAAACTAATAAAAGCTATGCAAACGAGTGAATGATAGAACTTCTCATTAATATTCCATAACAGAAACTCACACCAAGGGATACATATCTAACGAGAGAGGGGACACTTCCATAATGCAAACCATCCTACATAATAACTCCTCTATTCATGATAAGACTCTACTAATAAGGTAAAAAGATAGAAGATAGTGATGTGATACCGCGGCACTCCCCCAAGCTTGGAACAAACCAAGGGGATGCCAAACCTGATGACGAATTACTCCTTCGGTGGTGGTGGTATCCTCTCATCTTCGTCCGTCTTCCAGGGTAAAGGCTTCCCACCAACAAAGGACATCGTGGTTTCCAACATCCTGAAACTTGTAGGAGCACTTATGCGTTTAAATCTAGCCTTATACTCACAGTTTTGATTTTGAACATCATAGAACTGTGCTTGCAGTTTGTTGGTTGTTTGGAAGAGTGAGAAGACTTTGACTTTGAGTTTAGAAGTCTCCTTTTGGTGCTCAGTGATGAGTTCGGAAAAAATCTTATCGATGATATCCACTTCGCGCTCCGCCATCTTCCTGTACCTAAAGACTTCTTGCTCCAGTACTTCCATCTTGTCCTCCAGACTTCCTTCCCCTTTAGGGCCTTGAACCTCTTTAATCCGGACCTCCCCACCTTCGAGCAACAACTCCTTGGGATGAATCTTCAATTCTCTCATGTATGGGTTGATGATATCTTCTAAGGAATCTCCTTTGGATGATCCAGAGGAAGACATTGTGGCTCCAAATCTGGGATTCTACCTGGCAGAAACAGATTGGAACAAAAACACGACGAAAACACGATATACGAACCTCAGGGGATCCGGGGGGTTATATATATTACGAAGTTTCACATCAAAAGGAAGATACTGGGAGAAAACGAGTCGGAGGCGGAGTCCGGGGTGGACTCACCACCTGGCGGCGCGGCCAGGGGAGGTCCCACGCCACAGGGTGGTGTGATCCACCCTGGCTCTGATTCCGTCCCTCTTTCTCTTCGTAGCTTTCCTTATTGACTGAAAACTGCAAAAATATAGTTGGATTGTATTTTCGCGGAACTTTTCTTACCAGAACTGTTACCTATTTGAAAACAGACTCTGCAGGTCTCTAAATTTGGTATTTAGTGGATCCTTTCGGAGTCACCACTTGAATCATCAATATCTTCATATTCATATACTTATTACTTGAGTCATAAAACCCTTCTCTTCCTTATTAACCATTGTCTCCACTTCCTGGAAATTTCTTTCACACAAAACTTCACACAATTCTCATTCGCAACATTAGTATAAGTGAAGTGATAAAACCTTTTGAGTCCAACTTCAACTGAAAACCATCAAAACAAAAGCCACTGTAGCAACTCCTTCCGAAAACCCAAAAATAATTCAAAAAGGAAATCGAATAAAGAAGCAAATGCAAGAGTGGCAAAATCTGTCAAAACAGCCCAGCAGGTAAAGATCATTTTTTTCGAAAATCTTCTGTTGCTCAAATCAAAAAGTGCAAAACTAACGAAAGTTAAATAACAACCTAGGGCAGAAGCACTAAAAATTACAGCTCAATCCGACATACAGAGATCTCTCACGAATTTTTACGGTGAAGCATAAAAATCTGTTCCGGGACAGCAACTTTCCCAAATCTTACTTCTCTCTCATTAGAGGTTGATCTTGACACAAAAACCAAACAAAACGGATAAGGAGCGGTTATTACCGAATTAATAACTTCCAAGACTCAAAGAAACAAAAACAAACTAAAAGCAAAAACAAATTGGGTTGTCTCCCATAAAGCTCTTTCTTTATAGCCATTAAGATGGGCATGATAATTTTGAAGAACCTCTCATAGGGATATGATTTAAAGTGAAAGAGAGTATTAAGAAGCAAACACACACGCACATTTAAGTCTAACCCACTTCCTATGCAAGGGGATTTTGTAAACAAACAAGTTATTGAAACCAGAGGCAACTTGCATAAGAAGGCAAAAGAAGTGCAACATAAAAACTTTCAGCATAAAATGAGGAAACTTGATATTATTGAGATGCATACGAACACTTTTCCCTCTTTCATAGTAACTTTCAGTATCATGCATAAACATAACAATATAGCTATCACAAGGACCAACGTAGCAATGATCACTTATTCTAACAGAAAACACGGGAATACTAGCTCTCATAACACTACTTTGTGAAACAATATTAGAGGTATCCTTACAAAGGATAGGGTGTCCCTCTTTTTCATATTTAGTAACAAAGTCTTTCACATTTGCTATTATAGGTTCATTAACCATTTGTTTATCAGGTTCAACAGCTTTACTTGTACTTTCATTAACCATACTAGCTATCATAGAATGTTCCTTAATCCTAACTGGGAAAGGCATTTTCTCAATATAAGGTTCAGGTAAAACGTGATTAGCAGTATAAACTTCAGTATTTCTTGCAGGAACACTCTTAGGAACATCTTTATAAGGCTCATGATACTTATTCCACTTCTTTTTAGGCACTTCAATATAGGAAGCAAAAGCCTTAAAATAAGAAGCAATAGCTTGAGAGTATAGACCATAAGCATTTTTAATATTTTGAAACTCATCAGTTTCCATAAAAGATTCAATGCATTCATAATTTATACCCGACTTTCTACCTTTGTCATTCTCCCAAGCTTCAGCATTGTCTTGAATACGGTCCAGAAGATCCCGTTTAGCTTCTTCTTCCATGCGAGTGAATGATCCAGCACAAGAATCATCCAATAAATATTTATCATGTAGAGGGAGCCTTGCATAAAAGTTGTTGATAATAATATTGTTGGGGAGCTCATGAATGGGACATTTGAGCATTAGTAACTTCAATCTCCCCCAAGCATGAGCTGTACTCTCTCCATCAAGAGGCCAAAAGTTGTATATTTGATTCCGATCTTTATGAATCTCACTAGGAGGATAAAACTTTGAATAAAAGAGAGGCACTATTTCCTCCCATTCCAGAGCTTGACCATTCTTCAGCAGCTTATACCATTCCACAGCTCTTCCTTTTAGTGATAATGAGAATAATTTCTTCTTAACTTGATCTATAGTAATACCTGCACACTTGAACAACCCGCATAATTCGTGTATAAAGAGTAAATGATCACCGGCATCGACAGTTCCATCCCCAACATAGTAGTTATCCATAACACGATCAATAATTCTTGTAGGTATTTTGAAAACATCATTCTCAGCAGGTGGTGGCTTATCTACTACCTTAGCAGTGGTAGTAGCATTACCAGATAAGAAACTCAACGAATTATCCATAACGAAAATAAAGCAACTAGGAGAAGTAAACAATACTCACAGTAGAAGTTTCCTTTACCAGTTCCACTCTCCAATAGTGCTTCACTCCCCGGCAACGGTGCCAGAAAATAGTCTTGATGACCCACAAGTATAGGGGGTGTATCGCTGTATTTTCGATAAGTAAGAGTGTCGAACCCAACGAGGAGCAGAAGGTGCTGGCTAGTGGTATGGATCAGGAATTCTCTGCAAATACTTAGCAAACGGATTTTTAGGGGTTTTCGATAAAGCAAGTAAACAAAGTACGAGTAAATAAAAGACAGTAGGAATAAATGCAGCAAGTGTCCCAATCCTTTATGCAGCAAAGGACAAGCCGGTTGTATTACTTAAGATGACCAAACGTTCTCGAGGACACATGGGAAGACTATCAAGTGCTTTCGCTTCATATAGTCGATTAATCTTCTTTAGCTTGCTAAGTGTTGTGTGGGTGAACCTGTGCTAATGTACTGCCCCATCAAAGACTAATACATACTTGTGATTATACCCCTTGCAAACATCCGTAAGTACAAGAAAGTAATTAAGGTAGAAACCTAACAACAACTTTAAACTCTAAGACCCTTATGTCCCTTGTGCAATGGTTTCCTAACGGGGGTTCAGGTTTCTGTCACTCCGGCAACCCCTACGATTAGTAGCCAAATACACAATGCATTCCCCTAGGCCCATATAGGTGAAGTGTCATGTAGTCGACGTTCACATGACAACACTAGAAGAAGTACACCACAACTTAAATAACAATCTATTGAATCTTTCTCAACGCAACTCCACTACTAACAACAAGACTTCTCCCATGTCCTCAAGAACAAAACGAACTACTCACAAGACATCATATGGATCATGATCAGAGATGGAATAATGATGTATAACAATCTGAATATAAACAATAATTCAATGGTTCACTCAATAGCATCAACTACAAAGAGTAATCAACACCGGGAAAGTTTCCCCTATGAACTATGCAAGATTCAACGCAATTGTTACAGCAATATGGAGATGGTGATGAGGGTGCTGATGGTGAGGATGGTGGTGATGATGATCCCGATGAAGTCTAGCTTGATGGTGGTGTTGATGGCGACGATCTCCCCTCTCCGGGAAGGAATTCCCCTGGCAGAAATCTGTCTGCCGGAGAGATCTTTCTCTCTCGGTGTTTTCCGCCCTGCAGAGGCGGCGAAATCTTTCTGTGGTCGCTCCCTGAGTCTTAGGGTTTCAGGAGGATGATACACGCCAGAGGGGAGAGGCTGGAGTGGGCCAGGCGCGGCCTAGGCCTGCCCTCGCCATGGGGTGGGGTGGGCCCCCTATGGCCCACCTCCACTCCATCTTCACGCATCCTTAGTCTTCTGGAAAAAGAGGATTTTCCGAATATTTTCCCGGATTTTATGATCTTCGCGAATTTTGCCTCCAAACAGCACCTTTTCCATCAGAATCCTGACTGCAGCGGTCCATGCTCCAAAAGTCATCAACCATGCAAAAATAGATGAAATAACATAAGTATCACCTCTCAATACGAAATATATCAATGAATAATAGTGAATTAATACATAGAATAGTGATGCAAAATGGACGTATCAATGTTGCTTGTGCTACTAACTCTATCTCTTGTGAAGCATCTATTGTGAAGGAGAATGTTGAGCTACGTGCTCAACTTGCTTTGCTAACTAGCAACTATGGGAAATTGGAAGAGAGTCATGCTAAGCTCTCAAGCTCGCATGAGGACCTTCTAGTTTCCCATGGTAGTCTAAAGTTGGCTCATGAGGCTATTTTGTCAAAGGTAACATCGAGTATGCCTCATGAGGACATTAGCACTACATCTACTCCTAGTATCATATTGCCATGTGCTAGTCCTTGTAATTCATCCACTCATGCTATCGCTATATATCGTGATGAATTGCATCCCTTGCCTTGTTGCTCTAACAACGTAGCATCTACTTCCTCTAGTATTGTTGTTGATACTAACCATGTAGAGGAAAACCAGAAGCTCAAGGCTCAAGTCAATTCTTTGAAGAATGACTTGAAGAAGTGTCATGAAGGGAAGACCATACTCAAGAATGTCTTGGGTGTGCGAAGATCCCCAAATGACAAGAGTGCGCTTGGATATAACTCCAACATCAAGAACAAGCCCACCAACTTGTTGAAACACAAGGGCAATAAGAAGAATGGCCAAGGTCAAGTGAAGAATCTGGCCAACATTGTGTGCTTCAAGTGCAAGGAAGAAGGACATCATGTGAGATGTTGTCCATTGAAGAAGAAGCAACAAGGGAAGCGGCCACCAGCTCCACCTCAAGCTAGAAGCGGGCCTCCTCCCAAGACTCAAGCTCTTCCTCAAAGGGTGGCATCTTCCAAGAAGAAAGATGGCAAGAGAAGAACTTGCTACATATGCCGCGAGAAGGGGCACCTCTCTTCCTCATGCACCATGGGTAACTCCTCATCCAATCCTATCTTGATATATGATGCATATTCTCTTGGTAAGGATGAGGTGGGCAATGTGTTTGCCAAATATGTTGGTGCCTGTAACACCCTCGAATCGGCCCTATGCAAGTTTTAGCGCTTCCCACCAAACCCGCATAGAAATGATTCAAGGACGCCCACCAGGCACTTGCGTGCGGGTGGAGAACGAAGTAATACCGTTACACATTAGTCCACGATGGAACCCATAGAACATATATATATATATATACAACAACGACTCCATGAGTCAAGAATACAGATATACTATACAAAGATCCAAATCACCTTGAAAACGATAGAGCGTCCGACTACAGACAAGATACAAATGGGGCTAAGAGCCCTGAAGAATAACCAATGGTGTCCATAACCCTGCCCAGGCCAAGCCGGAAGGGTAACCTTGCTAACGACGTCGATCTCAAACCTGCTAAAACAAAAGGGGTGCCGACAAAGGGCAAAGGAAAAAGAGGAGCGTCAGTACTGAGGCCAGTACACGGCGAGGCTAGAATTCCGCAGCACTCGCCTACATAGGTATGGTGGACTGAAGCGGCGGCGCAACATGCACTAAACAACCTATAGAGACACGATACACCTGGCAGCTATCAGAAAGGGGTAAGAAAGACCTATTCGGATCCAACCTGAGACTAACACCAAACATACCCATCCTGGTATTTCCCCCTCGAGACCAAACGAGGAAGGTCAGACCGAGGAACTCACACGGTTGGCAATTTTACTCATTCCGTTATAGTTGCAGCACTTACTAAACAGATATAGATAGCATGAGTCGTTCTAAAGCATAAGTAGTGGGACATTTTAATTACCATTTCGTTGTAGTTGGAACATTTACTAGTCAGATATAATTGTCCCGAGGAATCCCAAAACCCAACAGTTGTTGGCACTTTTATCACATTCCATTGGAGTTGCAATACTTACTAGGCAGGTATAGCATGACACGATACATCCCAGTTCCACCAGTTGTTGGCACTTTTATTATCCATTCCGTTATAGTGAAGCTGATTACTAGCCACATATTAAGTCAAATTTATAGCACTACTTTAGTTATGCTTGTCTATGATCGGGATACTGTGCTCCAAGTCGTCCATAACCGCAGACACGGCTTTCAGAAAGATTTACCCTACAAGGGTGCACAAATAGCAACACACACACGATCAACCTCGGAAAAACCAAATCAAAACCCAACGAGGCTTTCACGACAAAGCAATCACAAGATTCATAAAATATTTCAGGGGGCCACCCCATTAAGCTACCCGCAACGAAGTTGGCCGGCTCCGAGACGGACCCAAGGTTTGTGTCAATGGATGTAAACGACTTGGAACCCGAAAGTGTGACTGGGCTTGTCGATACCGTGAAAACACTCTGCATCCAAAACAGTACAGGTGCTCCAGGCACAATCGTAAATAAAGCAGTAAAGGATGTCATAAGTACAGGATAGTAATAAAGCCCCAAACTAGTTTGTGGCCCCAAGAAATAAGAAATGAATCAAGCTCTGACTAAGGGGGATTCATAGACTCTCCCGGATGTGGATAGTGCGAATAGTCAAGGAACAGGTATGAAGTACTCGGGGCCTATGGGACACAAATGGACATGAAAAACCTAATAGCATATATTGCCCACCGGTGCCTCTTTCATTAGTTATCCCAGCAATTTAATAGTGGTATTTAAAGTCATGATCATCTCCACCCTAAAGCATATGACAACATTCCAACAACTGTGTGGTACTTCACGACACGGGATCGCACCTGAGCAAGCGACTACGACTCGCAAGACCATCTATCTACCAAACCACAGGTAATAGGAGGTGTCCAAGGCAATATAAAGGCTGCACGGAATGGTATGGAACACTAAAGCATCGCGACACAGATAGCAATAGATCAACAGGAGGAAATAAAGACTATAAATACAAAATAGGTAGAAAGGGGGAGATGCTCGCCTGGGAAACACTGCCGAACGTTCATTATCCGAAGGACTTGCCGGTACTCGCATCAACTCAACGGCCTAATCCGCGAAGAAGCAAATCACTAAAAGAAACACCGGATGCACTATTTAATACTACGGCAAAAGATCCGGCATGATGTATGTATGATGCATGGCATGGCAAAGATGCGGTGCAATTAGGCAATATTAAGCGGAACCGGGGTCCCGACAATTAAATAGAAGGTTCATGTTGTTTAGGTACCCCGCAATTTAAATGTTGTATTAACAAGGCAAAATATGGCATCGGTTCGCTACGCAAATTTAAATGGAGTCAATATAAGACTAAAATAGTCCGCATATAGTCTCCATAATTAATTTAGGTGATCATCGAAATAGCCCACACACCCACAATATGCATGCAAGTATGAACAATTTAATATGAAACAAGTGACAATGTCATATATTATAAAATACAGGAGGCTCGGATAGGGGTCACACATCTCAGGGTCGAAGAGCTTGTGGTATCGGAGGGGTTCGGGTTTGGTCTCGCACTCTAGGATCGGTCTTCGGGGTTCGACGGGGTCGGTCTCGACAGGATCGGTCTTCGGATCTGCGTAGGAGATCTTGTTGGTTCCATGTCGAAGATGTTCGGTGTCCGCTGTCATTGACGGCCTGGGTCGGCATCGGTGATCTCCAGGGTCAATCTTGTTTGTTCGCGGGACTTCATGTCCAAAGGCATCGGGAGATTTTTGACAACATCGCTATCTAGGAACTCCTCGCACTACAACCTCAAAAGGGGAACACGCAGCATGTCTAGGAAGCAGCATCAACACTTGGTACATGAAACAAGACACAAGCCAAGCGATTACATAGTATCGATATAAGCCATGCCCCATGCAGACATATCCTCGAACACCTACCGTTCATACTGCAACCGAAGGAAAAGCGACTTGGTGGGGAGGACCCGCGGAGGAACAGAGGCATGGGCGACATGGGCGAAGGGCGGCGGCGAGCGGCGCGTCCGGGAAACTCCGGCAGCGCGAGACTGCGAGGAAGGTTGGGAGGCGCTGCACGCGGCCAGAGGAGTTTGGCGACACGGTCGCGTGGGGTCGGTGCAGAGGGGCCCGGGGTGACAGAGGAGGACGAGGAGCACGGTGGCCGAGCATGATCGAGCAGAGGCTCGGGGAGGCATCGGAGTGAAGGAGATTGTGGGCGAGGCGGGGCAGTAGAGGACGTCGAGGGGGAGGCCTGGGGGCATGCGGCGCGTCTCCGCGACGAGCATGGCGTGGGGCGGCCGGAGAGGGGGAGGGAGGAGCGGCCTTAGGAAGCCGCTGGCGGCGGGGAGCCGAGGCGGAGCTTGGCGATGGAGGGGGACCTCGCGGCGTCTTGCGTGGAGACGGTGCAATGTTGGGGCGCTCGGTCTTGGGGAGGTAGGGGACGTCTGGGCGCGGGGTGGACTCGAGCGGGGCGGCGAGGGCTCGCTCTGGCGGAGGGCAGCTCGACGGTGGCGGGAGGAAGCTCGGAAGAGGCCACGACGACGGAGAGGGCACATGGCAGCTCGGGCCGCCGGTGCTCGCGGGTGAGGGCGTCGCTCGGCAGATGGGCCGCGGCGGCGGTCGGTGGGGAATGGGGTCAGGGCGAGCGAGGAAGGGGCTCGGGCAGGGAGCACGTCGTGCAGTAGGTGGGCGAGACGAGAGAGGTGGGGGATCGTGAGGTGATGGGGTGGGGCCGGACGCGGTGGTTGGTTGGGATGCGAGGCAGGTGGCGACGAGATCGATCGGGGTGGGGGTGCGTGTGGGACCAGGAGGTGGGGCCGGCTAACGGGATCGGGTGGTAGCGTGCGTGTGAGCGTGCTACGTCCCTGTTCCTCCTTGCGGTGCACCGCGGGGTGTGTTGCACACTGCGCAGTGTAGCGTGCGTGTAGGTCGGGTCGGTGTGGTGGATCCGGGTGTGTGCGCCGTGTGGTGGGTCTAGGGTTAGGACAGACTAGGGTTTAGCTGGGTCAGGTTGGGTCAGGGGTAGGTAGGGTTTATTTCTTGGGGGTGGCCGGCTGGGCTGGGTCGGGCCTGGTTCGGCTACCCCTAAAATAATAATTTAAATTTTTATACATTATATAAAAGGCTTTTGTAATTAGTTTTTAGACAACAAAATATTCCAGACAAGCCCAGGGTTTTGATTTGAAATTAAAGGCGGGGTATTTAGAAAACAAAGGTAGGCTTTTCGAAAATAATTTTTGACAAACAATATACATGATTATAACGATGCTCAAATGCAATGTGGCATGATGACATGAACATGCGGTCATGATGATGCACAAAACAAAAACACAACGATTTTCTAGTAGTGGTTTTACCGGGGTGCTACAGTGCCCAAAGTGGTGTCAAGAAAAGAACCATTTGGGTGGCCAAGCCTATTGTGAATAACTTCTTAGGACCGAACTTGGTTGGGGACCAACAAGCTAAAACTTGATCAATAGGTGTTGTTGGAGGGCATTGGAGGCTTGGCTACATTATGAAGAATTGAGGGGTCTTCATCATTTATTTTTGTTAAGTCAAGCCAATTGGATTATCTTGCCTCTATCTCATATCCAATGTTCCTCCTTGCGGTAACATGTGCTCAACTCTTTTACATTGAAAGTTACTTGCTCCCTTGTGCATGTGTTGGGTTTGTACCATTATGTGTTTGTACATGTTGTGCTTCCCTCATACCTATATTGTGTTGTCTAGTATATTTGTGTATGTTGGTTGGCACATCATGTATTTGTGTTCTTGTGTTTGAGCCTTTGTTGAATTTATTTGGTATATTTCTTGGCTCTTGGGAGTGATTAATGGACTATCCCATTTTGGGGGAGTGTTATGCTTGGGCATTCCACAATCCTAAAATGTGTGTACATGAGGAATACCACTTAGTGTTGACATTACATGTTTGTCTTGTCCCTATGTGGTATCTCATTCTCATGAAGAATTAGTATTCCATAATGTCCATTAATCATCTCCTTTTTGATCTTTTTGCCCTTTGTTGAGATCTCTTGGTTTATCACATTATGGGGGAGTCATATGCTTGGTGCGTATTACAAACCTAGAAAATGTGAACATTTGAGGTAGTGTCACTTAGAATTGATATTTATATTTATCTAGCTCCTACGTGGCACATTTAGCTCAAACAAGTTCTAATTTGCTTTGTTTATTTTATTGCTCATCTTTTGGATCTTGTTTGTGAGAGTTTTGCTTGATGTGTTTCCTCATATTTGGACCCCCATATCCTCCATGGAAACCATGTGCTTCAAGTTACACTAATCTTTAATGATTGTGTGACTATTTGGAGCTATCAAGAATCTCTCTCGAAGCATCAAGCATAATTGTTATATCTTGTTACATGCTTCTTTGTGTGAATATGGTCATGATTTACTTGCAAACTACCTCGGAAAAACTTCCCCCATAATTCTTGTCCTTGGACAATTGACACTCCATATATGGTAGGATTTATTGATCTTGTTCACTTTGGCCTTTGCTTTTCTTTGTCCTATCTTTGGCCAAGAATGTGTCTTCTGTTACTCCCATGTCTTCCTTGCCTCTTGTGGATCATTTTAGTTTATTTGTATTCTCTTGTGTTTTATTTAATGTAGCTAGTAGTGATGATCTCTTTTGTGTGCATTTTGCATTCAAAAGCAAAATTCAATATAATGCACCATTCATGGGGGAGCTCTCCTATATTATCTAGAACACTCCTTTTATGCTTCTTGTGTTGATTCATATCATGTTTTTCGTGCTTGGAAGGTTGACCTTTTCTTTTGGTACTTTGTGCCATCATGAAAAGTGTAGAGAGTGTGGGTTTGTGTGTTGCAACCTTTCTCTATTTGGGAGTTGGCTTTGTCTCATTCTTGGTTACTTCTTTTGATCTTTTAGAATGAGATAAATCCTTGAGCATTGTGTGTTTTGTGCATCTTTTTCTCTTTGGCTTTTGCCTTGTTCATTTGTTGAATTTGTGTCCTTTCATGTGTTGATTTGGCTCTTTGATAAAATTTGGACACCTTTTGTCATGTCACACTCTTGTGTGCTACTTCTTGGTTTACTTGGTGTTTTAGTTCAAATTGTATCTCATTTTTGGTTCTTGAGAGTCTCATGCATGCATATCTACTACATGTTTTTATTATGGCATGCTTGCTCTCTTGATCCAATATATAGGGGATTCGCCACCAAATCCTATCGGCTAAGATGTGCATGAAATTCAATTTCATATCAATATGCACATATTTATGTGGAGGGTCTCCTATGTATTGTAGTTTCACTAACTACTTTGGACCCAATTTGTTTGGGAACATAGTGTACTTATTGTTGTGTAGGTACATTGGGGATATATTGGGTGCTTGTCTCTTCAATTAGGAAGAAGTGGTTCCTACATGTCAATTGGAGGCAAGATAGAATGATCAACGAATTCATATCCTCTACATCCTACCAACTATATCTCGGTAACAAGTATCTCTCTCATGCATACATATCTTGCTTCCAACCTTTTGTAGGTTGCTTGTTGGCATGAGTTTGTGTTTGTACAATTTTTTTGTTTCTTATTTTGGTTTTTGCAAGTTCTCCTCTATTGCAAATGTGAGTATGGTGAGATGAGTGCATATAAGTGGGACTATACAAAATCATGCTCATGATTCACCATTCCCAAATATGTCAATCTAGCAATTTTATTGCATATCTTTTCCTCATCCTTCTCTCATGTGCAATAGTGAGTATTTTGCATAGTTGATTTCTATTTGTGATACTCGTTGCCTTTCTCCATATATTCCAACTATTCCCTTCTTCCCTTGGTAATAGTTGAAATGTATGTAAAGTGTCCCTGTTTGAAGCTCATTGATGTACAATAAGATATATTTGAGCCTTTGGCCATGCTTTCATGCAAAAATCCTATTGGTATGTTATATGACTTCATTTTGTTGTTCATGTGCTTTTTTGTGTATCTATTTTGTGTGTGCATGTTTCTTTGTAGGCATATGTCTTTGTGATATTTTCCACCTAGAAACTTATACACACAAGAGAAGATAAATCTTTGGTTGTTTTTGTTTTCCTTGGAGACCACCTTTTACTTCTTGTTGATTCTTCAGTGGCTTCCAAATTTATTTTCCTATGAGTGCTTGTCCCTTTTGTTTGCATCTCCGGGCACTCATATTTTGATCTCTCTTGCCGTGTATTGTTAAATGAGTTTGTAGGAGTGAGGATTCCATGATTGTGCACTTTGTTTCCAAATACAATTATTATAATTGGTGCATAATCCTTGTGGAGCTTCTTCAATTCATTTAAGAATGCTCATTTGCCTTCGTTCTCATCTTTTGTGTCTTAGATGTTTATGGGGAGTGAGGATTCCATATTTGTGCAAGATGTATTCAAATAGTTGATTCTATCTTGTGCACAAAGATTGGGGAGCTTCCCTATTTCATTTAAACACTCATTTTCTAGTATCATAATATATCGTGTCTTTCTTTTGGTATCAATTGGTGTTGTCAATTGGTATTTTTGGGTCTTTTGGGTTGCTCGCTTCATTTGTTGAAGATATTTTCTCCTTATGTTCTTTTTTTTGCAACCTTTGGGTCCTCAATATAGTTTGATTTCCTCTCAAGTATTCATCATTGGATATGTGCATATGCACACCTTTGGAGGGAGTCTCACTATATTGGCCGTCTAGAACTTTTCACCCATTTTGGCAATCGATGCCAATGGGGGAGAAGTTTTAGAGGGTTTAAGGGAAGTTGGTTTATGCTTTGAGTTGGTTCTTAAAGCATTAGCCTTGCATGCTCTTGCATACTTGTTGTTGCTTTGCATGTTTAATGTATAGAGGAAACTCAACCACTGATAATGGTTGGCAATCTATGCAATGAAATTCAAGTTCATCACACATGCATAGATTGTGGGGGAGTATGCTCTATATATTGTGGTTGTACCAACATCACATACTTGTGTAGTATTTGATGTTGGGGCAACCATTTTGTTCGTTAAATTCCATATTTAAACCCTCTCTAGGGGATTGTCATCAATTACCAACATGGCATCAGTTGAAAGGGCATGTATGCCCCCATGTGTGGTTTTGGTAATTAATGACAATCCCTATGGACTAATGTGCAAATTGAGTTTCACTTGTAGGTTTGTCCGTTGGCATCACTTGGACCATGTGTTGGTTTTAAGGATGAAAAAGGACAAGTTTCGTCCACGGGCTTTGTGCCTATTGGAATCAAGTAGAAGAAGGAGAAGATCGAGTCAAGTATGTCTTGAAGAAGAACAATACGATGGAGTTCCTCATGGCTATCTTCAAGACATCATCAAGAAATGAAGTGCAAGCTCAAGATGCACCATCTCGAGAAGATCTCATGCTTGGAGCTTGCCATCCTCGGCAATCATGGAATGATGAAGTCAAGTTCGAAGAAGAGGCTTCCCCATGGAGTATGGGGGAGCATGTCTCAAGACTTCATCAAGCAAGAGCAAGCAAGTGTAATCAAGAAAGGTGTTCCATCTTAAAGGTGACAAGATCATCTACATCAAGCTCAAGTGGGATGCTCAAGGCAAAGGTATGATCTTGATAGGGTTTCTTCTTTACCGGTCTCTTGTAGTGTTGGGAGATCGGGTTTAGGATAGATAGCCATACTATCAAGAGGGGCTCTCGAGTGGGTGACTCATTCGTATCTTTCGGAGAGAGCTCAAACCTTTGCATACATAGTATCATCTTTCTTGGTTTTTGTTTGGTTCTTGTCCATGTGAGGATCTAGAGCTTGTGGTTATCTTCATAACAAGCCCTAGTTAATCAAAAACGGATTTCCCTTGCATATCTTATTGCGTTTTTGATCTGGCGGGTTTTCCGGCTCCACACCTTGGGAGGTATCTCACATATATATTCATGGTATTTTCTCTTTTGGTGATATCCAATATTTCGACACCTTGTGGGTTTTCCGTCTCCACACCTTGCGGGTTTTACGGCTCCACACCTTGGATTCTACACGTCGTTATCTTTCCAACAATATTGGTTTCATCTCGTTTGGAGTTCGGATGCATAAGTTGTGGCAGTTCTGGTTCTGAAGTTTTTGCCTGACCGGTAGTTCCGGCGGGCCATCGGCAGTCAAATCTGGTTCCTGGCAGAGAAAAAAAAGATCTACCGAATAGGTTTTGATACAAACACCTCGAGATGGATTGGGATACATATTCGTTCATAATATAAATAGAGTATAGTATGATTTATTCATCTAAGTGGATAAGTCTAAGCACTTCCTTTTCTTTTTAGAAAATGGTAAAAATTTAATATATCTTTTCTTTATGGTAAAGAAGGAGGACCGCTAGAGCAGTTGCCGCCGGTAGTACCGGTGTTAATTCTGGCCCAACTTCCGGCAACCCCAATTTTGGTTCAGTACCCTCTCTGCCTGGTTAGCGCTATTTGACGGAACTTGGATCGGATTTTCAGGCGGTAGTACCGCTAGGATATTCTTGCTACCGGTAGTTCCGGCAAAGCAGCGGTAGTACCGGCCAGGCTCACATTTTTGTTCTTTCTCTCTCTGTTTTCTGACTGTTGGCTGGGTGCCAATGGTAGAATCGGCCACCCACCGGTACTACCGGCCGTGCGCGTTTCTGTGAGTAACGGGCAGATCGGGGAGCCTTTTAAAAGGAGCTCCCCTTCCCCCTTCGGCCCCAACTAGCTTTTTCTTGGTTTTGCCCTTCTCGCTCTCCTCCATTGTTGACCTTGAAGAGCTTGCCCTCTCCTCTTCTCCCTCCTATGATTCTTGCATCTTTTTGAGGGATTTGAGAGAGGAGATCTAGATCTACAAGCCTCACCAAGCCAAATCCCTTCTTTGTAAAGGAATCCTTGGGATCTACATCTTGGAGAGTTTTGTGTTCTCCTCTTGTGTTCTTCCTCCCTTATTCCCCCAATAGCTTTTGTAGCTTTGGTGGAATTTGAGAGAGAAGTACTTGCCTCTTGCATTTCGTGCATAGGTTTGAGTTCTCCTCGGAGATTCAGCGAGTTCAAGCCCTTGGGCTTGTTTCTCGTGGGTTCTTAGAACCTTAGACGGTTGTGTGGTTGGATTGTTGACCTTTTGTGGTCTTGTAGCCTTTTCTGGCCTTGTTGCCTTTTGTGGCTTTGTAGCCTTTGTGGCATTGTTGTTGGGAGCCTCCAATTGAGCTGTGGAGATTGCCCCAACCTTGTATGGGTTTGGTGACCGCCCTCAAGTGTCCCATAGTGGAACGTGAGTGGGCCTTTGTGGCGAGCTCACAAGAGAATAGGGTGAGCCTTTTGTGGCGTCGGTAGGTTGCGTGCCTTTGCATCTTGGGGTGAGGCCTTGTGTGGCGTTGGGTGAGCATCGTGCCACCACACCTCGAGGTGAGCCACTTGTGGCGTTCGAAGTACATTGCGCCCCCGCACCTCTCCAACGGAGACGTAGCTTCTTTGGAAGTGAACTTTGGAAAACAAATCATCGTCTCCGCGTCCATCGGTTATCTCTCAACCGAGCCCTTTACCTATGCATTTTACATTGTGATAGCCTTCGTGCTTGAAGTACTATATCTTGCTATCACCTTGTTGCTTGTATTGCTTAGCATAGGTTGGTGGTGCACTTAGTGAAACAGTGGATATAGGTTTTGGCTTGATAAATTAAACGGTAAGTTTATTCCGCATTTATTAGAGCCTAAACCGTAATATTTTTAAAACGCCTATTCACCCCCCTCTAGGTGACGTCCATTTCCCTTTCATCAGTTCACTACATAAATTTAGAAGGAGCAGATATAAGACAATATGCCACATATGCACTCCATATTTAATTATAAGGTGAGTCGACTAAATACCCCAAACAAATGAATATGTATGCAAGCGTGAATAATTTATGCAACAAGATATATAGATGATGTATTCGTGTTTCTCACATTTTTCTGATAAACTTGCATATATAAAACATTTTACCTTGAAATACGGTTTAAAAGATATGGCTTATGCAAGTTTACGTGCTTATAAAGGAATTGATGAAATTGGCAATTGTAATTATCCAAAAATCAAATCTGAGTGTATTTGTATTCCTCTCCTGTTTTGAACACATTTCGTATATAAAATGTTTTTTTTATATTACCATTGAAAAGATATGATTTATTTAAATTACAAATGTTTACAGATGCATTTAAATAGTTGACATGATTTTAACTATTCGAAGAAAAAAACAAAGTTCAGATTTGAATTACATATTAGGAAATATGATTTAGGTAAGATTGGCACAATCTATGGGAAAAAAGGGTGGCTTTTATTATACCAGGGTAGGAATCGATCTCCCAAACTGTGAGTTGAATACACGGAGGTGACCAGCTCAATACGTGGTTCAGACTGAATATGAGATTGCACCTATCGTTCTGAAGATTGCAGCGTCGGATCTGATTATAACAAAAGAAAGGATTATAAATGCTGGCTAGGGATCAAGTCGGTTTCGATAGAGCAGTGCCAAGAGAACGAACCACGATGCTGCACGACCAAAAACTGAATGAACAAGGCTGCACGTCCTTCTGAAGTTTTGAGCAAGTCTCAGCTGATGCACGGTGCCCGACCGGCAATCATGGACCTGGCGGTTCAGCGGGCACGCGAGGGTGCATGGGTACTCTTCCGGACGAGAATGATGGCCCAGTTCAAACTACGCAGCCACAAAGACAAGGGGGCGCCGAAAACATCGCTGGCGACGAGCACCTGCAGCAGAACATGGCGGTCATCGTCAGTAGCATGATTGAGAAGGGGAGGGAGACCATGGAGTGGTACTTGGGAATGCTAGGATCACCAAGACCGTGAAGATGTGGTCGGGGAGGATGGACGTGGCTGGGAACAACAGCAACAACGGGGCTCTGCCATGGGCTTCGGCAATGAAACAACTCCAGCACGTCCGGCTTCTCCTGATGTGGCTTGTTCGACGCGGACGATGGTGGTCATGCTCCTCTTGCAACAAGCTGCTCCGAGCGACGACTCGGACAACGGCGGCCATGGCAAGCGGAGGAAGGGGAAAAGATTTGGGGCTAGGGTTCATAGGAGGGGTATGATGGGGATTAAGAGGGGGGAGGAGGCTCAACGCTGGGTTGTTGGTCACGTGGCTGACGTTGACCAAGAGGATGAGCTCATGCTGCGTGCGTGTGGGCAAGAAGAGGATACACAAGATCTCTCCACGATGGATCAGGTACAGGGCAACTGCTCTGCTAAACTGAAGATTAACATTGCTGTTGTTGTTTGCCTATTGCTTCCAGAACTGAATCAAATGTGAAGAAGCCCGAATTTGAAAAGCAACTGATTATTTTAGAACATGGAGAGATTTAGAAGGCCGGGAACTAGCAGATCAAGGTGAATCAGATTTGGGACAATGTAAGATGAGAAGAAGGAATCGCGTAAGCATTTGCAAAAAGACACGGATAGGATTTCTAGCAGACATTTAGAACTTATGAAAATTGGTGTAAGGAATCCACTTAAATATAGGCAAGAGGGAATAGAAGAGTGGTAAGGACATGCCCACATAAACCATTTGGGCATTTTACAAGATTTAAAGAATAGGAAAAACCAAGTTAGATAGAGGTGATAGCAAGTTCAACAACAACACAAGAATGAAAAGAACCAATGCAATACAATTTTTTTTAAATGCAAAAATTATATGAGCTATGCAATGTGGCATGTTTAACATGATGGTGCATTATAATAATGTAGAAAATAAAATAACAAGAAATTTTTGATTGGGGATTTCCACGGTGCTACAATTCGACACCACTAACAAGAGACCTCGTCCCCAAGATCCGCCTCATGGTATGGGAAGGAAGATGATGGTCGGAATTATTCTTGCTTCGCGTAGATCCTGGCGGCACCACTAACAAGGATCTTGTTCCATCTTGAAGTTATTGACACCACCAAGAAGAGGTTGTTTCTCACGTTCATCGAGAGAACACTCTGTAGAAACAAAGACGAAGACAGAGGTGACAAGGCTACCTCTAACTTTAGTGGAATGAGTAAAAATTGCGTTGATCCACCCATTCAATATATAAGAGCGAATGATAAGAGTAGTGGTATGGTCGTGACTCCATCCCGTGGTCAAAGCATTACTCTGTACATGAATAGGGCATCATACAACCAAAGTCTCGGAATTCAGATTGAAGATCTTGATCAATAGCGTTTGGGAAACAAAGGAGTGATGCAAGCTCTTCATCGGATCTGGCGTAGATGATGTCATCACGTCAAAAAATACCGGAAGATATAAAGATTTTTTTAAAGAATTTTGATCCGCTGAAAGGTACAACAGATGAAAGATCCATTGGGTAGCATTAAGACCGGATGTAGCAACACCGTTACAAGAAGAAGGAATCGAAACCCTGAAGGTACAACGAAAATCCAACCACGAGAAATCCTGGACTCGAAGAAAAGATAAGAGGGCAGATTCAAAACACGCAAAGGCAAGAGGAGAATAGCATAGAGGTAAGGAATAAAAGTAGATCTAATCAGATCTATCCAACCAATTTTTCAAAATAGTTTTGACACTCTACATCGTCCGTTAGCTAGGTTATCCTACAGGCTGGACCAGTGGGGTATCGTAATTGCTGAGCTCTGATACCACTTTGTAACACCCTCGAATCGGCCCTATGAAGTTTTAAAAATTCCCGCCAAATCCGTATAGAAACAATTCAAAGATGCCCACCAGACACTTACGTGCGGGTGGAAAAGGAAGTAATATTATTACTCAATAGTTTATGATGGAACCCACAAAACATATATATACAACATCGGCTCAATGAGTCAAGAATACAGATATACATTACAAAGATCTAAACCAGCTTAAAAACAATACACATCCGAGTACGGATAAGATGCAAATGGGGCTAAGATCCCTATAGAATAACCAATGATGTGCATAACCCTGCCCAGTCCAAGCCGAAACGGTAACCCTGCTAACAACGTCAAACTTATACCTGTTAAACATAAAGGGTGACGACAAAGGGCAAAGGAAAAAAAGGGAGCAGTCAGTACTGAGGCCAGTATACAGCGAGTCTAGAATTCGGTGGCTCTCGCCTAGATATGTATGGAGGACTGAAGAGGCAGCGAAGCATGCACTACACAACCTATAGAGACTCGATACAACTGTTGGCTATCAAAAAGGGATAAGAAAGACCTATTCGGAATCAACCTGTTATTAACACCAAACATACCCATCCTGGTATTTGCCCCTCGAGATCAAACGAGGAAGTCCTTCCGAGAAAACTCACACAATTGGCGGTTTTATTCATCATTCCATGGTGGTTATCCAACTTAATAGTTATATCAAATACAAGTCAGATTATAACAGTAATTATTTAGTTATAGTTTTCTATGGTTGAGAAAATGTGCTCCAAGTCGTCCATAACCGCGGACATGGAATTTTGAAAAGATTTAACCCTGCAGAGGTGCACCAAAGTATACACACGCACTTCCACCCTTTTTGCCAGATCAATTAACATACACCCATCGGTATGTCGGTGGGGCTTCATACACGACGTGTTGCTAGACCTAAAGCAAGTACATGGGAACCACCCTACTAAGCTACCCGTAATGAAGTCGACCGGCTCCGAAGACGGACCCAGAGGTCGTGAGATCGGCCGAGAGATCAGAGGCCATAGGTATAATCCTCAACATAATGACCCACATCCTAAACAGTACATGTGCTCCACGCGCAATAGTAAATAAAGCAGTAAAGCATGGCATATGTACATGATAGTAATAATGCTCCAAACTAGTTTGTGGCCCCCAACACAGTACTTTGAAATCAGCTAATAAGCCGATAGAGGTGCCCAGACACCCCACATATGGTTAGTGCGCTCGGTCTTGGAACAAGTGTCAAGAACTCAGGGTCCTAGGTTGACACAAGTGGGCGGGTAAAAACTAAATAATATCTATTACCCATCGGTGCCTCTACATTATATCTATTTCCAGCATTTTAATTGATAAGTTGTAATGAAAGCCGTGATCATCTCCAGCATTAAGCATGTGTCAACCTCTCAACCTCGCTGGAACATGGACGATGCACAACAACACCTGAGCAAGCAACTACGACTCGCAAGGCTAACTATCTACCCAATAACAGGCAAGAGGAGGTGTCCAAAGCAATATAGAGGCTGCAAGGAATATAAATGGTACGGAAATTAAAGCATTACAACACGAATAACAATAGATCAGCAGGAGAAAATAAAGACTATAAACGTAAAATAAGAAAGGGGAAGAATGCTCGCCTGAGTAATATTGCCAAAGATACATCCAAAGAACGGGTCAAAACTTGTATCAACTCAACATCCTAAACCGTGAAGAAGCAAAGCACTAGAAGAACCACCGGATGCATGATTTAATAATACGGCAAAAGATCCGGCATATTCTAGATATGATGCATGACATGACAAAGATGCGATGTAACTGGCAATATTAAGTGGAATCAGGATCCCAGTAATTAATTAGAAGATTCATGTTGTTTAGATACCCCGTAATTTAAATGTTGACTTCACAAGGCAAAACATGACATCGATTCACTACACAAATTTAAATGGAGCAGATATAAGACAAGAATATCGCACATATGCACTATATATTTAATTATCATGTGAGTAGACTAAATACCCCCAAACAAATGAATATGTATGCGAGCATGAACAATTGATGCAACAAGGTATATAGATGATGTATTCGTGTTTGTCACATTTTTCTGATAAACTTGCGTATATAAAACATTTTACCTTGAAATATGGTTTAAAAAATATAACTTATGCAAGTTTACGTACTTATAAAGGAATTAATGGAATTGGCAATTGTAATTATTCAAAAATTAAATCTAAGTGTATATGTATTCCTCTCCTGTTTCTGAACACATTTCATATATAAAATGTTTTATTTTGAATTACCATTTAAAAGATATGATTTATTTAAATTACAAATGTTTACAGATGCATTTAAATAGTTGACATGATTTTGCCTATTCGAAGGAAAAAACAGAGTTCAGATTTGAATTACATATTAGCAGATATGATTTAGTTAAGATTGGCATACTTTATGGAAAAAGTGGTGGCTTTTATTATACCCAGGGTGCGGTTCCGACTGAATATGAGATTGCACCTATCGTTTTGAAGATTGCAATGCCGAATCTCATTATAATAAAAGAAAGGATTATAACTGCTGGCTGGGGATTGATTCAGTTTCGATAGAGCGGTGTCAAGGGAACGAACCACAGTGCTGCACGACCAAAAACTGCATGAACAAGGCTGCACGTCCTTCTGAAGTTTAGAGCAAGCCTCGTCTGCTGCGCGGTGGTCGGCCAGCGAGCATGGACTTGGCGGTTCAGCGGGCATGCGAGGGTGCAGGGGTAATCTTCCGGACGAGAATGATGGCCTGGTCCAAACTGCGCAGCCACGGAGACAAGGGGGCGCCGAAAACATCACTATCGATGAGCTCCTACAGCAGAACATGGCGGTCATCATCGGCAGCATGATTGAGAATGGGAGGGATACCATGGAGTGGTACTTGGGAACGCCAGGCTCACCAGGACCATGAAGATGTGATCAGGGAGGATGGATGTGGCTGGGAACAATGGCAACGGTGGGGTTCATGAGAAGAACACACATGCAATGACACTAGTGGATCCATGTGTGGTTTGTGAGAAGAACACACATCCAATGACACTGGGTGTGGTCATGAAAAGAACACACATCAAATAACACTGGTGGATACTTATGTGGTTTGTGAGAAGAACATACATGCAATGACTCTAGATGTGGTTCATGAGAAGAACACACATGCAATGACACTGGTGTATCCTTATGTGGTTTGTGAGAAGAACACATATGCAATGACTCTAGTTGTGGTTCATGAAAAGAACACACATCCAATGACTCTAGCTGTGGTTCATGAGAAGAACACACATGCAATGACTCTAACTGTGGTTCATGAGAAGAGCACACATGCAATAACATTGGTGGATCCATGTGTGGTTTGTAAGAAAAACACACATCCAATGACAATGGGTGTGGTTCATGAAAAGAACATACATCCAATGACACTGGGGGATCCTTATGTGGTTTGTAAGAAAAACACACATGCAATGACTCTAGATGTGGTTCATGAGAAGAACACACATGCAATGACACTGGTGTATCCATGTCTGGTCTGTGAGAACAACACACATGGAATGACTCTAGCTGTGGTTCATGAAAAGAACACACATCCAATGACACTAGCTGTGGTTCACGAGAAGAACAAACGTGCAATGACACTGGTGGATCCATGTGTGGTCTGTGAGAGGAACATACATGCAATGACACTAGGTGTGGTTCATGACAAGAACACACATCCAATGACACTGGTGGATCCTTATGTGGTTTGTGAGAAGAATACACATGCAATGACACTGGTGATATGTGGTTTGTGAAAAGAACACACATGCAAAGACTCTAACTGTGGTTAATGAAAAGAGCAGACATGCAATGACACTGGTGGATCCAAGTGTGGTTTATGAGAGGAAGACACATCAAATGACACTGGGTGTAATTCATGAAAAGAACACACATGCAATAACACTGGGGTATCCTTATGTGGTTTGTAAGAATAACAGACATGCAATGACTCTAGCTGTGGTTCATGAGAAGAATACACATGCAATGACTCTAACTTTGGTTAATGAAAAGAGCAGACATGCAATGACACTGGTGGATCCATGTGTGGTTTGTGAAAAGAACACACATGCAATGACTCTAACTGTGGTTAATGAAAAGAGTAGACATGCAATGACACTGGTGGATCCATGTGTGGTTTATGAGAGGAACACACATGCAGTGACACTGGTGGATCCATATGTGGTTTGTGAAAAGAACACACATGCAATGACACTTGGTGGATCCATGTGTGGTTCATGAGAAGAACACACATCCAATGAAACTGGTGGATCCTTATGTGGTTTGTGAGAAGAACATACATGCAATGACTCTAGATGTGGTTCATGAAAAGAACACACGCATGCAATGACACTGGTGTATCCTTATGAGGTTTGTGAGAAAAACACACATGTAATGACTCTAGTTGTGGTTCATGAAAAGAACACACATCCAATGACTCTAGCTGTGGTTCATGAGAAGAACACACATGCAATGACTCTAACTGTGGTTCATGCGAAGAGCACACATGTAATTACACTGGTGAATCCATGTGTGGTTTGTGAGAAGAACACACATCCAATGACACTGGGTGTGGTTCATGAAAAGAAAACACATGCAATGACAATGGTGTATCCTTATGTGGTTTGGGAGAATAACAGACATGCAATGACTCTAGCTGTGATTCATGAGAAGAACACACATGCAATGACACTAGTGGATCCTTATGTGGTTTGTGAGAAGAACGGACATGCAATGACTCTAGCTATGGTTCATGAGAAGAACACACATGCAATGACTCTAACTGTGGTTAATGAAAAGAAAAGACATGCAATTGTTGGGGATAAACTTTCTGGGTATCCTCATAGTTCCTCACTGACCAGGGTGGCCCACTTCGGGTTAGAGCTTTGCTTCACGGGTGGCCCAGTTAGGGAGAAAGACGGAGTCCAATCCGGCTACGCTAAGGCCCAGAAGACTTACCGACTTAGGCCCATAATGTTACTTGTAGTTCAAGATGTACTTTGTAACCGACTCTTAGTCATAGACGGATAGATCTCTCATGTAAACCCTAGGCCGGATACCTATATAAGCCGTCCTAGGGAGAGCCTTTAGGGCACACCTCAATAGTCTACAATCTCAACTCGCATAGGTGAAACCCTTGTAACCCATATTCCGGCTCTGCCGCATTACTGGATTGATAGCAGGAGTAGGATCTGTCCAAAGCCGACGGATTCGAACCTGGGTAAACTTGTGTGCTCACCGTCCCGGAACACCGTACGTCTCACACCCCTCTCTTCCGCACGCCTCGAGGACCCCCTCATGGCGTACTTGTCCTCAATCCGATGACAGTTGGCGCCCACCGTGGGGCAAGTGAGCTTCGGATATATGTTTCGAGCGGAATCTACAAGAATCGGAATCAGCAAAACTATCGTCGTCGGTCGTGTCCTCTACGCCAGCGATGTCCCTCTCATCGTTCTCGACGAGACTTTTATTCCGGCTAGGGAGGCCATGACTGCTTACACAATCATTTCTTTTGGCGAGATTGATGTTTACACCGGTTTCGCTGAACCTGCCCAACCCACCCCAGCGGTGATGATAGAAGCAGAAGAATCTTCTGGGTCCCCTTTGTCCGCGGAGGCGGCAGAGTTCCGGATCTCAGAAAACCCTAATCCCACCCAGCCCGCACCAGTTACAGAGGTAGTGGAGAAATCCGAGCCTGAAGAAGACCTAGCGGCCCAAGTCGAAACTGGAGTGGATCTCCTTGGAGAAGCTAGATCCCAGATCGACCCACCCGTGGAAGTCGAAATTCAGGAGGAACATATGAACAACACTGATTCCGGCTCTGACGACGCCGGGACAGACAAGCCTTTCCTGAGGTACACACTAAGACGTATGATAAGCGCAGATGCAATCCTCGAGACCATCAAAAGTTTCGACATGGCTGATCGCGAAAGCCGTAGGTACCTCAGGAAGCACGCGTCGCACTTTGTCGGATACGTGGGATCCGGATCCGGCTCTGGCGATGCTGGAGAAAACACCGACTCTGTGCTGGAGGCAATTGGAACAAACGCCGACGTCCCCGCATCCTCGGATGAATCGATGACGTCCGCAGATTTCCGAAAGTTCTCCATGGAATATGAAGAGGAGTATAACTCCAAAGCTGCAGAAGAAGGAGAAGCCATGGATGAAGGATTCGGCGAACACTCTCCCAAAGCGCAAGATCACATGGACGTCGGAGATAATCCTGAAGTCCAGATGTCCGAAAGTACCGATCAGAGCTTGACTTCGGGAAACGGAACCAAAGCCGTCTTTGATACCGGCGCTGCCAAGAAGGCAAAGAAGAAGAACAAGAAGAACAAAACCCCGGCAAAAGATCCTCTGACAGAGGAGGTGATTGACGAGGAATACGAGGAAGACTCGGATGGGGCACTTATCTCAGAAGATCCAAAAAAAGAAGAATCGGTGGATGGACACGTGATCACCGAAGGTGCGCGTAAACTCATCGATGCTGCATTAACCACACCTATCCCTACAGCCGCAGAACTTACTACGTAAGAGCTGGACGAAAGGGCCCAAGCCCTAGAAGCGCGTCGTCAGCAACTCCTCGATGAAGCCAAAAACATCGAGGTGGAGAAGAAACGCATGGCAACTAAGGACTACATGTCTCGGTTGCATCAGAAGACACGGAAGCGTCACACCAATGACGACCAATTCCCACACATCTGTGCCGTCCTTTTTGGAGATGAGATGGGGAAGCTACGGAAAGATATCAAAGGAGATTGGGTATACCCAACCCCAGTACAGAATACCGTGGCGGCCCGAGAAATTCTATCGGCTAATCCAGGACCGGAGGAGATCCATTTGGGTATCAAACTACTCAACAAGGGACTGGAGCAGCAAAAGGTCGCCCTGTCCGGAAGTCAAAAACTGGTCTCGGATTCTGACCAATGTCGCACAGATCCGGCATGGGCTGACGTAAGACCCCATTACGTCAGGGAGCAGTATCATCGCCCCGAACACCAGGAAGACAATTATTTAAGAACCGGATCGTTAGGGAAGCATTACAGGACTACGCGTAACTGGAGCAATGTCGCTCCAGCGGCCGAGAAAGATGCCATTGCTACACTGCATCCGAGGAACCCTCCCCGACGAGAGTCTAACGATCGAAGGGGAGAAGATAAAGAGAAAACATCGGGAGGAGGATCGTCAAAAAATGCCACCTCCTAAACATGCAAGCCGTCCGGCTGAGCCTCACCATAGTGAGAACGACGGACGAAGGAACGACGGAAACCATGCTAGGACAAATTGGCAGGAGCCTCGTCGTGATCAAGATCCTCCCCGAAATCGGAATATTGACGCTCCAGACAGAGGCCGGCGATCAGCCGGAAACAATTCAGCTACCCCACCCTCTCCACTAAGCAGTCATCATAACGGATCCCAAGGAGGGCAAGGAGGACGACGTGGCGGAGGAGGTGGTGGCAGAAGCCGAAGTCCGGCTCCAAGGCACCGCAGTCATAGCCGGCATTCGAGACGATCTCTATCCCCGAACGACACAAGGCACAGGATCAATTCCAACATAGAGGCGCAGCGCTATGTAAACGATGATATCTACGTGGGCCCGAAGTGCTTCGGACCACGCATCAGAGCTACAAGATTCCCGGAAGGATTTGCTATCTCAAGGCACATCCAAGTCTACGACGGCATTGCTAGGCCAGATACTTGGCTACAAGATTTTTTCCAAGCTTGCTGCATCGCCAAAGGCGGAAACAGCCTGGTCGCAACCCGATATCTCCTACTTATGTTGCGGAAGACAGCGCGATCATGGCTCAATGAACTTCCGGAGAACACCATCCATAACTGGTATAACATGCAAAGTGCGTTCTTTCGGAATTTCGAAGGCACATATCGGAGGCCCTATTCGGTCGGAGACCTATAGCGTTGCACCCAGAAAGCCGGAGAAACTTGCCGGGATTACCTCGGACGATGGATCGACACCAAGAACTCCTGTGAAGGAGTAAATGATCAAACCGCGATTGAAGCTTTCATCGTAGGGCTCCCAATTGGTCTACTACGTCACCGCTTGAAGTGTGACAAGGTCACTGATTTGGGAGAGATGATAGAAACAGCGAGCAAGTATGCAGATGCTGACGACAATGCAGAAGGATTACTCAACGTCCTAGCTGTGCCTCAGTCAGCAAGACAACCAAAGCAACAAGCTCAGAAGCGTAAACATACCTCAGAAGAAAAACCCAACGCGGAAACATCGGTGGTTACTACTGTTTCCGGGTCTGGAGGACGAGGAGGACATGGCGGAGGCCGCGGGCGTGGCCGTGGGACTTCAAGGGTCCAAGGTAGAGGAGAACAGCAACTAGGCAAAACCTACTCTTGGGCCGACATTGCCAATAACCCATGTGTGCATCACCTAGACGCCAATGGGGGATCGTCCCACACCAACGCTGAATGTCGTTTCAATGACGACATCAAGAGAGATGATACCGCGGGCTACAAAGCTAAGCGGAAGAAGGGAAAGAAAAATACCGAAAAGGACAAAGAGACCAAGGAAGATTCCGACATGGAGGAAGCTGATGCTTCAAATCCCAAGCCAGAAGGGAAGAAGACTTTTCCCACCAAGAAGGACACTTATGTCACTTTCCTCGGATCTCAACCAGCGAAGGTCAAGAAAGCAGTTCTTCACAAGCTCAATGCAACAGTTCCGGCTGTCCCTCAATATATGGACTGGTCGGAAGTGGCAATCACATTTGACCGTGCTGATCATCCGCCCAAGTTGCACATGCGAGGAAAATACGCCTTAATCGTCAACCCACTTATTGACGGTTATGGTTTCTCCAAGACCCTCATGGACGGTGGTAGCAGCATCAATATTCTCTATATCGAAACGCTACGCCGGATGAAGATCTCGGAAACCTAGCTGAACCATAGCTTTGTGATCTTTCACAGAGTTGTCCCAGGAAGACAAGCTAATTTCCTGGGAGAGATTACTTTGGATGTTACCTTTGGAACTCCAAATAATTATCAGACGGAGGCACTTTCCTTCGAAGTGGTACCGTTCAAGAGCACATACCACGCTATATTCAGACGTCCGGCTTACTGGGCTTTTATGGCTCGTCCGTGTTAGATTACAATATGATGAAAATTCCAGGTCCCAACGGCGTGATCACCATCAGGGGAGACCCGAAGAAAGCGCGAGAGTGCGAGGATGGAAATTCCGCCTTTGCCGAAGCCGTGCTGCACGCCCAGGAGTACCATGAGATCAAGAAGAGCATAGATCCGTCCAAGATGCCCGCAACAAAGAAGGAGGTGACAAAGCCAAATCCGGAGTTCAAGGCATCGGAAGAGACGAAGAAGATGCCGTTGAAGGATGATGACCACTCCAAGGTGACCCAGATAGGCGTAGGCCTAGGTAGCGCATAGGAAAGCATGCTCGTCAAGTTCCTCCAAGCAAATCAAGATATCTTCGCATGGTAGCCATCTGACATGATCAGAGTACCTAGGGAACTTGCCGAGCACTCTCTAAATGTAAACCCGAACGCTAAACCCGTCAAATAGTCCTTACGATGGTTTGGCGACGAAAAGCGTAAGGCAATAGCTAAGGAACTACCACGGCTCGAGTTAGCCGGATTCATAGAAGAGGTCATCCACACTGAGTGGTCGGCCAATCCTGTAATGTTCCCTAAAAAGGACACCACTGATTTAAGGATGTGTGTTGATTATATGGCCTTGAATAAGGCTTGTCCAAAAGATCCGTTCGCTCTGCCTAGAATTGATCAAGTTATCGATTCTACGGTAGGCTCAGAACTCCTCTGTTTTCTTGACGCATATTCCGGCTATCACCAAATCCGGATGAAGGAATCTGACAAAGTCAAAACTTTATTCATAACCCCTTTCGGAACCTTCTGTTTTGTTACGATGCCCTTTGGGCTGAAGAACGCAGGAGCTACGTACCAGCGCACGATGCAGCGTTGCCTCCACGACCAACTCGGACATAATGTACATGCATACATGGATGATATTGCGTTGATGTCCAAAAAGAAGGAAACACTGATTTCCGACTTGGAGGAGACGTTCGCCAATCTACGAAAATACAAAATCATGCTTAACTCGAAGAAATGCTTCTTTGGAATACCAGCCGGAAAATTGTTAAGTTTCATCGTGTCTCAAAGAGGCATAGAGGTGAACCGAGACAAAATCAAGGCTATACTCAATATTTCCAGGCAAACTCGCCTGAAGGACGTACAAAGATTAACTGATTGCATCGCTGCGGTTAGTCGATTTGTAAGCCGGCTTGGTGAAAGAGCTGCACCATTATACAAACTCCTGAAAAAGACCAAGGATTTGGTTTGGACTGACGAAGCTGAAGCTGCACTACAAGATCTGAAGAGAGTACTCTCATCTGCTCCTATCCTTGCAGTGCTGGAACCTAAGGAACCGATGTTGCTCTACCTTGCTGCGACAAATAAGGTTATTAGTATCATCATGGTGGTGGAGAGTCCAGAGGAAAGTTAGGAACACCTGGTGCAGCGTCCAACTTACTTTGTCAGCGAGGTCCTGACAGAATCAAAACAGCGGTATCTGCACTATCAAAAGTTGGCTTACGGTGTTTTAATAGCATCTCGTAAGTTACGACACTACTTTCAGGAGCATCCAATTACCGTGGTGAGCACAGCTCCCATGAGAGATATAATCAACAACAATGACGCCAAGGACGCGTCGCCAAATGGGGCATAGAGTTTTCAGCTTTCGATATTGAGTATAAACCTCGGACAGAGACGAAAGAGAACATGATCCTCCCTGAGTCGGAATATTGTACCCACTTTTTTGATGGGTCTAAGGCTCGAGGGGGCTCGGGGGCTGGCGTCATGCTCAAATCACCCCAAGGAGATAAACTTTTATACGTGTTGCAGATCCACTTCACAGCGACAAACAATATTGCTAAGTATGAAGCACTACTGTATGGAATCCAGATTGCTAAGGATATTGGCATCTGATGTTTGATGTGTTACGGAGATTCGGATCTTGTGGCTTAGCAAGTGTCGGATATTTGTAATGCAAATAAACACATGGCAGCATATAAAGCTGTCGTGGATGATCTATCTAAATCGTTTGAAGGGTTTGAAGTTCAACACATCCCTCGAGTAGAAAATGAGGAAGCAGACGCACTATCTCGGATAGGTTCTGCGCGGAAAGAGGTCCCGGATGGCGCTTTTTTAGAGCACCTCAAAGTTCCCTCAATAAAGGGAGTAGATGAGGAATATCCGACCAAATCCGACTCACCTTTGATAGCAGTTCTGGCTGTAATTCCCAGCTGGACTCAACCCTACCTCGATTATTTTGTAGATGGCAAATTACCCGAAGACGAGGTGCTGAGCTGGCAAATTATCCGACGAGCAAAAGCCTATACTATTGTTAAAGGTGAGCTCCATAAAGGAGTGTTTCTGGGGGTTTTCAGCGCTGTGTATCTCCGGAAGGAGTGGAAATCTTAAGAGAAATCCACGAAGGCGAGTGTGGTCACCACGCTGTAGCCAAATCTTTAGTGGCGAAAGCTTTTAGACATGGATTTTTCTGGCTTACAGCTCAGGCAGATGCCGAACGATTAGTCAATACGTGCAAAGGCTGCCAAAAATACGCCAAGCAAGCTCATGTTCCGGCTGATCAGCTGCGAACAATACCTATAACATGGCCCTTTGCGGTCTGGGGACTTGATATGGTAGGACCATTTAAACGAGCTCCAAGTGGATTACTCACCTCTTAGTGATGGTGGATAAATTCACCAAATGGATTCAGGCTAAACCTGTCACTAGTTGTGATGGAGCAACAGCCAAAAGATTTGTCGAGAATGTTATAATCTGGTATGGTTATCCGCATAGTATTATCACGGACAACGGGAGTAACTTTTCTATGGGAGAATTGGGTGAATTCTGCAACGAGCAAAATATCCATCTTGACATTGCGTTAGTCGCACATCCATAGGCTAACAGACAAGTCGAAAGAGCAAATGGTTTAATTCTACAAGGCCTAAAACCGAGACTCGAAGCACCACTACGACGTGCTGCGGGGGCTTGGGCAGAGGAATTACCCTCTGTAATTTGGAGTTTACGAACAACTCCAAACAGGTCAACAGGATACACACCTTTCTTCTTGGTCTATGGCGCAGAAGCAGTTCTTCCTAGTGATTTGATTCATACTTCTCCTAGAGTGGTCGCGTATATCGAAGAGGATGCCGACATTTCTCGACAAAATGATCTCGACTTAGTCAAAGAAGTCCGCATCGTTGCTGAAATGAGATCTACAGCCTATCAACAGAAGTTTCGCAAGTATCATAGCCAGAGAATCTGAAATAGATCTTTCAATAAAGGTGATTTGGTTCTCCGGCTTGTGCAACAAAGGAAGCACAAACTTTCCCCAGTATGGGAAGGGCCCTTTTTAGTTAGTCGAGTATTGCACAATGGATCGTACTACTTAACTGACATGAGGCCAGTCAAAGAAAGACCTGCTACTAAGAAGAGAAAGAGAGCTGGAGGCAGTACAAATCCGGATGAGTTAGACAGACCGTGGAATATTACTCAGCTACGCCCCTTTTATTCTTAGTTTATCCTTCTTTGTAATCATACATATGTACATGTTCTTTGTGAAATAAAAGTTTTGGTTGCCTCAAGTTTTTTTGAGAAGTTTTTACCATCTTATTTCCAAATGATCATGTCATAGTCGAAAATCCCAGAATGCTTGAAAGTACTTTATGCTCATATTCATTCTGGTTTAGATTTTCGATTCTAAAACTGCTACCTTCGGGTATAATTCTAAAATTTCTAGTCTTTACTTTGGTTATTTGTCTGATTACTGGATGCGGGCATTTTCCGAGTAGTGAATTGTTGGTACTGGAAGCCGGCTTTGTTTCCGAGTTTAAACTGGTTTAGCAATTGAGCTCCGTTGCTCGGCAAAGTTTCCGGCGAAAGGTTTAGTCGGCTCACAAAGGGACGAGGCGGAAAGCCAGATAAACAATAAGTATAGACGAAAAAGACAAGTGCTTATGTAAACATTTCAGGCACACAAAAAAATCAAAGCCAAAAAGTGTTGAATAGATCAAAAGCTTAGCACTAGCAAAGTTAAAGTACTGCATATTTACAGATGCATCATGTTTTTCTGGAATAATACAAAAAATTCTGATCTATGATGAAGGAGCTGCTGGCTCGCTGGTTACGCCGCCTTGGTACCGTTCTGAGATGTCCGCATCCGAGGTGGTGCGTTCATCGTCGGAAACTTCTATGGATTCTTCTGGAGGAGGAGGCGGAGTATCCACGCGGGTGAAGAAAGGGGTCTCGTAGCTGGTCAGGTTAGCCACGTGACACCCATATCCGGCGCAGGAGTGCATGATGGCTTGAAGGTCCTGCTCCTGGCCGTCCTCATCTACTTTGCAGTACCCTCTGGTCACTTGCCATATCTCCATGTTTCCATGATGGCTCATGACCATGGTGAGAGCGTTCTACGCCGCAGTCCACGCGTAGGACATGTTCCAGTCCCAAACAAGTTGCGGCATCTCCTTTGCTTTGTCCCGCACCTAAAAATCCGACATGTTGTGCATGTCCGGAATCTTGAGAGCTTCGCCGATGTCCTCAAGGGATTGGCGGAAGTCATGAAGCAGGTCACAAACTTGGGTAAGCCGGTGGGTGCGGGGCTCAACGGAGGTGGAGTCTGTCAAGTTCAGAGGACCTGTAAACAAAAGACAGTTAAAGAAAAATCTGACATTTAGAGAAGTCGAAGAAAAAGACAAGTCAGACAGATGGAACGTACCGAAAACGATGTCATCAATTTTGGTCTTCTCCTCCCGGAGACTCTGAAGTTCAGCCCGGAGCGCCTAGGAAAGGCCCCTCTCTCTGCTAAGCTCATTCTTGAGGTCCGAGATTGTTTTGTCTTGAGCAGCGATCTTGCGATCACGCTCATAAGTGGCCATGGAGGAGGATTCAAGGATTTGAGCAATGCTCTTTTCATGATCCACCTTGAGCTTGTCCAGCTCTTGGTGAAGCTCCTTGTTCTCCACCACCAAGGTCTTGAGGTTCTCGGCCTCTTCAATCATGGCGCAGGATTGTTTCATCAGCACTGTAAGCCAAAAAGAACAATAGTTTAGAAAAAATCGACATTGAAAATAACAAAGACAAAAGTTTGAGCCTCGGAATGTTTACCTTTGGCCTCATCCTTGGCAACTTTAAGTTCAGCATTTTTAAGCCGAAGAGCTTTGATCTCTCTCCTCTTATCACAGACATTCTTCAATAAATCCAGGTTATGTAAGTCAGAATACCCAAAGTCAGAAAGCTACTTAAGACTCGGGCTAATATTTTTGCTAATATCAGCACGAGCCTTGGGGGCTACACTAGTTCGTTCTCTGGCATCCTAATAAAGCATAAACCCGGATTATATATCCTACTTCATGCTTGGGGGCTAGAGGATATGTTATAAAATAATGAAAAAAACAGGAGTTGGAATTCCGACTTACATATTGTTCGCGGGTGAGTTTATCCAAACCCGCGTTCACTTCAGCGGCCACCTTTTCGGCGAGAGTCAAAGGAATCACTAGGGCTGTTGGGAGCTCACTAATCCTAATCCTCTCGTCGTGAAGGCGCACCTGGGTGAGAAGGTCGGAGAACTTGACATCCTCTGCTTCTTGCGCTTCTTCTTCAGCAGATAAAGTACTTTTCTCCAGGCATTGCCTGGCGAGCCGCTGGATCTCTTCTGCAGATTTCCGGGACAGGCCAAACTTGGCAAGTCCTGGATTGCTGAGAATGTTTTCGGCGAAGGTTTCTGCCGAGGGATCATTACCCAAAGAGGGTTCACCCTTATCTAAATCTGACTCACCCATGGTGACATCAGTTTGCGATTCAAGGATCGCAGGCTCCGTGGAAGGAGCCGGATATTCTACGACGACCGGAGAAGGGATGATCACCGGCGTTGCGGAAGGTTGAGGGGCAGGAGTCGGAGGAGCCATGGCAGGAGAAGCTATGGTAATCTTCGTCTGTCGCAGGGGCTTCGAAGAAATCCCCTTCCCCTTGCCCTTGAGAAGCGGTTTTGCTCTGAGAATGTAGTAAAGTCGGAAACATTACATTTCGGAAAGAAATTCGAGTAAAGTACAAAGGAGGAAGTTGTGACTAAAAGTTACATCTTCACGACAGCCACCTCCTTTGTGCCAACAGCCACTGTCGGAGCTTTGCGCTTCTTGAGCGCAAGGTCCGGCAATGGGACTAGCTCTGTCTCTTGAGAAAACTCAGGAGGGTATCCTTCGAGCGGAGAAAATTCCGACTCGGGGAGGTCAGCAAGCTGAAAAGAAGAAAACATATCAGTATTGCAGTATAACTCGAAGATTGAGACACATAAAAAGGTGTACTATTAGAAACTTACCAGCACCACGGGGTTTTCCGCTGTGTGCATATCCAGAGAAACCTCCGGGATTCTCCTCTCGATCCGCTCCCTGATCAGCCACTTAATCTGGCTTATATAGCCCTGTGTGGTGTAGGCGTTGGGGCTGATGCGGAGGGAATCTTTCTTGGATGACGTGATGGAGCGCATCAGTCGATCTCCGTGGTACTGAAGGGGCTGGATCCGACGTGAGACCCAACATTGGACCAAGTCGGATCCCTTCAGTCCCTTGTGTTTGATCAAGTATTCGATCCACCTCTTAGCGAGGATCAGATCATCGGTGAGAGCCGGAGCAGCCTCGTCCCAAGACGGTTGGGCGTGGCAGCTCCGTCAACAAAAGCCGGCAAAGCAGTGGCTTTGCCGGGAGCCGGAATATCCCTATGATAGAAAAACGTGGCTGACCATTGTTTGACCGAGTCACTAGCTAGAATTTTGGGATACGTGCGCTCGCGTCTAAGTGAAAAAAATAGTTCCGGTGATGTAAGGAACACCAGCGGTAATGGAGTTTCTCCAGACATGAAAATAGTACTAGAAAAGAGTCAAACTCGGCCTAATGCCAAGAAAGCCCTCACACAACAAAGCATACTCGATCATCTCTAAGAGAGAGTTGGGAGGAAGATGATGGAGTTGAACTCCGTAATGATCAATCACCTCGGAGAAGAACTCCGAGGGAGGAAACGACAAATCTCTGTCGAGGTGGGTGCCAAAGTGGACCCGCTCGCCATCACGCGGGTTGGGGACAGTTTCCTCGAAGCCGCTCCGCTAGTCACCGGCGGCAAGAAGCCCCTCCTTCTCCACGTTCTTGAGGCCCTCCTCGTTGAGCGCACAGGGAATCCAGAGCCCACGAAAGCTCTCTTTCTCCGCCACCGCTTCCGTCATCGCCACCGCCGCCGCTGCCGCCAAGCTGGAGGAAGAAGATGAAGCCATTTCTCCAGCGGGCAGTTGACCTAAAAGGGGCAGCGCTAGGAGTTCTGTGGGGGAGGAATGAGGGAGCTCTGTGCGGACAGGGAGATTGGGAAGAGAGGAAAAGGCAAAGGACTGGTGGAAGGAGAAGGAGAAAATCCTAACCCCTTATATCCACCTAACTGCGCCAAGATTCGTGCAAATGCTAAAGTGTAACCGCCACGCGTCGTGGAAGGAACTGGGAAGGACCCACGTGATGATTACATCGCCTCGATCTCCACGCATGCATTGAAACGGCGCCTCGGTTCCACGAACCGCGTACCCACCAACGGTCGTGCTGTCGGAATGCTTGTCAGATGACGTGACTTGACCATGACTTGTGTCAGGTGGCGTTAAGAACCAAGTTTCGGCTTAGTTTGAAATCAAGATGGAAAATCCGAGTAACCTGTTGATAGGTACGACTTATTTTTAAGACCCGGATCGTATTTTTTGTTGTGAAGTTTCAGGAACCCTTCAAGATTCTGCAAGCCAAAGATCAAGCTAGACGATGATGAATCTGACTTTGGATCTTGGAGGCCTCCGTGGGCTGCTGTTGGGGATATACTTTTCGGGTATCCTCACAGTTCCTCACTGACCAGGGTGGCCCACTTCGGGTTAGAGCTTTGCTTCACGGGCGGCCCAGTCAGGGAGAAAGACGGAGTCCAATCCGGCTACGGGAAGGCCCAGAAGACTTACCGACTTAGGCCCATAATGTTACTTGTAGTTCAAGATGTAATCTGTAACCGACTCTTAGTCGTAGCCGGACAGATCTCTCATGTAAACCCTAGGCCGGATATCTATATAAGCCGTCCTAGGGAGAGCCTTTAGGGCACACCTCAATAATCTACAATCTCAACTCGAACAGGTGAAACCCTTGTAACCCATATTCCGACTCTGTCGCATTACTGGATTGATAGTAGGAGTAGGATCCATCCAAAGCCGACGGATTCGAACCTGGGTAAACTTGTATGCTCACCGTCCCGGAACACCGTACGTCTCACACCCCTCTCTTCCGCACGCCTCGAGGACCCCCTCATGGCGTACTTGTCCTCAATCCGATGACAACATTGACACTGGTGGATCCATGTGTGGTTTGTGAAAAGAACACACATGGAATGACACTAACCGTGGTTAATGAAAAGAGCAGACATGCAATGACACTGGTAGATCCATGTGTGGTTTATGAGAGGAACACACATCCAATGACACTGGTGGATCCATATGTGGTTTGTGAAAAGAACACACATGCAATGACACTTGGTGGATCCATGTGTGGTTCATGAGAAGAACACACATGCAATGACACTGGTTGATCCATGTGTGGTTTGTGAGAAGAACACACATCCAATGACACTGGGTGTGGTTCATGAAAACAACACACATCCAATGACACTGGTGGATCCTTATGTGGTTTGGGAGAAGAACATACATGCAATGAGTCTAGATGTGGTTCATGAGAAGAACACACATGCAATGACACTGGTGTATCCTTGTGTGGTTTGTGAGAAGAACACACATGTAATGACTCTAGCTGTGGTTTATGAAAAGAACACACATCCAATGAATCTAGCTGTGGTTCATGAGAAGAACACACATGCAATGACACTAGTGGATCCATGTGTGGTTTGGGAGAGGAACAGACATGCAATGACACTGGGTGTGGTTCAGGAAAAGAACACACATCCAATGACACTGGTGGATCCTTATGTGGTTTGTGAGAAGAACACACATGCAATGACACTGGTGATATGTGGTTTGTGAAAAGAACAAACACGCAATGACTCTAACTGTGGTTAATGAAAAGAGCAGACATGCAATGACAATGGTGGATCCATGTGTGGTTAATGAGAGGAACACACACCCAATGACACTGCGTGTGGTTCATGAAAAGAACACACATGCAATGACACTGGTGTATCCTTATGTGGTTTGTGAGAATAACAGACATGCAAGGACTCTACATGTGGTTCATGAGAAGAACACACCTGAAATAACTCTAAATGTGGTTAATGAAAAGAGCAGACATGCAATGACACTAGTGGATCCATGTGTTGTTTGTGAAAAGAACACACATGCAATGACTCTACCTGTGGTTAATGAAAAGAGCATACATGCGATGACACTGTGGATCCATGTGTGGTTTATGAGAGGAACACACATCCAATGTCGCTGGTAGATCCTTATGTGGTTTGTGAGAAGAACATACATGCAATGACTCTAGCTGTGGTTCATGAGAAGAACACACATGCAATGACACTGGTGTATCCTTATGTGGTTTGTGAGACGAACACACATGTAATGACTCTAGATTTTGTCCAATGACACTGGGTGTGGTTCATGAAAAGAACACACATCCAATGACACTGGTTGTGGTTCATGAAAAGAACACACATCCAATGACACTGGTGGATCCTTATGTGGTTTGTGAGAAGAACATACATGTAATAACTCTAGATGTGGTTCATGAGAAGAACACACATGCAATGACACTGGTGTATCCTTATGTGGTTTGTGAGAAGAACACACATGCAATGTCTGTAGCTGTGGTTCATGAAAAGAACACACATCCAATGACTCTAGGTGTGGTTCATGAGAAGAACACACATGCAATGACTCTAACTGTGGTTCATGAGAAGAGCACACATGCAGTGACACTGGTGGATCCATGTGTGGTTTGTGAGAAGAAAACACATCCAATGACACTAGGTGTGGTTCATTAAAACAACACACATCCAATTACACTGGTGGATCCTTATGTGGTTTGGGAGAAGAACATACATGCAATGAGTCTAGATGTGGTTCATGAGAAGAACACACATGCAATGACACTGGTGTATCCTTATGTGGTTTGTGAGAGGAACACACAGGTAATGACTCTAGCTGTGGTTCATGAAAAGAACACACATCCAATGAATCTAGCTGTGGTTCATGAGAAGAACACACATGCAATGACACTGGTGGATCCATGTGTGGTTTGTGAGAGGAACAGACATGCAATGACATTGGGTGTGGTTCATGAAAATAACACACATCCAATGACACTAGTGGATCCTTATGTGGTTTGTGAGAAGAACAGACATGCAATGACTCTAGCTGTGGTTCATGAGAAGAACACACATGCAATGACACTGGTGTATCCTAATGTGGTTTGTGAGAGGAACACACATGTAATGACTCTAGCTGTGGTTCATGAAAAGAACACACATCCAATGAATCTAGCTGTGGTTCATGAGAAGAACACACATGCAATGACACTGGTGGATCCATGTGTGGTTTGTGAGAGGAGCATACATGCAATGACACTGGGTGTGGTTCATGAAAATAACACACATCGAATGACACTGGTGGATCCTTATGTGGTTTGTGAGAAGAACACACATGCAATGACACTGGTGATATGTGGTTTGTGAAAAGAACACAGATGCAATGACTCTAACAGTGGTTAATGATAAGAGCAGACATCCAATGACACTGGTGGATTCATGTGTGGTTAATAAGAGGAACACACACCCAATGACACTGGGTGTGGTTCATGTAAAGAACACACATGCAATGACACTGGTGTATCCTTATGTGGTTTGTGAGAATAACAGGCATGCAAGGACTCTAGATGTGGTTCATGAGAAGAACACACCTGCAATGACTCTAACTGTACCCATATGTGGTTTGTGAGAAGAACAAACATGCAATGACTCTAGCTGTGGTTCATGAGAAGAACAGACATGCAATGACTCTAACTGTGGTTAATGAAAAGAGCAGACATGCAATGACACTAGTGGATCCATGTGTTGTTTGTGAAAAGAACACACATGCAATGACTCTACCTGTGGTTAATGAAAAGAGCAGACATGCAATGACACTGTGGATCCATGTGTAGTTTATGAGAGGAACACACATCCAATTTCACTGGTGGATCCTTATGTGGTTTGTGAGAAGAACAGACATGCAATGACTCTAGCTGTGGTTCATGAGAAGAACACACATGCAATGACACTGGTGATCCTTATGTTGGTTGTGAGACGAGCACACATGCAATGACTCTAGATTTTGTTCATTAGAAAAACACACATCCAATGACACTGGTGGATCCGTGTGTGTTTTGTGAGAAGAACACACATCCAATGACACTGGGTGTGGTTCATGAAAAGAACACACATCCAATGACACTGGTGGATCCTTATTTGGTTTGTGAGAAGAACATACATACAAAGACTCTAGATGTGGTTCATGAGAATAACACACATGCAATGACACTTGTGTATCCTTATGTGGTTTGTGTGAAGAACACACATCCATGACTCTAGCTATGGTTCATGAAAAGAACACACACCCAGTGACTCTAGTTGTGGTTCATGAGAAGAACACATTGATACATTGCAAATGTATCTATAATTTTTGATGTTCCATGCTTGGTTTTATCTACTTTCTTATGTTTTGTTCCACCTTTGGAGTACTTTTCATACACTTTCTTGGACTAACCTATTAACAAGATGCCACAGTGTCAGTTGCCTGTTTTCTTCTATTTTTGGTTCCAGAAAGTCAGAAAATGAATATTCTCGGAATTGGACGGGACAAAAGCCAAAGTTGATATTTTACCGGAAGACTCACGGAGCCAGAAGACGAGACTGAGAGGGGCCATAGGGTGGCCACACCACCCCTAGGCGTGGGTCCACCTAGGCCGCGCCAGGGCATGGTGTGGGCCCCCTGGACGTCCACCGACCTTGCCTCTTTCGCCTATATATCTTCCGGATGCAAAAACCCTAAATAGTCAAGCCTCCAGCCACTAAAAGTTCTGCAACACCGCCGCCACCGAAGGGGAGATTCACGGGACAGGAAGTCTCTATTCCGGCACCCTACCGGGACAGGGAAGTGCCCCCGGAGCCATCTCCATCGATCTCCAACACCATATCCATCACCATTGCTTATTCCCATGATGATGAGGGAGTAGATCTTCCTCGAGGCTAAGGGTTCTACCGGTAGCTATGTGTTCATCTCTCTCTATGCATGATTATATTGTGATCATGAGCTTGTAATCTATAGATCTACCTTGCTACTCAAGTGCTTTAATAGATCTCTGCTCTCCCCATGTGTGTGAAAGTGATAGCGTGCACACCATGGTGGCACTTAGGCTAGAGATTACAAATACTTGTTATGAGTTATATTTGGAGTTGGATGTCTCTATGAAATTGTGGTGTTAGTTGGGACCATCTAGTGCTCAAGGTGAGAGTGTGGGGTTATCTAGATGGGAATGGCTTACTTTGAGGTGTGCTGTTATAGCCCTACCATCGATTAGAGTGTTCAACCGGAGAGTAGTATCATAAAGAGATGATATTTATATGAGAGTGTTCACTAGTGAAAGTATGATCCCTAGGCCTTGTTTCTAAGCACTAAAACACCGTTTGCCTACTAGATCTGTTACATGTTTGCTTGCTTCCATCTTTATTTCAGTTTGCCTTTAGTCTCTTCCACGCCATCAAGCTATTTTCTCTCACCGTTACCACTTATAATTATCCATACCACTTGTATTTCACTATCTCTTCGCCGAACTAGTGCACCTATATACCTGACAAGTGTATTGGGTGTGTTGGGGACACAAGAGCCTTCTTGTATCTTGATTGCAGGGTTGCTTGAGAGGGAATACCTTTGACCACTTCCTCCTTGAGTTCGATAAACCTTGGGTGATCCACTAAAGGGAAAACTTGCTGCTGTTCTACAAACCTCTACACTTGGAGGCCCACCAACTGTCTACAAGAATAGAAGTGCGTATACATCAAGATATTTTCTGGCGCCATTGCCGGGAGGGTAAGGTAAAAGTTATTCACACCGGAGGATTAAAGAAGAAGAACCTCCCATGGCAAACACCTATTTTCTAGCGCCGTTGCCGGGGAGGTAAGGTAAAAGGTACTCACATCCTCCGGTGTGAGTGCTCGAAGTTATTTCCTTTGGATTCTGCAATTTTTTCTTTTTGTTTCTTGTTTTCACTAGTTAGGCTTAATGGAAAACAACAACAAAAATTAGAGAGCTTTATAGTATTTATCGTGAGTTAGGACCTGAAGTGTTTGAAGAGAAAATTAAAAAACCTATGGAACTTTATTTGCATGCTAATATCAATGTTGTTAGTATGGAGGAGAAAATTTACTTTGATGATACCATGCCTCCAATATATGATGATTATAATGATGATATGTTATTTTCAGTCCACCTACTACTGAGGAGAAAATTAATTATGATTACAATATGCCTCCTATATTTTATGATTATGGTGATGAGAATAACAATGATAACTATTTTGTTGAATTTGCTCCCACTACAATTAATAAGAATGACTATGCTTATGTGGAGAGTAATAATGATTATATCCATGTTGCTCATGATAAGAATGATTTAGGCGATAGTTATATTGTTAATTTTATTCATGATGGTACTGAAAGTTATTATGAGAGAGGGAAACATGGTTTTATGCATCTAAATAATATTAAGTTTCCCCTCTTTATGTTGAAAGTCTTGAAGTTGCACTTGTTTTGCTTTCCTATGCTTGTTGCTTTGTGCTTTCATGACTTGTTTATTTACAAGATTCCTATGCATAGGAAGTGGGTTAGATTTAAATGTGCTTTGAATTTGCTTCTTCATGCTCTCTTTTACTTCAATTCATATTTCTTACGTGAGATCTTCTCAAACTATCATGCCTTACTTAAAGGCGTTAAAGAAAAGTACTTATTGGAAGATAACCCAAAAGTTTTAGATGAGGCTTGGAAGTTATTACTTCTGTAATAACCGTTCCTTATCCTTTTTATTTTCTTTTTGTGCCAAGAGTAACCTCTAATGAGAGAGAAGTAATGATTGAGAAAGTTGCTGTCCCGAAACAGATTTCTGTGCTTCACCGTACTAATTCGTGTAAAATCTCTGTACGTCCTTTTGAGGCGTAAAGTTTTGTAATTCTTCCCCAGGTTGTTATCTAACTTTCGTTAGTTCAACACTTTTTGATTTGAGAAACAGAAGGTCTTCGAAAAAATTCGTCTTTACCTGCTGGTCTGTTTTGACAGATTTCTGTCATTTTCTGCATTTGCTTCTTGTTGGTTCCTTTTTGAGTTCTTTTGGGGAATTGAGCTTTTTGAGGGAAGTTCTACAGTAGCTTGTGTTTTAATGGAAGTTTTATTGGTGTTAGAACTGAACCTAAAGACTTATTATCATGAGTGCACTAATGCTGCTAATAAAGATTGTGTGAAGTTTTGTATGAAGGAAAAATTTCAGGTGTATGAAAGGAACGAGTAATGAGATGAAGGGTGGACTAAAGCTCAATATTAGGGATGCCACGTGTGTAACTCCAAGAAATATCCAAGAAGTACAAGCTTCAAAGCTTGGGGATGCCCAAGGCACCCCCTTCTTCATCAATAAAAATCCTAGGTTTCTTCCAAACGCTTCATTTTTATTGTTTCATGCACAGTTGTGTTGTTCTTGGAGCGTCTTCTTTTTTTGTTTTTGTTTTCTTAGTTTGATTAGTTTTCTGAATAAATTGGTTGGACCCCCTCTTTCATACATTGGTTTTCAAATAGTTTATTTTGGATTGGAAAAGAGTAGGAAAGTTCATGCTCATGAGGTAAAAAGAGCTTGTTTTTGACTGTGGCCTATGCTTTGTCATGCCATGACTTGATATTGTTTTGGCTTTATTCTTAGTATTCTTTGCTGAAGCATGACTTGTTATAAACAATTGAGATTGCTTAATGTGCCTTGGATGAATCATGCGTTGTTTTAGCACATTAAAGCATAGTATAGTGGTATTCTCCTTTGATGCTTTATTTGGGTTGACTTGGCGCATGCTCACACCAAGTTATGACTATCTCAAGTAACCATAGCCTTTATGATCCTTTTTTTACAACTTGTAGCATCACTTTATGCTTTGATCAATGATGTTTTGTCGCTCTACATGATTATGGCCATTATTGCTCTCTTAGTTTGTCGCTCCCAGTCTTTTGCTAGCCTCCGCAACCAAGTATGAGTTCCACTCATGCATCCAACTCCCTAAACCAAGTTATTCCAAAGAGTCCACTATACGTACCTACTAGCTTATGCTATTCCAAGTATATTCATGCTTTTGTTTACCTTCCAAATTTAACTTGTTATGAGAAAACTAGTGATTAAAGCTCTCACGAACTTGATGGGACACTTCACATTTCTTGCCCTTAATAAACTTGAACAATTGTATCGTCTATGTTGTATATGCTTGCACTTATTTGTTGGGAATTAGCAGAACCATGCTGTCATGGGGAACACTTTCAACATTGCACTTGGTACTTTGTACCTAGTTGATATCATGGTCTTTTGTATATGGATGTCGTCGGTGTGAAATGAAAGGGGAGATTGTAAGTCCATGGAGTTATGTATATGTGTTATAGAAACGCCTGGGCCGCTGGTCTAATCCATGCTGCCATGGTGGAAACCTGCAGCGTAACCACAATGAGCTGTCTATGAAGCATTCTTCTTATAAAAAAAGAGTCCTATATTGAGAAAAAAAGAGAAAAAGAGAAAAAAAGAGATTATGAAAAGAGGAAAGAGAGAAAAAAGCACCATATTCCCATGGTAAATAAGAAGATTGCTGAAATGCTCATTGTCTGCTTGCCTTGTCATTTTGATATGGGGATTCTTCCGTATCATCGGGCAAGGGGTACCCCGTTGGCGGTTCTCTATGATACACATATACTTACGATGACAAAAACTTACCGGTGACTAAACTTGAGTAGCATGAGGTGTGGCCCTCGTATCCAAGGGACATGAGATTTCTAACTTATACTTTGTCAAGCATGTACACCATAGTTTGTTCACTTTAACCTTAATCACTTCAAGCTGCTTATGATAGGGGCAATGAGAGCTGAAAGCTATAAGTACCACTGTTCAAAAAATCGTCCGAATCAGCGATTAATAGGCCGATTAATCGCTACTAGGGACCTAACCGTGTCGATTACCATTAATCTGTTGTGTTAATCCTTTAGCCTGACTAATAGCTCTGATAGACCGATTACTAGGTATATTCCCGATTAACTACTACACTTGGTCAAAAAAGTTGCAAAATTTTCAACGCATATCGCCTGTCCAACCGCTAGCCCGCTCCAATGAAGTAGGTTTTGCGAAGCTCCTGCTCGATTTCCTGATGTCACCAGCCAGTACCCTGGGTAGGTGGTGGGAGAAGAGCAACTTCAAAGGTCAGAGGAGAAGCGCATGTGTTTTATTGGGCTTTTGGGCTTTAGATAAGTACGGTTGGGCATATAAAGGCCCATATACTATTTATTTCTTATCTACTACATGTGTTTTAGGTGCTAGTTTGTGTAGTTTACACCGATTAATAGCCGACCGATTAAATCAGTTAATCATCCGAATTCCGATTAGTCGCTACTCCCAAGCCGACCGAGCAGTTAACGATTACCGATTTCCTCACCATTGATAAGTACCATAATTTTTGGAAGCCCTTTATGAGACTTGAATCCCTACTTCCTTCTATGAAGGCCTTTCTTCCACTTATACATATTGAGTCTCCACCTTCTACCTTTATGCACTTACTTTGAGAGCATAGTGGCCATTCTTAATTCTATGTGCATTGTCCCAAGACTTGTTGATTGATGCATAACTTGATATTGCTTGTTTTAAACTATTTGTATCTAGTCAATCTTATGAACTTTGAAGGTGTCCTATGCATTTATGTTTTGCTACTCTATGAGGGATAAGCTGAATGCTACTATGCTATGTTTTCTTTATGTGAAACAAACAAACGTCTTGCAAAGCATTGTTATTCATGAATCTTTTGTTTGTGCCTTTTCATGTTGCAACATAGTTTCTTTGTCTTATTGCTAGAACTTTGTATTTCATGTTATGATTGAAGTACTATGATCCCAGCTATCCATGTTTTGCAAATACTTTGATCAAGTTTATGATGGTGCATGTCACCTCAAAAATTATTCTTTCTTTTTATCACTTACCTACTCAAGGACGAGCATGAGTTAAGCTTGGGGATGCTGATACATTGCAAATGTATCTATAATTTTTGATGTTCCATGCTTGGTTTTATCTACTTTCTTATGGTTTGTTCCAACTTTGGAGTAATTTTCATACACTTTCTTGGACTAACCTATTAACAAGATGCCACAGTGCCAGTTGCCTGTTTTCTGCTGTTTTTGGTTCCAGAAAGTCAGAAAATGAATATTCTCGGAATTGGACGGGACAAAAGCCAAAGTTGATATTTTACCGGAAGACTCATGGAGCCAGAAGACGAGACGGAGAGGGGCCACAGGGTGGCCACACCACCCCTAGGCGCGGGTCCACCTAGGCCGCGCCAGGGCATGGTGTGGGCCCCCTGGCCGGCCACTGACCTTGCCTCATTCGCCTATATATCTCCCCCGATGCAAAAACCCTAAATAGTCAAGCCTCCAGCCACGAAAAGTTCCGTAGCACCGCCACCACCGAAGGGGAGATTCTGGGGACAAAAAGTCTCTGTTTCGGCACCCTGCCAGGACGGGGAAGTGCCCTCAGAGCCATCTCCATCGATCTCCACCACCATCTCCATCACCGTTGCTCATTCCCATGATGATGAGGGAGTAGATCTTCCTCGAGGCTAAGGGTTCTACCAGTTGCTATGTGTTCATCTCTCTATGCATGATCATATTGTGATCATGAGCTTGTAATATATAGATCTACCTTGCTACTCAAGTGCTTTAACAGATCTCTGCTCTCCCCATGTGTGTGAAAGTGACAGCATGCACACCATGGTGGCACTTAGGCTAGAGATTACAAATACTTGTTATGAGTTATATTTGGAGTTGGATGTCTCTATGAAATTTTGATGTTTGTTGGAACCATCTAGTGCTCAAGGTGACGGTGTGGGGTTATCTAGATGGGAAAGGCTTACTTTGAGGTGTGCTGTTATAGCCCTACCATCGATTAGAGTGTTCAACCGAAGAGTAGTTAAGAGTAGTATCATAAAGAGATGATATTTATATGAGAGTGTTCACTAGTGAAAGTATGATCCCTAGGCCTTGTTTCTAAGCACTGATACACCGTTTGCTACTAGATCTGTTAAAGGTTTGCTTGCTTCCATCTTTTTTTCAGTTTGCCTTTAGTCTCTTCCACGCCATCAAGCTATTTTCTATCACCGTTACCACTTATAATTATCCATACCACTTGTATTTCACTATCTCTTCGCCGAATTAGTGCACCTATACACCTGGCAAGTTTATTGGGTGTGTTGGGGACACAAGAGACTTCTTGTACCTTGATTGCAGGATTGCTTGAGAGGGAATACCTTTGACCACTTCCTCCCTGAGTTCGATAAACCTTGGGTGATCCACTTAAGGGAAAACTTGCTGCTGTTCTACAAACCTGTGCACTTGGAGGCCCAACAACTGTCTACAAGAATAGAAGTGCGTAGACATCACACACATGCAATAACACTGGTGGATCCATGTGTGGTTTGTGAGAAGAACACACATCCAATGACACTGGGTGTGGTTCATGAAAAGAACACACATCCAATGACACTGGTGGATCCTTATGTGGTTTGTGAGAATAACACACATGCAATCACACTGGGTGTGGTTCATGAGAAGAACACACATGCAATGACACTGGTGTATCCTTATGTGGTTTGTGAGAAGAACACACATGCAATGACTCTGGGTGTGGTTAATGAAAAGAACACACATGCAGTGACACTGGTGTATCCTTATATGGTTTGTGAGAATAACAGACATCCAATGACTCTAGTTGTTGTTCATGAGAAGAACACACATGCATTGACACTGGTGGATCCTTATGTGGTTTGTGAGAAGAACAGACATGCAATGACTCTAGCTGTGGTTCATGAGAAGAACACACATGCAATGACTCTAACTGTACTTAATGAAAAGAGCAGACATGCAATGACACTGGTGGATCCATGTGTGGTTTGTGAGAAGAACACACATGCAATGACTCTAACTGTGGTTAATGAAAAGAGCAGACATGCAATGACACTTGTGGATCCATGTGTGGTTTTTGAAAACAACACACATGCAATGACTCTAACTATGGTTAATGAAAAGAGCAGACATGCAATGACACTAGTGGATCCATGTGTGGTTTGTGAAAAGACCACACATGCAATGACTCTAACTATGGTTAATGAAAAGACCAGACATGCAATGACACTGGTGGATCCATGTGTGATTTATGAGAGGAACACACATCCAATGACACTGGTGATCTGTGGTTTGTGAAAAGAACACACATGCAATGACTCTAACTATGGTTAATGAAAAGAGAAGACATGCAATGAGACTGGTGGATCCATGTGTGGTTTGTGAGAAGAACAGACATCCAATGACACTGGTGGATCCTTGTGTGGTTTGTGAGAAGAACGCACATGCAATGACTCTAGCTGTGGTTCATGAGAAGAACTCACATGCAATGACACTCGTGTATCCTTATATGGTTTGTGAGAAGAAAACACATGCAATGACTAGATGTGGTTCATGAGAAGAACACACATGCAATGACACTGGTGGATCTATGTGTACACTGTGAGAGGAACACACATGCAATGACACTAGGTGTGGTTCATGAGAAGAACACACATGCAATGACACTAATGTATCCTTATGTGGTTTGTGTGAAGAACATACATGCGATGACTCTAGCTGTGGTTCATGAGAAGAACACACATGCAATGACACTGGTGGATCCATGTGTGGTTTATGAGAGGAACATACATGCAATGACACTGGGTGTGGTTCATGAAAATAACACACATGCAATGACACTGGTGGATCCATATGTAGTTTGTGAAAAGAACACAGATGCAATGACACTTGGTGTATCCATGTGTGGTTCATGAGAAGAACACACATGCAATGACACTAGTGGATCCATGTGTGGTTTGTGAGAAGAACACACGTGCAATGACACTGGGTGTGGTTCCTAAAAAGAACACACATCCAATGACACTGGTGGATCCTTATGTGGTTTGTGAGAAGAACATACATGCAATGACTCTAGATGTGGTTCATGAGAAGAACACACATGCAATGAAACTGTCGTGTCCTTATGTGGTTTCAGAGAAGAAGACACATGCAATGACTCTAGATGTGGTTCATGAAAAGAACACACATCCAATGACTCTAGTTGTGGTTCATGAGAAGAACACATATGCAATGACTCTAACTGTGGTTCATGAGAAGAGCACACATGCAATGACACTGGTGGATCCATGTGTGGTTTGTGAGAAGAACACACATCCAATGACATTGGGTGTGGTTCAAGAAAAGAACACACATCCAATGACACTGGTGGATCCTTATATGGTTTGTGAGAAGAACAGACATGCAATGACTCTAGATGTGGTTCATGATAAGAACACACATGCAATGACACTCGTGTATCCATGTGTGGTATTTGAGAAGAACACACATGCAATGACTCTAGCTGTGGTTCATGAAAAGAACACGCATCCAATGACTCTAGTCGTGGTTCATGAGAAGAACACACATGCAATGACACTGGTGGATCCATGTGTGGTCTGTGAGAGGAACAGACTTGCAATGACACTGGGTGTGGTTCATGAAAAGAACACACATCCAATGACACTGGTGGATCCTTATGTGGTTTGTGAGAAGAGCACACATGCAATGACACTGGTGATATGTGGTTTGTGAAAAGAACACACATGCGATGACTCTAACCGTGGTTAATGAAAAGAGTAGACATGCAATGACACTGGTGGATCCGTGTGTGGTTTATGAGAGGAACACACATCCAATGACACTGGGTGTGATTCGTGAAAAGAACACACATGCAATGACACTAGTGTATCCTTATGTGGTTTGTGAGAATAATAGACATGCAATGACTCTAGATGTGGCTCATGAGAAGAACACACATGAAATGACACTTGTGGATCCTTATGTGGTTTGTGCGAAGAACAAACATGCAATGACTCTAGCTTTGGTTCATGAGAAGAACACACATGCAATGTCTCTAATTGTGGTTAATGAAAAGAGCAGACATGCAATGACACTAGTGGATCCATGTGTGGTTTATGAGAGGAACACACATCCAATGACACTGGTGATATGTGGTTTGTGAAAAGAACACACATGCAATGACACTTGGTGGATCCATGTGTGGTTCATGAGAAGAACACACATGCAATGACACTGGTGGATCCATGCGTGGTTTGTGAGAAGAACACACATCCAATGACACTAGGTGTGGTTCATGAAAAGAACACACATCCAATGACACTGGTGGATCCTTATGTGGTTTGTGAGAAGAACATACATGCAATGACTCTAGATGTGGTTCATGAGAAGGACACACATGAAATGACAGTGTTTTATCCTTATGTGGTTTGTTAGAAGAACACACATGCAATGACTCTAGCTGTGGTTCATGAAAAGAACACACATCCAATGACTCTAGATGTGGTTCATTAGAAGAACACACATGCAATGACTCTAAATGTGGTTCATGAGAAGAACACACATGCAATGACACTGGTGGATCCATGTGTGGTTTGTGAGAAGAACACACATCTAATGACACTGGGTGTGGTTCATGAAAAGAACACACATCCAATGACACTGGTGGATCCTTATGTGGTTTGTGAGAAGAACAGATATGCAATTACTCTAGATGTGATTCATGAGAAGAACACACATGCAATGACACTAGTGTATCCTTGTGTGGACTGTGAGAAGAACACACATGCAATGACTCTAGCTATGGATCATGAAAAGAACACACATCCAATGACTCTAGCCATGGTTCATGAGAAGAGCACACATGCAATGCCGCTGGTGGATCCATGTGTGGTCCGTGAGAGGAACAAACATGTAATGACATGAGTGGATCCTTATATGGTTTGTGAGAAGAACAGACATGCAATGACTCTAGCTGTGGTTCATCAGAAGAACACACATGCAACGACACTAGTGTATCCTTATGTGGTTTGTGAGAAGAACACACATGCAATGACTCTAGATGTGGTTCATGAGAAGAACACACATCCAATGACACTGGTGGATCCATGTGTACAGTGTGAGAGGAACACACATGCAATGACATTGGGTGTGGTTCATGATAAGAACACACATGCAATGACACTGGTGTATCCTTATGTGGTTTGTGAGAAGAACAGACATGTAATGACTCTAGCTGTGGTTCATGTGAAGAACACATATGCAATGACACTGGTGGATCCATGTGTGGTTTATGAGAGGAACAGACATCTAATGACACTGGGTGTGGTTCATGAAAATAACACACATGCAATAACACTGGTGGATCCATATGTTGTTTGTGAAAAGAACAGACATGCAGTCACACTTGGTGGATCCATGTGTGGTTCATGATAAGAACACACATGCAATGAGACTGGTGGATCCATGTGTGGTTTGTGAGAAGAACACACATCCAATGACACTGGGTTTGGGTCATGAAAAGAACACACATCCAATGACACTGGTGGATCCTTATGTGGTTTGTGGGAAGAACAGACGTGCAATGACTTGAGATGTGGTTCATAAGAAGAACACACATGCCATGACACTGGTGTATCCTTATGTGGTCTGTGAGAAGAACACACATGCAATGACTCTAGCTGTGGTTCATGAAACGAACACACATCCAATGACTCTAGTTGTGGTTCATGATAAGAACACACATGCAATGACTCTAACTGTGGTTCATGAGGAGAGCACACATGCGATGACACTGGTGGATCCATGTGTGGTTTGTGAGAAGAATACACATCCAATGACACTGGGTGTGGTTCAAGAAAAGAACACACATCAAATGACACTGGTGTATCCTTATGTGGTTTGTGAGAATAACAGACACGCAATGACTCTAGATGTGGTTCATGAGAAGAACACACGTGCAATGACACTTGTGTATCCATGTGTGGTCTATGAGAAGAACACACATGCAATGACTCTAGTTGTGGTTCATGAAAAGAACACACATCGAATGACTCCAGCCGTGGTTCATGAGAAGACCACACATGCAATGACACTGGTGGATCCATGTGTGGTCTGTGAGACGAACATACATGCAATGACACTAGGTGTGGTTCATGAAAAGAACACACATCCAATGACACTGGTGGATCCTTATGTGGTTTGTGAGAAGAACACACATGCAATGACACTGGTCATATGTGGTTTGTGAAAAGAACACACATGCAATGAATCTAACCGTGGTTAATGAAAAGAGCAGACATGCAATGACACTGGTGGATCCATGTGTAGTTTATGAGAGGAACACACATCCAATGATACTGGGTGTTGTTCATGAAAAGAACACACATGCAATGACACTGGTGGATCCTTATGTGGTTTGTGAGAATAACAGACATGCAATGACTCTAGCTGTGGTTCATGAGAAGAACACACATGCACTGACACTGGTGGATCCTTATGTGGTTTGTGAGTAGAACAGACATGCAATGACTCTAGATGTGGTTCATGAGAAGAACACACATGCAATGACTCTAACTATGGTTAATGAAAAGAGCAGACATGCAATGACACTGGTGGATCCATGTTTGGTTTGTGAAAATAACACATGCAATGACTCTAACTCTGGTTAATGAAAAGATTAGACATGCAATGACACTGGTGGATCCATGTGTGGTTTATGAGAGGAACACACATCCAATGACATTGGTGATATGTGGTTTTTAAAAATTACACAGATGCAATGACACTTGGTGGATCCATGTGTGGTTCATGAGAAGAACACACATGCAATGACACTGGTAGATCCATGTGTGGTTTGTGAGAAGAACACACATCCAATGACACTGGGTGTGGTTCATGAAAAGAACACACATCCAATGACACTGGTGGATCCTTATGTGGTTTGTGAGAAGAACATACATGCAATGACTCTAGATGTGGTTCATGAGAAGAACACACATGCAATGACTCTAACTGTGGTTAATGAAAAGATAAGACATGCAATGACACTGGTGGATCCATGTGTCGTTTATGAGAGGAACACACGTCCAATGACACTGGGTGTGGTTCATGAAAAGAACATACATGCAATGACACTGGTGTAGCCTTATGTGGTTTGTGAGAATAACAGACATGCAATGACTCTAGCTGTGGTTCATGAGAAGAACATACATGCAATGACACTGGTGGATCCTTATTTGGTTTGTGAGAAGAACAGACATGCAATGACTCTAGGTGTGGTTCATGAGAAGAACACACATGCAATGACACTGGTGGATCCATGTGTGGTCTGTGAGAAGAACACACATGTAATGTCACTAGGTGTGGTTCATGAAAAGAAAACACATGCAATGACACTGGGTGTGGTTCATGAAAAGAAAACACATGAAATGACACTGGTGGATCCATGTGTGGTTTGTGAGAAGAACATACATGCAATGACTCTGGGTGATCCATATGTGGTTTATGAGAAGAACACACATGCAATAAACTCTAGTGGATCTATCTTGGCACAATTTGATGTATGCCACGATGTATTTCATTGTACAAGACACTCACTTTCGATTTTTATACTAAGTTTCGCCCTTGGTTTTTTGATACTACTCAGTTTTGCCCTTGGTTCCCCCTCTCTCTTTCGTAGAAGCCCAAACTTTTGCTCACTCTGTCTGCTACGCCCTGATTGGTTGTCAAAGTTGTCACGCGGATTGTGCGCACCAACCGTTTATCTTATGTGATCCAACGATGATCGCTGCACACGTCGTGCCCTTCACAGTACAGCGCGAGACAGCACAGACATCGACCTCTACAAGAAGGAATGCGATGCTGTCCATGGAAAAAGTTGTCGAGTGGTCATGTCATATTTAATCTAGTCTGCAAAGGCTACTACTGCTACTACAACACATGCACAGGGCAACGGGGTCATCGAGTGCACGATTGTCGATGGGACGCTACAATTTATTGCCACTTGATTTTAATAAGACATATCCCATTTTTACGCAGCGCTCTCAATCTCACTTCCAACTGGGCCCTACCGCAAGTAACTTCCATGAGTCAAGGGCCCCCTCGAGTAGATCTAAAGTTGCTAGAAATTTGTTCTACGCCACTTGCATGCAGTGGAATCGAGGTCTGCCATGAGCGTGTTTTCAATGCAGCTCTAAAGTGGAGATCATGGTTGTTTTAAAAAAAGGGAACCTAAAAAAAGAGGTGGAGATTAATGACCCACAAGTATAGGGGGTGTATCGTAGTATTTTCGATAAGTAAGAGTGTCGAACCCAACGAGGAGCAGAAGGTGCTGGCTAGTGGTATGGATCAGGAATTCTCAGCAAATACTTAGCAAACGGATTTTTAGGGGTTTTCGATAAAGCAAGTAAACAAAGTACGAGTAAATAAAAGACAGTATGAATAAATGCAGCAAGTGGCCCAATCCTTTATGCAGCAAAGGACAAGCCGGTTTTATTACTTAAGATGACCAAACGTTCTCGAGGACACATGGGAAGACTGCCAGGTGCTTTCGCTTCATATAGTTGATTAATCTTCTTTAGCTTGCTAAGTGTTGTGTGGGTGAACCTGTGCTAATGTACCGACCTATCCAGGACTAATACATACTTGTGATTATACCCCTTGCAAACATCCGTAAGTACAAGAAAGTAATTAAGGTAGAAACCTAACCACAGCTTTAAACTCAAAGACCCTTACGTCCCTTGTGCAATGGTTTCCTAACGGGGGTTCAGGTTTCTGTCACTCCGGCAACCCCTACGATTAGTAGCCAAATGCACAATGCATTCCCCTAGGCCCATATAGGTGAAGTGTCATGTAGTCGACGTTCACATGAAACCACTAGAAGAAGTACACCACAACTTAAATAACAATCTATTGAATCTTTCTCAACACAACTCCACTACTAACAACATGACTTCTCCCATGTCCTCAAGAACAAAATGAACTACTCATAAGACATTATATGGATCATGATAAGAGATGGAATAATGATGTATAAAAATCTGAACATAAACAATAATTCAATGGTTCACTCAATAGCATCAACTACAAAGAGTAATCAACACCGGGAAAGTTTCCCCTATGAACTATGCAAGATTCAACCCAATTGTTACAGCAATATGGAGATGGTGATGAGGGTGCTGATGGTGATGATGGTGGTGGTGATGATCATGATGATCCCGATGAAGTCCAGCTTGATGGTGGTGTTGATGGCGACGAACTCCCCTCTCCGGGAAGGAATTCCCTCGGCAGAAATCTGTCTGCCGGAGAGATCTTTCTCTCTCGGTGTTTTCCGCCCCGCAGAGGCAGCGAAATCTTTTTGTGGTCACTCCCCGAGTCTTAGGGTTTCAGGAGGATGATATACGCCTGAGGGGAGAGCCAGAGGTGGGCTAGGGCGGGCACACCACCTGCTGGCGCGGCCTAGGGCTGCCCGTGCGAGGGGGTGGTGTGGCCCCCCTGTGGCCCATCTCCAATCCGTCTTCCGGCATCCTTAGTCTTCTGGAAAAATAGGATTTTCCGTATATTTTCCCGGATTTTCTGATCTTCGCGAATTTTGCCTCCAAACAGCATCTTTTCCATCAGAATCCTGATTGCAGCGGTCCATGCTCCAAAATTCATCAACCATGCGAAAACAGATGAAATAACAAAAGTATCACCTCTCAATACAAAATATATCAATGAATAATAGTGAATCAAGACATATAATAGTGATGCAAAATGGACGTATCAACTCCCCCAAGCTTAGACTTTGCTTGTCCCCAAGCGAAACTGAGCTCAATAAACATGGCCTCAGGTTTATGGAGTGAAGAGTGGATAAAAGAATACGGACAAGAAGCATCACATTCATCAAATACATAGATCATAATAGAAGACAACTCATTATTATATAACTCAACTTGCAATGAGTAAAGGAAACACAAAAAAGATACATAAAGTGAATCATAATTGGTAATGGCAAACTTATCTCTTGGTCGAAGAGTAGTTGATAATTTGCTGGAGTTCACAAATAGCTGGTTTTTCAATGAAAGCTTTCAAAGTAGTAAACATCAAGATAAGAGCAAAGTGCAAAACAAGGAACATAAGAAACATGATAGAATAAATCATCATATGAATGAATGAAACACAACAACTCAAAATACTTACTGAGATAGAAGGGAGTAGGTTTACTAACTCAACTACAAAGTAAAAGGAAGGCCCTTCACAGAGGGAAGCAGAGATTGCAAGTCTCATAAAGAGCTCCCAAAAATTATGATACTTACTAGCTTTTAGCTCTCATTGCCCCTATAATAGGCATCTTTTGGTGATTAAGGTGAAAGTGACACAACAAAGAGGATATGCTTGACAAGTTATAAGTTGAAATCTCATGCCCCTTACTTATGAGTACCGATCCTCATGCTACTCAACTTCAGTCACGAGCAAGCTCTTGTCATTGTCAATACATGCGTATCATTGAGAACCTCCAAGGGGGTACCCCTTGCACATGACACATGAGCTATCCCATAATCAAAATGACAAGGCAAGCAGACAGTGAGCATCTCAACGATCTTTTTATTTGCTATTTGCATAGGTTTTTATTGAGGATGCTTCATAGAATGCTCACTATAGTTATGCTGCAAGTTTCCACCATGATTAGACATGGCTTAGCCTAGCGGCCCAGGCGTTTCTCTAACACACATATAAACTCCATGATCTTACAAGTTCCACTTTTATTTCACACCGCCGGGATCCATAAGCAAAAGAACATGATATCAACTAGGTACAAAGTACCAAATGAAGTGTTGAAAGCGGTCCCCATGATACATGGTTCTGCTAACTTCAACTCATAAAGCGCAAGCATATATGCAACAAAGAAGGACCCAATGGTTCAAGTTTATTAAATGCAAGAAAGTAAAGTGTGCCATCAAGTTTGTGAGAGCTTTAATCACTAATTTTCACATAACAAGTTTAATTTGGGAGGTAGATAAAACAGGAATTTACCTGGAATAGCAATAATGCTACTAGGTAGGTATGCTGGACACAAATGGCAAAGGTTTTGGTTTAAAGGAGGTGGATGCACGAGAACAATTCCCTCTCAGTACAGGTTTTTGGCTAGCAAGGCTGGGTAGCAAGTACAAGAGTTGAAGGAAACAACCAAACATACAAGTGATAAAAACAAACATGCAATCTTCCTTGGAAGCACAAAAGATCTTAACTAGAGAATACTAGACTTATGAGCAAATCAAGAAAGAAAGATGATGAAATTATTTTTTCTTTAGAGGTACTTTTATCTTTTCATTCAACTCTCGAAAATAGTGTTGCTACTGACTGAGCTAGGTTTGCCAAAACCAACTAAATTAACTCAATGATCCCAAAGTGATACCAATACTAACAACAAGATCAATCATATAACCATGAATTGAAAACTAATATAAGCTATGAAAAAGAGTGAATGATAGAACTTCTCATTAATATTCCATAACGACAACTCACACCAAGGGATACATATCTAACGAGAGAGGGGACACTTCCATAATGCAAACCATATTACATAATAACTTCTCTATTCATGATATGACTCTACTAAAAAGGTAAAAAGATAGAAGATAGTGATGTGATACCGCGGCACTCCCCCAAGCTTGGAACAAACCAAGGGGATGCCAAACCTGATGACGAATTACTCCTTCGGTGGTGGTGGTAACCTCTCGATGAGCTCTTTGATCAATTTCCCCAAGTCCTCAATCTCGAACGTGAGATTACGAATCAGCTGTGAGTTTTGCTCAATGCGGCTCATGATCACGCCGGGTTGAGAATTCTAGCTCTTGCTATTCTTTCCCCATTCTTCCTCCTTGAAGTCTTCTTCCCTCCATGGCTAGAACGAGGCAAATCCCAATTGGAGGGTCATTTCCCCTTGGGCATATTCTGGTATTGATGCTCATGGATAAGAGTATGGAAAGGATTCTTGGTGCGTGGAGGAAGTGACTAGGGATCTGAACGGTAATGAGGAGGCTTCCCTCCAATGGATGGGTTTGCCACCACTCCAATGCTTGCAACGGTAGTGCCGGTGTGTGGATGTTGGCCTTGATCCTCTTCACCTTCACTCTTGATCTCCTTCTCCTTCCCGGGGTCTTGGAGGTCTTCCTCCATAGGCTCCTTCCCTTTATCCTTGGCAGACACCATTGTGCTTCTAAGCTTTCAAAGAGTATGTCCTAGCAGAAACAGATCGAAACAAAAACACGACGAAAACACGATATAGGAACCTCGGGAGATCCGGGGGATTATATATTACGAAGTTTCATATCAAAAGGAAGATACTAGGCGAAAACGAGTCGGAGGAGGAGTCCGGGTGGACTCACCACCTGGTGGCGCGGCCAGGGGAGGGCCCGCGCCACAGGGTGGTGTGAGCCACCCTGGCTCCGTTTCCGTCCCTTTTTCGCTTCGTAGCTTTCCTTATTGACTTAAAACTGCAAAAATATAGTTGGATTGTATTTTCGTGGAACTTTTCTTACCAGAACTATTACCTATTTGAAAACGGACTCTGTAGGTCTCTGAATTTGGTATCTAGTAGATTCTTCCAGAGTCACCACTTGAATAATCAACAGTATCTTCATCTTCATACACTTATTACTTGAGTCATAAAACCTTTCTCTTCCTTATTACACCATTGTGTCCACTTCCTAGAAATTTCTTTCACACAATTCTCATTAGCAACATTAGTATAAGTGAAGTGATAAAACCTTTTGAGTCCAACTTCAACTGAAAACCATCAAAACAAAAGCTACTGTAGCAACTCCTTCCGAAAACCCAAAAAGAATTCAAAAGGAAATCGAATAAAGAAGCAAATGCAAAAGTGGCTAAATTTGTCAAAACAGACCAGCAGGTAAAGATCAATTTTTTCGAAAATCTTCTGTTGCTCCAATCAAAAAGTGCAAAACTAACGAAAGTTAAATAATAACCTGGGGAAGAAGCACAAAACATTACAGCTCAATCCGACATACAGAGATCTCTCACGAATTTTTACGGTGAAGAACAAAAATCTGTTTCGTGACAGTAACTTCCCCAAATCTTACTTCTCTCTCATTAGAGGTTGATCTTGACACAAAAACCAAACAAAATGGATAAGGAGCGGTTATTACCGAAGTAATAACTTCTAATACTCAAAGAAACAAAACAAACTGAAAGCAAAAACAAATTGGGTTGTTTCCCAAAAAGCTCTTTCTTTATAGCCATTAAGATGGGCATGAAAATTTTGAAGACGCTCTCATAGGAATATGAATTGAAGTGAAAGAGAGCATTAAGAAGCAAAAATACACACATTTAAGTCTAACCCACTTCCTATGCAAGGGAATTTTGTAATCAAACAAGTTGTTGAAACCAGAGGCAACTTGCATAAGAAGGCAAAAGAAGTGCAACATAAAAACTTTCAGCATAAAACGAGGAAACTTGATATTATTGAGATGCATAAGAACACTTTTCCCTCTTTCATAATAACTTTCAGTATCATGCATAAAATTAACAATATAGCTATCACAAGGGCCTTTGTAGCAATGATCACTTATTATAACAGAAAACACAGGAATACTAGCTCTCATAACACTACTTTGTGAAACAATATTAGAGGTATCCTTACAAAGGATAGTGTGTCCCTCTTCTACATATTTAGTAACAAAGTCTTTCACATTTTCTATAATAGGTTCATCAACCATTTGTTTATTAGGGTCAATAGCCTTTTTCATACTTTCATCAACCATACTAGCTATCATAGAATGTTCCTTTATCTTAACTGGGAAAGGCATTTTCTCAATGTAAGGTTTAGGTAAAACATGATTAGCAGTATAAACTTCAGTATTTCTTGCAGGAACACTCTTAGCAACATCTTTATAAGGTTCATGATACTTATTCCATTTCTTTTTAGGCACTTCAATGTAGGAAGCAAAAGCCTTAAAATAAGAAGCAATAGCTTGAGAGTCTAGACCATAAGCATTTTTAATATTTTGAAAGTCATCAGTTCCCATAAAAGATTCAATGCATTCATAATCGTAATTTATACCTGACTTTCTAACTTTGTCATTGTCCCAAGCTTCAGCATTGTCTTGAATACGGTCTAGAAGATCCCATTTAGCTTCTTCTCTCATGCGAGTGAATGATCCAGCACAAGAAGCATCCAATAAATCCTTGTCATGTAGAGGGAGCCTTGCATAAAAGTTATTGACAATAATATGGTTGGGGAGCTCATGAATGGGACATTTGAGCATTAGTAACATCAATCTCCCCCAAGCTTGAGCTGTACTCTCTCCATCAAGAGGCCAAAAGTTGTATATTTGATTCCGATCTTTATGAATCTCACTAGGAGGATAAAACTTTGAATAAAAGAGAGACACTATTTCCTCCCATTCCAGAGCTTGACCATTCTTCAGCAGGTTATACCATTCCTCGGCTCTTCCTTTCAGCGATAATGAGAATAACTTCTTCTTAACTTGATCTGTAGTAATACCTGCACACTTGAATAACCCGCATAATTCGTGTATAAAGAGTTAATGATCACCGGGATGGACAGTTCCATCCCCAACATAGTAGTTATCCATAACACGATCAATAATTCGTGTAGGTATTTTGAAAACATCATTCTCAGCAGGTGGTGGCTTATCTACTACCTTAGCAGTGGTAGTAGCATTACCAAATAAGAACTCAGCGACTTATCCATAACGAAAATAAAGCAACTAATAGAAGTAAACAATACTCACAGTAGAAGTTTCCTTTACCAGTTCCACTCTCCAATAGCGCTTCACTCCCTGGCAACGACGCCAAAAAATAGTCTTGATGACCCACAAGTATAGGGGGTGTATCGCAGTATTTTCGATAAGTAAGAGTGTCGAACCCAACGAGGAGGAGAAGGTGCTGGCTAGTGGTATGGATCAGGAATTCTCTGCAAATACTTAGCAAACAGATTTTTAGGGGTTTTCGACAAAGCAAGTAAACAAAGTACGAGTAAATAAAAGACAGTAGGAATAAATGCAGCAAGTGGCCCAATCCTTTATGCAGCAAAGGACAAGCCGGTTGTATTACTTAAGATGACCAAACGTTCTCGAGGACACATGGGAAGACTGTCAAGTGCTTTCCCTTCATATAGTTGATTAATCTTCTTTAGCTTGTTAAGTGTTGTGTGGGTGAACCTGTGCTAATATACTGACCTATCCAGGACTAATACATACTTGTGATTATACCCCTTGCAAACATCCATAAGTACAAGAAAGTAATTAAGGTAGAAACCTAACCACAACTTTAAACTCTAAGACCCTTACGTCCCTTGTGCAATGGTTTCCTAACGGGGGTTCAGGTTTCTGTCACTTTGGCAACCCCTACGATTAGTAGCCAAATACACAATGCATTCCCCTAGGCCCATATAGGTGAAGTGTCATGTCGTCGACGTTCACATGACACCACTAGATGAAGTACACCACAACTTAAATAACAATCTATTGAATCTTTCTCAACACAACTCCACTACTAACAGCAAGACTTCTCACATGTCCTCAAGAACAAAATGAACTACTCACAAGACATCATATGGATCATGATCAGAGATGGAATAATGATGTATAACAATCTGAACATAAACAATAATTCAATGGTTCACTCAATAGCATCAACTACAAAGAGTAATCAACACTGGGAAAGTTTCCCCTATGAACTATGCAAGATTCAACCCAATTGTTACAGCAATATGGAGATGGTGATGAGGGTGCTGATGGTGATGATGGTGGTGGTGATGATGATGATCCTGATGAAGTCCAGCTTGATGGTGGTGTTGATGGGGATGATCTCCCCTCTTTGGGAAGGAATTCCCCTGGCAGAAATCTGTCTGCCGGAGAGATCTTTCTCTCTTGGTGTTTTATGCCCCGTAGAGGCGGTGGAATTTTTGTATGGTTGCTCCCCGAGTCGTAGGGTTTCGGGAGGATGATATACGCCAGAGGGGAGAGCTAAAGGTGGGCCAGGGCGGCCACACCACCTGCTGGCGCGACCTAGGGCTGCCCGCGCCAGGGGGTGGTGTCGGCCCCCTGTGGCCCATCTCCTCCCCGTCTTTTGGTATCCTTAGTCTTCTGGAAAAATAGGATTTTCTGTATATTTTCCCGGATTTTCTGATCTTCGCGAATTTTGCCTCCAAACAGCACCTTTTCCATCAGAATCCTGACTGCAGCGGTCCATGCTCCAAAAGTCATCAACCATGCAAAAACAGATGAAATAACATAAGTATCACCTCTCAATATAAAATATATCAATGAATAATAGTGAATTAAGACATAGAATAGTGATGCAAAATGGACGTATCAGAGATCGTGGTAGCCCCCCACCCCCTCCCACCACACGTGTTCACTCGAGGACTACGAACGGTCTGTTCTTTATAAACCCTTTCGACCTTCTTCTTACATGTGCTCATGTCATTTCCCCCTAGTCTGTCTAGTCCCAAGACCCCAATCTACACCTACCGCACGCGCCGAAGCTCCCTCGCTTGCACGACCTCCTTCCCTAGGTGCACCATGAAGTGTACGCGTGGAGACGAGCCGGAGGTGAAGCCAGTTGAAGGCACAACAATAGATGGCTCGGTCGTCTCCAAGCAGGCAGAGGCATCTTCTCTAGGTACGAACGCCGCTCGTCGCCACGCCGTTTGTAGGCGGTGGTAATCCGGTGCTCTACATCAATGACCCCATCGTCGTATAAGAAATCTTCGACGCAATCACGGAGAATGATGAGTTCGAGGAGGAGTTCCCTGATGAGGAGTCCGAGGTACTACATTGCTAGCTTCTCTAGTCGCAGCCGCAGATTGCACTGTTCATACATAGGATTTGCTCAATCATTCCAAAGAGTCCACCATACCTACCTACTAGCTTATGCTATTCCAAGAATATTCATGCTTTTGTTTACCTTCCAAATTTAACTTGTTATGAGAAAACTAGTGATTAAAGCTCTCACGAACTTGATGGGACACTTCACTTTTCTTGCCCTTAATAAACTTGAATAATTGTATCGTCTATGTTGTATATGCTTGCACTTATTTGTTGGGAATTAGCAGAACCATGCTGTCATGGGGAACACTTCCAACATTGCACTTGGTACTTTGTACCTAGTTGATATCATGGTCTTTTGTATATGGATGTCGTCGGTGTGAAATGAAAGGGGAGATTGTAAGTCCATGGAGTTATGTATATGTGTTATAGAAACTCCTGGGCCGCTGGTCTAATCCATGCTGCCATGGTGGAAACCTGCAGCGTAACCACAATGAGCTGTCTATGAAGCATTCTTCTTATAAAAAAGAGTCCTATATTGAGAAAAAAAGAGAAAAAGAGAAAAAAAGAGATTATGAAAAGAGGAAAGAGAGAAAAAAGCACCATATTCCCATGGTAAATAAGAAGATTGCTGAGATGCTCGTTGTCTGCTTGCCTTGTCATTTTGATATGGGGATTCTTCCGTATCATCGGGCAAGGGGTACCCCGTTGGCGGTTCTCTATGATACACATATACTTACGATGACAAAAACTTACCGGTGACTAAACTTGAGTAGCATGAGGTGTGGCCCTCGTATCCAAGGGACATGAGATTTCTAACTTATACTTTGGCAAGCATGTACACCATAGTTTGTTCACTTTAACCTTAATCACTTCAAGCTGCTTATGATAGGGGCAATGAGAGCTGAAAGCTATAAGTACCACCGTTCAAAAAATCGTCCGAATCAGCGATTAATAGGCCGATTAATCGCTACTAGGGACCTAACCGTGTCGATTACCATTAATCTGTTGTGTTAATCCTTTAGCCCGACTAATAGCTCTGATAGACCGATTACTAGGTATATTCCCGATTAACTACTACACTTGGTCAAAAAAGTTGCAAAATTTTCAACGCATATCGCCTGTCCAACCGCTAGCCCGCTCCAATGAAGTAGGTTTTGCGAAGCTCCTGCTCGATTTCCTGATGTCACCAGCCAGTACCCTGGGTAGGTGGTGGGAGAAGAGAAACTTCAAAGGTCAGAGGAGAAGCGCATGTGTTTTAGTGGGCTTTTGGGCTTTAGATAAGTACGGTTGGGCATATAAAGGCCCATATACTATTTATTTCTTATCTACTACATGTGTTTTAGGTGCTAGTTTGTGTAGTTTACACTGATTAATAGCCGACCGATTAAATCAATTAATCATCCGAATTCCGATTAGTCGCTACTCCCAAGCCGACCGAGCAGTTAACGATTACCGATTTCCTCACCATTGATAAGTACCATAATTTTTGGAAGCTCTTTATGAGACTTGAAACCCTACTTCCTTCTATGAAGGCCTTTCTTCCACTTATACATATTGAGTCTCCACCTTCTACCTTTATGCACTTACTTTGAGAGCATAGTGGCCATTCTTAGTTCTATGTGCATTGTCCCAAGACTTGTTGATTGATGCATAACTTGATATTGCTTGTTTTAAACTATTTGTATCTAGTCAATCTTATGAACTTTGAAGGTGTCCTATGCATTTATGTTTTGCTACTCTATGAGGGATAAGCTGAATGCTACTATGCTATGTTTTCTGTATGTGAAACAAACAAACGTCTTGCAAAGCATTGTTATTCATGAATGTTTTGTTTGTGCCTTTCCATGTTGCAACATAGTTTCTTTATCTTATTGCTAGAACTTTGTATTTCATGTTATGATTGAAGTACTATGATCCCAGCTATCCATGTTTTGCAAATACTTTGATCAAGTTTATGATGGTGCATGTCACCTCAAAAATTATTCTTTCTTTTTATCACTTACCTACTCAAGGACGAGCATGAGTTAAGCTTGGGGATGCTGATACATTGCAAATGTATCTATAATTTTTGATGTTCCATGCTTGGTTTTATCTACTTTCTTATGGTTTGTTCCAACTTTGGAGTAATTTTCATACACTTTCTTGGACTAACCTATTAACAAGATGCCACAGTGCCAGTTGCCTGTTTTCTGCTGTTTTTGGTTCCAGAAAGTCAGAAAATGAATATTCTCGGAATTGGACGGGACAAAAGCCAAAGTTGATATTTTACCGGAAGACTCACGGAGCCAGAAGACGAGACGGAGAGGGGCCACAGGCTGGCCACACCACCCCTAGGCGCGGCTCCACCTAGGCCGCGCCAGGGCATGGTGTGGGCCCCCTGGCCAGCCACTGACCTTGCCTCTTTCGCCTATATATCTCCCCCGATGCAAAAACCCTAAATAGTCAAGCCTCCAGCCACGAAAAGTTCCGCAGCGCCGCCACCACCAAAGGGGAGATTCTGGGGACAGAAAGTCTCTGTTCCGGCACCCTGCCAGGACGGGGAAGTGCCCTCAGAGCCATCTCCATCGATCTCCACCACCATCTCCATCACCGTTGTTGATTCCCATGATGATGAGGGAGTAGATCTTCCTCGAGGCTAAGGGTTCTACCGGTAGCTATGTGTTCATCTCTCTCTATGCATGATCATATTGTGATCATGAGCTTGTAATATATAGATCTACCTTGCTACTCAAGTGCTTGAATAGATCTCTGCTCTCCCCATGTGTGTGAAAGTGACAGCATGCACACCATGGTGGCACTTTGGCTAGAGATTACAAATACTTGTTATGAGTTATATTTGGAGTTGGATGTCTCTATGAAATTGTGGTGTTTGTTGGAACCATCTAGTGCTCAAGGTGACAGTGTGGGGTTATCTAGATGGGAAAGGGTTACTTTGAGGTGTGCTGTTATAGCCCTACCATCGATTAGAGTGTTCAACCGGAGAGTAGTTAAGAGTAGTATCATAAAGAGATGATATTTATATGAGAGTGTTCACTAGTGAAAGTATGATCCCTAGGCCTTGTTTCTAAGCACTGAAACACCGTTTGCTACTAGATCTGTTACATGTTTGCTTGCTTCCATCTTTTTTTCAGTTTGCCTTTAGTCTCTTCCACGCCATCAAGCTATTTTCTAGCACCGTTACCACTTATAATTATCCATACCACTTGTATTTCACTATCTCTTCGCCGAATTAGTGCACCTATACACCTGACAAGTTTATTGGGTGTGTTGGGGACACAAGAGACTTCTTGTACCTTGATTGCAGGATTGCTTGAGAGGGAATACCTTTGACCACTTCCTCCCTGAGTTCGATAAACCTTGGGTGATCCACTTAAGGGAAAACTTGCTGCTGTTCTACAAACCTCTGCACTTGGAGGCCCAACAACTGTCTACAAGAATAGAAGTGCGTAGACATCACACACATGCAATAACACTGGTGGATCCATGTGTGGTTTGTGAGAAGAACACACATCCAATGACACTGGGTGTGGTTCATGAACAGAACACACATCCAATGACACTGGTGGATCCTTATGTGGTTTGTGAGAAGAACACACATGCAATCACACTGGGTGTGGTTCATGAGAAGAACACACATGCAATGACACTGGTGTATCCTTATGTGGTTTGTGAGAAGAACACACATGCAATGACTCTGGGTGTGGTTAATGAAAAGAACACACATGCAGTGACACTGGTGTATCCTTATATGGTTTGTGAGAATAACAGACATGCAATGACTCTAGTTGTTGTTCATGAGAAGAACACACATGCATTGACACTGGTGGATCCTTATGTGGTTTGTGAGAAGAACAGACATGCAATGACTCTAGCTGTGGTTCCTGAGAAGAACACACATGCAATAACTCTAACTGTGGTTAATGAAAAGAGCAGACATGCAATGACACTAGTGGATCCATGTGTGGTTTGTGAAAAGAACACACATGCAATGACTCTAACTGTGGTTAATGAAAAGAGCAGACATGCAATGACACTTGTGGATCCATGTGTGGTTTTTGAAAAGAACACACATGCAATGACTCTAACTGTGGTTAATGAAAAGAGCAGACATGCAATGACACTGGTGGATCCATGTGTGATTTATGAGAGGAACACACATCCAATGACACTGGTGATATGTGGTTTGTGAAAAGAACACACATGCAATGACTCTAACTGTGGTTAATGAAAAGAGCAGACATGCAATGAGACTGGTGGATCCATGTGTGGTTTGTGAGAAGAACACACATCCAATGACACTGGTGGATCCTTGTGTGGTTTGTGAGAAGAACACACATGCAATGACTCTAGCTGTGGTTCATGAGAAGAACACACATGCAATGACACTCGTGTATCCTTATATGGTTTATGAGAAGAACACACATGCAATGACTAGATGTGGTTCATGAGAAGAACACACATGCAATGACACTGGTGGATCCATGTGTACACTGTGAGAGGAACACACATGCAATGACACTAGGTGTGGTTCATGAGAAGAACACACATGCAATGACACTAGTGTATCCTTATGTGGTTTGTGTGAAGAACATACATGCAATGACTCTAGCTGTGGTTCATGAGAAGAACACACATGATATGACACTGGTGGATCCATGTGTGGTTTATGAGAGGAACATACATGCAATGACACTGGGTGTGGTTCATGAAAATAACACACATGCAATGACACTGGTGGATCCATATGTAGTTTGTGAAAAGAACACAGATGCAATGACACTTGGTGTATTCATGTGTGGTTCATGAGAAGAACACACATGCAATGACACTAGTGGATCCATGTGTGGTTTGTGAGAAGAACACACATGCAATGACACTTGGTGTGGTTCCTGTAAAGAACACACATCCAATGACACTGGGGGATCCTTATGTGGTTTTTGAGAAGAACATACATGCAATGACTCTAGATGTGGTTCATGAGAAGAACAGACATGCAATGAAACTGTCGTGTCCTTATGTGGTTTGAGAGAAGAAACCACATGCAATGACTCTAGATGTGGTTCATGAAAAGAACACACATCCAATGACTCTAGCTGTGGTTCATGAGAAGAACACATATGCAATGACTCTAACTGTGGTTCATGAGAAGAGCACACATGCAATGACACTGGTGGATCCATGTGTGGTTTGTGAGAAGAACACACATCCAATGATATTGGGTGTGGTTGATGAAAAGAATACACATCCAATGACACTGGTGGATCCTTATATGTTTTGTGAGAAGAACAGACATGCAATGACTCTAGATGTGGTTCATGATAAGAACACACATGCAATGACACTCGTGTATCCATGTGTGGTATTTGAGAAGAACACACATGCAATGACTCTAGCTGTGGTTCATGAAAAGAACACGCATCCAATGACTCTAGTCGTGGTTCATGAGAAGAACACACATGCAATGACACTGGTGGATCCATGTGTGGTGTGTGAGAGGAACAGACATGCAATGACACTGGGTGTGGTTCATGAAAAGAACACACATCCAATGATACTGGTGGATATTTATGTGGTTTGTGAGAAGAACACACATGCAATGACACTGGTGATATGTGGTTTGTGAAAAGAACACACATGCGATGACTCTAACCGTGGTTAATGAAAAGAGTACACATGCAATGACACTGGTGGATCCGTGTGTGGTTTATGAGAGGAACACACATCCAATGACACTGGGTGTGATTCGTGAAAAGAACACACATGCAATGACACTTGTGTATCCTTATGTGGTTTGTGAGAATAATAGACATGCAATGACTCTAGATGTGGTTCATGAGAAGAACACACATGAAATGACACTTGTGGATCCTTATGTGGTTTGTGCGAAGAACAAACATGCAATGACTCTAGCTTTGGTTCATGAGAAGAACACACATGCAATGACTCTAACTGTGGTTAATGAAAAGAGTAGACATGCAATGACACTAGTGGATCCATGTGTGGTTTATGAGAGGAACACACATCCAATGACACTGGTGATATGTGGTTTGTGAAAAGAACACACATGCAATGACACTTGGTGGATCCATGTGTGGTTCATGAGAAGAACACACATGCAATGACACTGGTGGATCCATGCGTGGTTTGTGAGAAGAACACACATCCAATGACACTAGGTGTGGTTCATGAAAAGAACACACATCCAATGACACTGGTGGATCCTTATGTGGTTTGTGAGAAGAACATACATCCAATGACTCTAGATGTGGTTCATGAGAAGAACACACATGAAATGACAGTGTTGTATCCTTATGTGGTTTGTTAGAAGAACACACATGCAATGACTCTAGCTGTGGTTCATGAAAAGAACACACATCCAATGACTCAATATGTGGTTCATGAGAAGAACACACATGCAATGACTCTAAATGTGGTTCATGAGAAGAACACACATGCAATGACACTGGTGGATCCATGTGTGGTTTGTGAGAAGAACACACATCCAATGACACTGGGTGTGGTTCATGAAAAGAACACACATCCAATGACACTGGTGGATCCTTATGTGTTTTGTGAGAAGAACAGACATGCAATTACTCTAGATGTGATTCATGAGAAGAACAGACATGCAATTACTCTAGATGTGGATCCTTGTGTGGACTGTGAGAAGAACACACATCCAATGACTCTAGCCGTGGTTCATGAGAAGAACACACATGCAATGCCGCTGGTGGATCCATGTGTGGTCTGTGAGAGGAACAAACATGTAATGACATGAGTGGATCCTTATATGGTTTGTGAGAAGAACAGACATGCAATGACTCTAGCTTTGGTTCATGAGAAGAACACACATGCAATGACACTAGTGTATCCTTATGTGGTTTGTGAGAAGAACACACATGCAATGACTCTAGATGTGGTTCATGAGAAGAACACACATCCAATGACACTGGTGGATCCATGTGTACACTGTGAGAGGAACACACATGCAATGACACTGGGTGTGGTTCATGAGAAGAACACACATGCAATGACACTGGTGTATCCTTATGTGGTTTGTGGGAAGAACAGACATGAAATGACTCTAGCTATGGTTCATGCGAAGAACACACATGCAATGACACTGGTGGATCCATGTGTGGTTGATGAGAGGAACAGATATGCAATGACACTGGGTGTGGTTCATGAAAATAACACACATGCAATAACACTGGTGGATCCATATGTGGTTTGTGAAAAGAACAGACATGCAGTCACACTTGGTGGATTCATGTGTGGTTCATGATAAGAACACACATGCACTGACACTGGTGGATCCATGTGTGGTTTGTGAGAAGAACACACATCCAATGACACTCGGTGTGGGTCATGAAAAGAAGACACATCCAATGACACTGGTGGATCCTTTTGTGGTTTGTGAGAAGAACAGACATGCAATGACTTTAGATGTGGTTCATGAGAAGAACACACATGCAATGACACTGGTGTATCCTTATCTGGTCTGTGAGAAGAACACACATGCAATGACTCTAGCTGTGGTTCATGAAACGAACACACATCCAATGACTCTAGTTGTGGTTCATGAGAAGAACACACATGCAATGACTCTAACTGTGGTTCATGAGGAGAGCACACATGCGATGACACTGGTGGATCCATGTGTGGTTTGTGAGAAGAACACACATCCAATGACACTAGGTGTGGTTCAAGAAAAGAACACACATCAAATGACACTGGTGTATCCTTATGTGGTTTGTGAGAATAACAGACATGCAATGACTCTAGATGTGGTTCATGAGAAGCACACACATGCAATGACACTTGTGTATCCATGTGTGGTCTATGAGAAGAACACACATGCAATGACTCTAGTTGTGGTTCATGAAAAGAACACACATCGAATGACTCCAGCCTTGGTTCATGAGAAGAACACACATGCAATGAGACTGGTGGATCCATGTGTGGTCTATGAGAGGAACATACATGCAATGACACTAGGTGTGGTTCATGAAAAGAACATACATCCAATGACACTGGTGGATCATTATGTGGTTTGTGAGAAGAACACACATGCAATGACACTGGTGATATGTGGTTTGTGAAAAGAACACACATGCCATGAATCTAACTATGGTTAATGAAAAGAGCAGACATGCAATGACACTGGTGGATCCATGTGTAGTTTATGAGAGGAACACACATCCAATGACACTGGGTGTGGTTCATGAAAAGAACACACATGCAATGACACTGGTGTATCCTTATGTGGTTTGTGAGAATAACAGACATGCAATGACTCTAGCTGTGGTTCATGAGAAGAACACACATGCACTGACACTGGTGGATCCTTATGTGGTTTGAGAGTAGAACAGACATGCAATGACTCTAGATGTGGTTCATGAGAAGAACACACATGCAATGACTCTAACTATGGTTAATGAAAAGAGTAGACATGCAATGACACTGGTGGATCCATGTTTGGTTTGTGAAAATAACACATGCAATGACTCTAACTGTGGTTAATGAAAAGAGCAGACATGCAATGACACTTGGTGGATCCATGTGTGGTTCATGAGAAGAACACACATGCAATGACATTGGTGATATGTGGTTTTTAAAAATTACACACATGCAATGACACTTGGTGGATCCATGTGTGGTTCATGAGAAGAACACATATGCAATGACGCTGGTAGATCCATGTGTGGTTTGTGAGAAGAACACACATCCAATGACATTGGGTGTGGTTCATGAAAAGAACACACATCCAATGACACTAGTGGATCCTTATGTGGTTTGTGAGAAGAACATACATGCAATGACTCTAGATGTGGTTCATGAGAAGAACACACATGCAATGACTCTAACTGTGGCTAATGAAAAGAGAAGACATGCAATGACACTGGTGGATCCATGTGTGGTTTATGAGAGGAACACACATCCAATGACATTGGGTGTGGTTCATGAAAAGAACACACATGCAATGACACTGGTGTAGCCTTATGTGGTTTGTGAGAATAACAGACATGCAATGACTCTAGCTGTGGTTCATGAGAAGAACATACATGCAATGACACTGGTGGATCCTTATTTGGTTTGTGAGAAGAACAGACATGCAATGACTCTAGGTGTGGTTCATGAGAAGAACACACATGCAATGACACTGGTGGATCCATGTGTGGTCTGTGAGAAGAACACACATGCAATGACACTGGGTGTGGTTCATGAAAAGAAAACACATGCAATGACACTGGTGGATCCATGTGTGGTTTGTGAGAAGAACATACATGCAATGACTCTGGGTGATGCATATGTGGTTTATGAGAAGAACACACATGCAATAAACTCTAGTGGATCTATCTTGGCACAATTTGATGTATGCCACGATGTATTTCATTGTACAAGACACTCACCTTCGATTTTTATACTAAGTTTTGCCCTTGGTTTTTTGATACTACTCAGTTTTGCCCTTAGTTCCCCCTCTCTCTTTCGTAGAAGCCCAAAATTTTGCTCACTCTGTCTGCTACGCCCTGATTGGTTGTCAAAGTTGTCACGCGGATTGTGCGCACCAACCGTTTATCTTATGTGATCCAACGATGATCGTTGCACACGTCGTGCCCTTCACAGTACAGCGCGAGACAGCATAGACGTCGACCTCTACAAGAAGGAATGCGATGCAGTCCATGGAAAAAGTTGTCGAGTGGTCATGTCATATTTAATCTAGTCTGCAAAGGCTACTACTGCTACTACAACACATGCACAGGGCAACGGGGTCATCGAGTGCACGATTGTCGATGGGACGCTGCAATTTATTGCCACTTGATTTTAATAAGACATATCCCATTTTTACGTAGCGCTCTCAATCTCACTTCCAACTGGGCCCTACCTCAAGTAACTTCCATGAGTCAAGGGCCCCCCTCGAGTAGATCTAACGTTGCTAGAAATTTGTTCTGCGCCACTTGCATGTAGTGGAATCGAGGTCTGCCATGAGCGTGTTTTCAATGTAGCTCTAAAGTGGAGATCATGGTTGTTTTAAAAAAAGGGAACCTAAAAAAAGAGGTGGAGATTAATGACCCACAAGTATAGGGGGTGTATCGCAGTATTTTCGATAAGTAAAAGTGTCGAACCCAACGAGGAGCAGAAGGTGCTGGCTAGTGGTATGGATCAGGAATTCTCTGCAAATACTTAGCAAACAGATTTTTAGGGGTTTTCGATAAAGCAAGTAAACAAAGTACGAGTAAATAAAAGACAGTATGAATCAATGCAGCAAGTGGCCCAATCCTTTATGCAGCAAAGGACAAGCCGGTTTTATTACTTAAGATGACCAAACGTTCTCGAGGACACATGGGAAGACTGCCAAGTGCTTTCGCTTCATATAGTTGATTAATCTTCTTTAGCTTGCTAAGTGTTGTGTGGGTGAACCTGTGCTAATGTACCGACCTATCCAGGACTAATACATACTTGTGATTATACCCCTTGCAAACATCCGTAAGTACAAGAAAGTAATTAAGGTAGAAACCTAACCACAGCTTTAAACTCAAAGACCCTTACGTCCCTTGTGCAATGGTTTCCTAACGGGGGTTCAGGTTTCTGTCACTCCGGCAACCCCTACGATTAGTAGCCAAATGCACAATGCATTCCCCTAGGCCCATATAGGTGAAGTGTCATGTCGTCGACGTTCACATGACACCACTAGATGAAGTACACCACAACTTAAATAACAATCTATTGAATCTTTCTCAACACAACTCCACTACTAACAGCATGACTTCTCCCATGTCCTCAAGAACAAAATGAACTACTCACAAGACATTATATGGATCATGATCAGAGATGGAATAATGATGTATAAAAATCTGAACATAAACAATAATTCATTGGTTCACTCAATAGCATCAACTACAAAGAGTAATCAACACCGGGAAAGTTTCCCCTATGAACTATGCAAGATTCAACCCAATTGTTACAGCAATATGGAGATGGTGATGAGGGTGCTGATGGTGATGATGGTGGTGGTGATGATGATGATGATCCCAATGAAGTCCAGCTTGATGGTGGTGTTGATGGCGACGAACTCCCCTCTCCGGGAAGGAATTCCCCCGGCAGAAATCTGTCTGCCGGAGAGATCTTTCTCTCTCGGTGTTTTCCGCCCCGCAGAGGCAGCGAAATCTTTTTGTGGTCACTCCCCGAGTCTTAGGGTTTTAGGAGGATGATATACGCCAGAGGGGAGATCCAGAGGTGGGCTAGGGCGGGCACACCACCTGCTGGCGCGGCCTAGGGCTGCCCGTGCCAGGGGTGGTGTGGCCCCCCTGTGGCCCATCTCCAATCCGTCTTACGGCATCCTTAGTCTTCTGGAAAAATAGGATTTTCCGTATTTTTTCCCGCATTTTCTGATCTTCGCGAATTTTGCCTCCAAACAGCATCTTTTCCATCAGAATCCTGATTGCAGCGGTCCATGCTCCAAAATTCATCAACCATGCGAAAACAGATGAAATAACAAAAGTATCACCTCTCAATACGAAATATATCAATGAATAATAGTGAATCAAGACATATAATAGTGATGCAAAATGGACGTATCAACTCCCCCAAGCTTAGACTTTGCTTGTCCCCAAGCGAAACTGAGCTCAATAAACATGGCCTCAGGTTTATGGAGTGAAGAGTGGATAAAAGAATACGGACAAGAAGCATCACATTCATCAAATACATAGATCATAATAGAAGACAACTCATTATTATATAACTCAACTTGCAATGAGTAAAGGAAACACAAAAAAGATACATAAAGTGAATCATAATTGGTAATGGCAAACTTATCTCTTGGTCGAAGAGTAGTTGATAATTTGCTGGAGTTCACAAATAACTGGTTTTTCAATGAAAGCTTTCAAAGTAGTAAACATCAAGATAAGAGCAAAGTGCAAAACAAGGAACATAAGAAACATGATAGAATAAATCATCATATGAATGAATGAAACACAACAACTCAAAATACTTACTGAGATAGAAGGGAGTAGGTTTACTAACTCAACTACAAAGTAAAAGAAAGGCCCTTCGCAGAGGGAAGCAGAGATTGCAAGTCTCATAAAGAGCTCCCAAAAATTATGATACTTACTAGCTTTTAGCTCTCATTGCCCCTATAATAGGCATCTTTTGGTGATTAAGGTGAAAGTGACACAACAAAGAGGATATGCTTGACAAGTTATAAGTTGAAATCTCATGCCCCTTACTTATGAGTACCGATCCTCATGCTACTCAACTTCAGTCACGAGCAAGCTCTTGTCATTGTCAATACATGCGTATCATTGAGAACCGCCAAGGGGGTACCCCTTGAACATGACACATGAGCTATCCCATAATCAAAATGACAAGGCAAGCAGACAGTGAGCATCTCAACGATCTTTTTATTTGCTATTTGCATAGGTTTTTATTGAGGATGCTTCATAGAATGCTCACTATAGTTATGCTGCAAGTTTCCACCATGATTAGGCATGGCTTAGGCTAGCGGCCCAGGCGTTTCTCTAACACACATATAAACTCCATGATCTTACAAGTTCCACTTTTATTTCACACCGCCGGGATCCATAAGCAAAAGAACATGATATCAACTAGGTACAAAGTACCAAATGAAGTGTTGAAAGCGGTCCCCATGATACATGGTTCTGCTAACTTCAACTCATAAAGCGCAAGCATATATGCAACAAAGAAGGACCCAATGGTTCAAGTTTATTAAATGCAAGAAAGTAAAGTGTGCCATCAAGTTCGTGAGAGCTTTAATCACTAATTTTCACATAACAAGTTTAATTTGGGAGGTAGATAAAACAGGAATTTACCTGGAATAGCAATAATGCTACTAGGTAGGTATGCTGGACACAAATGGCAAAGGTTTTGGTTTAAAGGAGGTGGATGCACGAGAACAATTCCCTCTCAGTACAGGTTTTTGGCTAGCAAGGCTGGGTAGCAAGTACAAGAATTGAAGGAAACAACCAAACATACAAGTGATAAAAACAAACATGCAATCTTCCTTGGAAGCACAAAAGATCTTAACTAGAGAATACTAGACTTATGAGCAAATCAAGAAAGAAAGATGATGAAATTATTTTTTCTTTAGAGGTACTTTTATCTTTTCTTTCAACTCTCGAAAATAGTGTTGCTACTGACCGAGCTAGGTTTGCCAAAACCAACTAAATTAACTCAATGATCCCAAAGTGATACCAATACTAACAACAAGATCAATCATATAACCATGAATTGAAAACTAATATAAGCTATGAAAAAGAGTGAATGATAGAACTTCTCATTAATATTCCATAACGACAACTCACACCAAGGGATACATATCTAACGAGAGAGGGGACACTTCCATAATGCAAACCATATTACATAATAACTTCTCTATTCATGATATGACTCTACTAAAAAGGTAAAAAGATAGAAGATAGTGATGTGATGCCGCGGCACTCCCCCAAGCTTGGAACAAACCAAGGGGATGCCAAACCTGATGAAGAATTACTCCTTCGGTGGTGGTGGTAACCTCTCGATGAGCTCTTTGATCAATTTCCCCAAGTCCTCAATCTCGAACGTGAGATTACGAATCAGCTGTGAGTTTTGCTCAATGCGGCTCATGATCATGCCGGGTTGAGAATTCTAGCTCTTGCTATTCTTTCCCCATTCTTACTCCTTGAAGTCTTCTTCCCTCCATGGCTAGAACGAGGCAAATCCCAATTGGAGGGTAATTTCCCCTTGGGCATATTCTGGTATTGATGCTCATGGATAAGAGTATGGAAAGGATTCTTGGTGCGTGGAGGAAGTGACTAGGGATCTGAACGGTAATGAGGAGGCTTCCCTCCAATGGCTGGGTTTGCCACCACTCCAATGCTTGCAACGGTAGTGCCGGTGTGCGGATGTTGTCCTTGATCCTCTTCACCTTCACTCTTGATCTCCTTCTCCTTCCCGGGGTCTTGGAGGTCTTCCTCCATAGGCTCCTTCCCTTTATCCTTGGCAGACACCATTGTGCTTCTAAGCTTTCAAAGAGTATGTCCTAGTAGAAACAGATCGAAACAAAAACACGACGAAAACACGATATAGGAACCTCGGGAGATCCGGGGGATTATATATTACGAAGTTTCATATCAAAAGGAAGGTACTAGGCGAAAACGAGTCGGAGGCGGAGTCCGGGTGGACTCACCACCTGGTGGCATGGCCAGGGGAGGGCCCGCACCACAGGGTGGTGTGAGCCACCCTGGCTCCGTTTCCGTCCCTTTTTCGCTTCGTAGCTTTCCTTATTGACTTAAAACTGCAAAAATATAGTTGGATTGTATTTTCGTGGAACTTTTCTTACCAGAACTATTACCTATTTGAAAACGGACTCTGTAGGTCTCTGAATTTGGTATCTAGTAGATTCTTCTGGAGTCACCACTTGAATAATCAACAGTATCTTCATCTTCATACACTTATTACTTGAGTCATAAAACCTTTCTCTTCCTTATTACACCGTTGTGTCCACTTCCTGGAAATTTCTTTCACACAAAACTTCACATAATTCTCATTAGCAACATTAGTATAAGTGAAGTGATAAAACCTTTTGAGTCCAACTTCAATTGAAAACCATCAAAACAAAAGCTACTGTAGCAACTCCTTCCGAAAACCCAAAAATAATTCCAAAAGGAAATCGAATAAAGAAGCAAATGCAAAAGTGGCTAAATTTGTCAAAACAGACCAGCAGGTAAAGATCAATTTTTTCGAAAATCTTCTGTTGCTCAAATCAAAAAGTGCAAAACTAACGAAAGTTAAATAACAACCTGGGGAAGAAGAACAAAACATTACAGCTCAATCCGACATACAGAGATCTCTCACGAATTTTTACGGTGAAGAACAAAAATCTGTTTCGTGACAGTAACTTCCCCAAATCTTATTTCTCTCTCATTAGAGGTTGATCTTGACACAAAAACCAAACAAAATGGATAAGGAGCGGTTATTACCGAAGTAATAACTTCCAAGACTCAAAGAAACAAAACAAAACTGAAAGCAAAAACAAATTGGGTTGTTTCCCAAAAAGCTCTTTCTTTATAGCCATTAAGATGGGCATGAAAATTTTGAAGACGCTCTCATAGGAGTATGAATTGAAGTGAAAGAGAGCATTAAGAAGCAAAGAAGTATGAATTGAAGTGAAAGAGAGTATGAATTGAAGTGAAAGAGAGTATGAATTGAAGTGAAAGAGAGTATGAATTGAATTTAAGTCTAACCCACTTCCTATGCAAGGGAATTTTGTAAACAAACAAGTTGTTGAAACCAGAGGCAACTTGCATAAGAAGGCAAAAGAAGTGCAACATAAAAACTTTCAGCATAAAACGAGGAAACTTGATATTATTGAGATGCATAAGAACACTTTTCCCTCTTTCATAATAACTTTCAGTATCATGCATAAAATTAACAATATAGCTATCACAAGGGCCTTCGTAGCAATGATCACTTATTATAACACAAAACACAGGAATACTAGCTCTCATAACACTACTTTGTGAAACAATATTAGAGGTATCCTTACAAAGGATAGTGTGTCCCTCTTCTACATATTTAGTAACAAAGTCTTTCACATTTGCTATAATAGGTTCATCAACCATTTGTTTATTAGGGTCAACAAACTTTTTCATACTTTCATCAACCATACTAGCTATCATAGAATGTTCCTTTATCTTAACTGGGAAAGGCATTTTCTCAATGTAAGGTTTAGGTAAAACATGATTAGCAGTATAAACTTCAGTATTTCTTGCAGGAACACTCTTAGCAACATCTTTATAAGGTTCATGATACTTATTCCACTTCTTTTTAGGCACTTCAATGTAGGAAGCAAAAGCCTTCAAATAAGAAGCAATAGCTTGAGAGTCTAGACCATAAGCATTTTTAATATTTTGAAAGTCATCAGTTCCCATAAAAGATTCAATGCATTCATAATCGTAATTTATACCTGACTTTCTAACTTTGTCATTCTCCCAAGCTTCAGCATTGTCTTGAATACGGTCTAGAAGATCCCATTTAGCTTCTTCTCCCATGCGAGTGAATGATCCAGCACAAGAAGCATCCAATAAATCCTTGTCATGTAGAGGGAGCCTTGCATAAAAGTTATTGATAATAATATGGTTGGGGAGCTCATGAATGGGACATTTGAGCATTAGTAACTTCAATCTCCCCCAAGCTTGAGCTGTACTCTCTCCATCAAGAGGCCAAAAGTTGTATATTTGATTCCGATCTTTATGAATCTCACTAGGAGGATAAAACTTTGAATAAAAGAGAGACACTATTTCCTCCCATTCCAGAGCTTGACCATTCTTCAGAAGGTTATACCATTCCTCGGCTCTTCCTTTCAGCGATAATGAGAATAACTTCTTCTTAACTTGATCTGTAGTAATACCTGCACACTTGAATAACCCGCATAATTCGTGTATAAAGAGTTAATGATCACCGGGATGGACAGTTCCATCCCCAACATAGTAGTTATCCATAACACGATCAATAATTCTTGTAGGTATTTTGAAAACATCATTCTCAGCAGGTGGTGGCTTATCTACTACCTTAGCAGTGGTAGTAGCATTACCAAATAAGAACTCAGCGAATTATCCATAACAAAAATAAAGCAACTAATAGAAGTAAACAATACTCACAGTAGAAGTTTCCTTTACCAGTTCCACTCTCCAATAGCGCTTCACTCCCTGGCAACGATGCCAAAAAATAGTCTTGATGACCCACAAGTATAGGGGGTGTATCACAGTATTTTCGATAAGTAAGAGTGTCGAACCCAACGAGGAGTAGAAGGTGCTGGCTAGTGGTATGGATCAGGAATTCTCTGCAAATACTTAGCAAACAGATTTTTAGGGGTTTTCGATAAAGCAAGTAAACAAAGTACGAGTAAATAAAAGACAGTAGGAATAAATGCAGCAAGTGGCCCAATCCTTTATGCAGCAAAGGACAAGCCGGTTGTATTACTTAATATGACCAAACGTTCTCGAGGACACATGAGAAGACTGTCAAGTGCTTTCCCTTCATATAGTTGATTAATCTTCTTTAGCTTGCTAAGTGTTGTGTGGGTGAACCTGTGCTAATGTACCGACCTATCCAGGACTAATACATATTTGTGATTATACCCCTTGCAAACATCCGTAAGTACAAGAAAGTAATTAAGGTAGAAACCTAACCACAACTTTAAACTCTAAGACCCTTACGTCCTTTGTGCAATGGTTTCCTAACGGGGGTTCAGGTTTCTGTCACTCTGGCAACCCCTACGATTAGTAGACAAATACACAATGCATTCCCCTAGGCCCATATAGGTGAAGTGTCATGTCGTCGACGTTCACATGAAACCACTAGAAGAAGTACACCACAACTTAAATAACAATCTATTGAATCTTTCTCAACACAACTCCACTACTAACAACAAGACTTCTCACATGTCCTTAAGAACAAAATGAACTACTCACAAGACATCATATGGATCATGATTAGAGATGGAATAATGATGTATAACAATCTGAACATAAACAATAATTCAATGGTTCACTCAATAGCATCAACTACAAAGAGTGATCAACACTGGGAAAGTTTCCCCTATGAACTATGCAAGATTCAACCCAATTGTTACAGCAATATGGAGATGGTGATGAGGGTGCTGATGGTGATGATGGTGGTGGTGATGATGATGATCCTGATGAAGTCCAGCTTGATGGTGGTGTTGATGGGGATGATCTCCCCTCTCCGAGAAGGAATTCCCCTAGCAGAAATCTGTCTGCCAGAGAGATCTTTCTCTCTTGGTGTTTTATGCCCCGTAGAGGCGATGGAATCTTTTTGTGGTTGCTCCCCGAGTCTTAGGGTTTCGGGAGGATGATATACGCTAGAGGGGAGAGCTAGAGGTGGGCCAGGGCGGCCACACCACCTGCTGGCGCGACCTAGGGCTGCCCGCGCCAGGGGGTGGTGTCGGCCCCCTGTGGCCCATCTCCTCCCCGTCTTTTGGCATCCTTAGTCTTCTGGAAAAATAGGATTTTCCGTATATTTTCCCGGATTTTCTGATCTTCGCGAATTTTGCCTCCAAACAGCACCTTTTCCATCAGAATCCTGACTGCAGCGGTCCATGCTCCAAAAGTCATCAACCATGCAAAAACAGATGAAATAACATAAGTATCACCTCTCAATGTAAAATATATCAATGAATAATAGTGAATTAAGACATAGAATAGTGATGCAAAATGGACGTATCAGAGATCGTGGTAGCCCCCTCCCACCACACGTGTCCACTCGAGGACTACAAACGGTCCGGTGTTTATAAACCCTTTCGACCTTCTTCTTACATGTGCTCATGTCATTTCCCCCTAGTCTGTCTAGTCCCAAGACCCCAATCTACACCTACCGCGCGCGCCGAAGCTCCCTCGCTTGCACTACCTCCTTCCCTAGGTGCGCCATGAAGCGTACGCGTGGAGACGAGCCGGAGGTGAAGCCAGTTGAAGGCACAACAACAGATGGCTTGGTCGTCTCCAAGAAGGCAGAGGCATCTTCTCCAGGTACGAACGCCGATCGTCGCCGCGCCGTTTGTAGGCGGTGGTAATCCGGTGCTCTACATCAATGACCCCATCGTCGTATAAGAAATCTTCGACGCAATCACGGAGAATGATGAGTTCGAGGAGGAGTTCCCTGATGAGGAGTCCGAGGTACTACATTGCTAGCTTCTCTAGTCGCAGCCGCAGATTGCACTGTTCATACATAGGATTTGCTCAATCATGTACAGATTCTTTTGCTCTTGAAGTAGGGTAGTATATATATGATTCAATCGGTCGATTGATGCATCTGCCATCTAGTCACAAAACCCCAATCCGTCTAGTCACGAAAACCCCAATATGCTCATCTGACATCTAGTTGAGTGTTGATTTCGATACACAACATGCCTATAACATTACATTTCTATTCCTTACTGAGCCTAATGATTCAATTTTGCCCCAAAATAGTGCAAGGGCATCTGATGGTGTCGTTTTCTTAGGGTTGGTTAGTGAACCTGAGGCAGCAATGCACATAAACAATATAGGTTGTGTTGTTGGTATTTTGGTTCTCCGACTCCATCGCTAGAAAAAATGAGGCCCTAATTTTTTTCTCATATGGAACATATATATGTAATCTTTATATTGTTTCTGATCTATGAATGCGTTATATGATGCATATGTATATCCCTGCATATTGTTTTGTACGATTACATTTCAATTTCTTATTATGGGCAATAATTCAAAATTGCCCCAAAGAGAGGCAGACACATTGGTGTCAGATTTTTCAGGGATGAGTTAGCGAACCCGAGGCCATGTACAAGATCAATATAAGCTGTGCAATTATTACTTGGTTCGCTTACGCCATCTCTGTAGAAACTTATGAGGCCGCAATCTTTATTCTACATTCATAGAACTATGATATTTGAATTATCTATTGCATGCATTCATAGTGTATAAGAATTACATTTTAGTTTGTCGCCGAGGCTGATGATTGAAATTTGCCCCAAAAGTGTTCAAGAGGAGACACATATGATGGTGTTGTGTTTTATGGATGGGTTGGTGAACCCGAGGCAAAAGTGCACACAAGCAATATGGATTGTGATTTTGGTACTTTGGTTCTCCAACTCCATCTCTGAAACAAATTATGAGGCCCTTGATTTATTCTCATATGGAACTAAATATATGATCCTTGATTTGTTTCTGATCTTTTAATGATTGGTATGATGCATATGTATATGAATGGTTTTGATCATAAGTATTTTTAACTTGTACCTGGAGATTAATTGTTTGGTTTTTTATTTATAATTACAATATTTAAGTTTGTTTTTGTACCTGACTATGTATATCCTTGAATATTTTGTTGTACAATTACATTTCAATTTCTTATTGTGGCCAATGATTCAAATTTGACCCAAAGAGAGGCAGACACATTGGTGTCATATTTTTTCAGGGATGAGTTAGCGAACCTGGGGCCATATACAAGATCAATATAAGCTGTGCAATTGTCACTTGGTTCGCTTACGCCATCCCTGTAGAAACTTATGAGGCTGCAATCGTTATTCTACATTCATAGAACTATGATATTTGAATAATCTATTCCATGCATTCATAGTGTATAAGAATTACATTTTAGTTTGTCACCGAGGCCGATGATTGAAATTTGCCCAAAAGAGTTCAAGAGGAGATACGTATGATGGTGTCGTGTTTTAGGGATGGGTTGGTGAACCTGAGGCAGCAATACACATAAATAATATAGGTTGTACTGTTGGTACTTTGGTTCACCAACTCCATCTCTGAAACAAATTATGAGGCCCTAGATTTTTTCTCATATGGAACTACATATATGATCCTTGAATTGTTTCTGATCTTTTAATGATTGTTATGATGCATATGTATACGAATGGTTTTGATCATAAGTATTTTAACATGTACCTGAAGATTAATTGTTTTGTTTTTTATTTATAATTACAATATTTAGGCTTGTTTTTGAACCTGACTATGTATATCACTGAATAATGTTTTGTACGATTATATTTCAATTTCTTATTGTGGCCAATGATTCAAATTTGTCCCAAAAAAGAGGTAGACACATTGGTGTCAGATTTTTTCAAGGATGAGTTAGTGAACCTGGGGCGATGTACAAAAACAATATAGGTTGTGCAATTGTTACTTGGTTCACCTACTCCATCCCTGAAGAAACTTATGAGGCCGCAATCTGTATTCTACATACATTCTGATGTAATTATTTGTCACTATGTTGATATGAAATGATATATGAACCGATCAAACTATTGCTGAGATGCTTTATCTTTGATATCCATGGATATATTGTCTTACATATACATGTTGTCAATTGTTGAGTTGTAATACAATTCAATCATATGTATGAGTTCTAAGTTATGTTCTTAAAAATCAACAGGAGGATGATGATGAAGTGGACGATATCAAGGTATCCAGGGACAACAAGAGCCTCTACGCGCTGAGGCAGTTACGGTGTAGGCTAATCCGTTTCCACCGTAGGGGGAGACTGTTTTGCCCATTCTGTGACAGAGGAATCAACGTGGACCTCGACAGCATGATCCAGCACGCGGTGGGCGTTGGTAGAGGCGGAGGCAGAAGCCATAGGCCGATTACCTTGGCACGGCATGCAGGCTTCGGCAAATTCCTCCGGGAGTATATCAGGACTGGCCTGTATCCCATCGACTAGGCTGTCGCTGCCTCCTGCTGATATGCCCCTGCCCTGCTAGGCGTCTCCGTGTCCCGGCCTCCTGCTGCCGCCCCTGCTTTTATTTTGTTTTAGTTAATTATTACTTGTGTGTGGCATGTAAGACAATATATCCGGGGTGTCTCTGGTGAACCTTCTATATTAATCTACTCCTTTATATGAAGTGCCTTAAAATATCTAGTGTTCAGTTATATTATTGATCATGCTCATGCACACTACAAAATATTTCTAGTGCTCAATTATATTATAATTGTCAAGGAGTACATCTCCAAGTTAAATTGGTCAAAATATTTCTAGTGCTCGATTATATTATAATTGTCAAGCAGTAAAGCATGACATACGTACATGATAGTAATAATATAATGCCCCAAACTAGTTTGTCGCCCCTAGCATAGTACTTTGAAATCCGGTAATAAGCCGATAGGGGTGTGATGTCTACGCACTTCTATTCTTGTAGACAGTTGTTGGGCCTCCAAGTGCAGAGGTTTGTAGAACAGCAGCAAGTTTTCCCTTAAATGGATCACCCAAGGTTTATCGAACTCAGGGAGGAAGTGGTCAAAGGTATTCCCTCTCAAGCAACCCTGCAATCAAGATACAAGAAGTCTCTTGTGTCTCCAACACACCCAATACACTTGTCAGGTGTATAGGTGCACTAGTTCGGCGAAGAGATAGTGAAATACAAGTGGTATAGATAAAAGACAACGGTGCTAGAAAATACTTTAATGGCATGGAAGAGACTAAAGGCAAACTGAAATAAAGATGGAAGCAAGCAAACATATAACAGATCTAATTGCAAACGGTGTTTCAATGCTTAGAAACAAGGCCTAGGGATCATACTTTCACTAGTGAACACTCTCATATAAATATATTATCTTCATGATACTACGCTGAACTACTCTCCGGTTGGACACTCTAATCATTGGTAGGACTATAACAACGCACCTCAAAGTAAGCCTTTCCCATCTAGATAACCCCACACTGTCACCTCGAGTACTAGATGGTTCCAACAAACACCACAATTCATAAAGACATCCAACTCCAAATATAACTCATAACAAGTATTTGTAATCTCTAGCCTAAGTGCCACCATGGTGTGCATGCTGTCACTTTCAGACACATGGGGAGAGCAGAGATCTATTAAAGCACTTGAGTAGCAAGGTAGATCTACTTGATTACAAAGCTCATGATCACAATATGATCACGCATAGAGAGAGAGATGAACACATAGCTACCAGTAGAGCCCTTAGCCTCGAGATAGAACTACTCCCTCCTCATCATGGGAATCAGCAATGGTGATGGAGATGGTGGTGGAGATCGATGGAGATGGCTCCAGGGGCACTTCCTCGTCCCGGCAGGGTGCCGGGACAGAGACTTTCTGTCCCCTGAATCTCCCCTTCGGTGGCGGCGGCGCTGCGGAACTTTTCGTGGATTTCTGATTGACGACTTAGGGTTTATGCATCGGGAGGCTTCTTATAGGCGAGAGGGCAAGGTCGGTGGCTGGCCAGGGGGCCCACACCATGCCCTGGCGCGTCCTGTGGGGACCAGCGCCATGGGGTGGTGTGACCACCCTGTGGCCCCTCTCCGTCTCGTCTTCTGGCTCCACGAGTCTTCCGGTAAAATATCAACTTTGGCTTTTGTCCCGTCCAATTCCGAGAATATTCATTTTCTGACTTTCTGGAACCAAAAACAGCAGAAAACAGGCAACTGACACTGTGGCTCTTTGTGAATAGGTTAGTCCAAGAAATCATATGAAAAGTACTACAAAGTTGGATCAAAACACAAGAAATTGGATAAAACTAAGCATGGAACATCAAAAATTATAGATACATTTGCAATGTATCAACATACCCAAGCTTAACTCCTACTCGTCCTCGAGTAGGTAAGTGATAAAAAGAAAGAATAAATTTTGAGGTGACATGCACCATCAAAGACTTGATCAAAGTATTTGTAAAACATTCAAAGCTGGGATCATAGTACTTCAATAATATCATGAAAGACAAAGTTCTAGAAATAAGCAAAGAGACTATGATGCAACATGAAAAGGCACAAACAAAAGATTCATGAATAACAATGCTTTGCAAGCCGTTTGTTTGTTTCACATAAAGAAAACATAGCATAATAGTATTCAGCTTGTCCCTCAATAGAGTAGTAAATATAAATGCATAGGACACCTTCAAAGTTCGTAAGAGTGACTAGATACAATAGTTTAAAACAAGCAATATCAAAGTATGCATCAATCAACTAGTTTTGGGACAATGCACATAGAACTAAGAATGGCCACTATGCTCTCAAAGTAGGTGCATAAAGATAGAAGGTGGAGACTCAATATAATGGTGGAAGAAAGGCCTTCATAGAAGGAAGTAGGGATTCAAGTTTCACAAAGAGCTTCCAAAAATTATGGTACTTATAGCTTTCCGCTCTCATTGCCCCTATCATAAGCATCTTGAAGGTGATTAAGGTTAAAGTGACACAATTAAGAGGATATGCTTCACAAGTTATAAACCGAAATCTCATGCCCCTTACTTACGAAGACCGAACCTCATGCTACTCAACTTCAGTCACGAGTAAGCTCTTGTCATTGTAAGTACATGTGTATCATTAAGAACCGCCAATGGGGTACCCCTTACACATGATACGGGAGCTTTCCCATAATCAAAATGACAAGGCAAGCAGACAATGAGCATCTCATTGATCTTTTTATTTGCTATTTGCATAGGTTTTTATTGAGGATGCTTCATAGAGTGCTCATTATGGTGATGCTGCAAGTTTCCACCATGATTAGGCATGGCTTAGGCTAGCGGCCCAAGCATTTCTCTAACACACACACAAACTCCATGATCTTACAAGTTCCACTTTTATTTCACACGGCCGGGATCCGTAAGCAAAAGAACATGATATCAACGGGGTACAAAGTACATGTGCAATGTTGAAACCGTTCCCCATGAAACATGGTTCTGCTAATTTCAACTAATAAAGCGCAAGCATATACGCAACAAAGAAGGACCCAATGGTTCAAGTTTATTAAATGCAAGAAAAGTAATGTGTGCCATCAAGTTCGTGAGAGCTTTAATCACTAGTTTTCACATAACAAATTTAATTTGGAAGGTAGACGAAAACATGAATATACTTGGAATAGCATAAGCTAGTAGGTAGGTATGGTGGACTCTTTGGAATAACTTGGTTTAGGGAGTTGGATGCATGAGTGGAAATCATACTTCGTTGTGGAGGCTAGCAAAAGACTGGGAGCCACAAACTAAGAGAGCAATAATGGCCATAATCATGCAGAGCGACAAAACATCGTTGATCAAAGCATAAAGTGATACTACAAGTTGAAAACTAAAGGATCATAAAGGCTATGGTTACTTTGGATAGTCATAACATGGTGTGAGCATGCGCCAAGTTAACCCAAATAAAGCATCAAAGGAGAATACCACTATAATATGCTTTAATATGCTAAAACAACGCTTGATTCATCCAAGACACATTAAGCAATCTCAATTGTTTATAACAAGTCATGCTACAGCAAAGAATACTAAGCATAAGGCCAAAACAATATCGAGCATGGCATGACAAAGCATAGGCCACAGTCAAAACAAGCTCTCTTTACCATTTAAGCATGAACTTTCCTACTCTTTTGCAATCCAAACCAAACCATTTGAAAACCAATGTATGAAAGAGGGGGTGCAACCAATTTATTCAGAAAACTAATAAAACCAAGGAAACAAAAAACCAAAACGAAAACGAAAAAGAAGATGCTCCAAGAACAACACAATTGTGCTTGAAACAATAAAATGAAGCGTTTGGAAGAAACCTGAGATTTTTATTGATGAAGAAGGGGATGCCTTGGGAATCCCCAAGCTTTCATGCTTGTACTTCTTGGATATTTCTTGGGGTGACACGTGTGGCATCCCCAAGCTTGAGCTTTATTCCATCCTTCATCTCATTACTCATTCCTTACATACACCTGAAATGTTTCCTTCATACAAAACTTCACACAATCTTCATTAGCAACATTAGTGCACTCAAGATAATAAGTCTTTTGGTTCGGTTTCAACACAAGTAAAACTTCCATTAAAACACAAGCTACGGTAGCACTTCCTTTAAAAAGTTCAAATGATCAAAGACAACTCAAAGAGGAACCAACAAGAAGCAAATGCAAATAATAGCAGAAATCTGTCAAAACAGACCAGCAGGTAAAAACGAATTTTTTTGAAGACCTTATGTTTCTCAAATCAAAAAGTGTTGAACTAACGAAAGTTAGATAACAACCTGGGGAAGAAGCACGTAAATTCATGCCTCAAAAAGACGTACATAGGTTTTACACGAATTTTTACGGTGAAGCACAGAAATCTATTTCGGGACAGCAACTTCCCCAGTCATTACTTCTCTCTCATTAGAGGTTACTCTTGGCACAAAAAGCAAATAAAAAAGATAAGGAGCAATTATTATAGAGGTAATAACTTCCAAGACTCAACTAAAACTTTTAGGTTATCTCCCAATAGGTACTTTTCTTTAACGCTTTTAAGTTAGGCATGATAGTTTGAGAAAATGCTCGCATAGGAAATATGAATTGAAGTAAAAGAGAGCATCAAGAAGCAAATTCAAAGCACATTTAAGTCTAAGCCACTTCCTATGAATAAGAATCTTGTAAAGAAACAAGTCAAGAAAGCACAAAGGAACAAGCATAGTAAAGCAAAACAAGTGCAACTTCAAGACTTTCAACATAAAGAGGGGAAATTTAATATTATTGAGATGTATAAAACCATGTTTCCCTCTCTCATAATAACTTTCAGTAGCAACAAGGATAAAATTAACAATATAACTATCACATAAAACATTCTTATCATGAGCCACATGCATAAAAGAATTAATACTCCCCACATAAACATAGTCATTCTTATTAATTATAGTGGGAGCAAATTCAACAAAATAGCTATCATTATTATTCTCATCACCATAATCATCAAATATAGGAGGCATATTGTAATCATAATTAATTTTCTCCTCAATAGTAGGTGGACTGAAAATATCATATTCATCATAGTAATCATCATATATTGGGGGTATAGTATCATCATAAGTAATAGAATAGTTATCTTCCAAATTGTGTTCATTTGTAAACATATCATCATTGGAAGGAACATGGATAGCACTAATAGTATAGAAATTATTAATATCATCATTTTCAGAATTGGTACCGAAGAAATTTTCAATATCAAAAGTAGTGTGCTTTTCCCAATCATGATCACTACTATAGGTAATAGGCATACGAACATCATCGAGTTCAGACTCATCAAAAACTATAATAGGAGCAACATGCTTAGGGGAAAATACCGTTTCCTCTCTTCTTTTACTCATCCTCTTCTTCTTTTTCTTCTTCTCTTTAGGAGGGAGAGGCTTGCAAGGAAGTTTCTCCATATACCCTGGTTTATTGTTAGAGACAATAGAAGAAACTTTGGAGGATTCCTTCTTTTCATTAATAAGATCAAAACACATATTAGTCCTATCATATTTTGGTAAAATATCATCTTCTATAATATTTTGTATGTAAGTATTTGTGTGACAATTATGAACACAATAAAGATGACAACCATTCAGGACACTATTCATATCAAAAGCACCCATATCTACCAAAGAGGTTTTTCTTGATAACTCTTCACACCCCAAAAATAATGTAAGTTCATCATGCTGATTAGGAGTGATCATGTCATCACAATACAAACTTGCAGTACTCATTGGATTAGAAGGGCTATTATTATGGCCTGAGCATTGGAAATTGAAATGACCCACTTCAAAGCAAAGTTCACAAATAAAAGGATACAGGGCACAAACTTTTTTACCAAGATCATTTAGAGCCCTATACCATATTCTAGTTTTTTCATTCCTGGGGGTGATACAATATTCTTCTTCAACTTGATTAGTCTCACAAGGTCTATGTATCCCACAAAAATTAACATGCTTATAAGAAATAGTACTTTCAGAGGTTTGAGCATGTTTATTGCTATCATTAACAATAATTTCATTTTCCATGCAAGTGTCTTTAAAAGGCTCATGATACATGTCCCACTTTTCTTTAGGAGCATTAATATGAGAAGCAAAGGTTTTAAAACAATCAATAAGAATTTGAGGATCAAGACCATATTTCGCACCAAGCTCTTGAAAATCAGCAGTTTCAGCGAAAGACTTAATGCAATCATACTCATAGTTTATACCTGGTTCTTTACCTTTGTTGTTATCCCAATCTTCAGCATTGCTTTGAATTGTTTCAAGAAGATACCACTTAGCTTTGACCTCCTTACTTGTGAAGGATCCCTCTAAACAAGTATCTAGATAGTCCTTGTAATGTCCTAAAAGCCTTGCATAGAAATTATTAATAACAATATTACTGGGGAGCTCATGAATGGGACATTTGAGCATTAGTGACTTCAATCTCCCCATGCTTGGGTAATTCTTTCTCCATCATGAGGATGAAAATTATAAATATAATTCCTATCTTTATGAATTTCATGAGGAGGATAAAATTTAGAGTAAAAGAGAGATTCAAGTTCCTTCCACTCCAAATGATGAGGATCATCTAGTAGCTCATACCACTCCCTTGCTTTGCCCTTAAGTGATAAAGAGAATAACTTCCTCTTAACTTGGTTCATTGAAATACCTGCACACTTGAACAACCCGCATAATTCGTGTATAAAGAGTAAATGATCACCAGGATGGATAGTTCCATCTCCAAAATAAGAGTTGTTCATAACTCGTTCAACAATTTTATAGGTATTTTAAAAGGGATGCTTTCAGTATGTGGATTTAAAATATCACAAGTATCATTAGAATTACCACATATGGGAGATAAAGTATCATTAGAGCAAATTTTCTTCTTTAAAACTAGGGAACTAAATAGATCATTTTCATAAAAACTAACTTCCCCAAGCTTAGATGTTTCCCTAGCATTAGTAACAAAGGTGTTCAAAAGATTCATACTAATAACATTGCTATTAGCATGCAAAGAAGGTTCCAAGGGTTTTTTAATTTTCTGTTCAAAGAATTCATGTTCTACCTTAGGGAAAATACTAAAAAGCTCTCTAATTTTTTTGTTGTTTTCCGTTAAGCCTAACTAGTGAAAACAAGAAACAAAAGACAAAATTGCAGAATCTAAAGGAAATAACTTCGAGCAATCACACCGGAGGATGTGAGTACCTTTTACCTTACCTCCCCGGCAACGGCGCCAGAAAATAGCTTGATGTCTACGCACTTCTATTCTTGTAGACAGTTGTTGGGCCTCCAAGTGCAGAGGTTTGTAGAACAGCAGCAAGTTTTCCCTTAAGTGGATCACCCAAGGTTTATCGAACTCAGGGAGGAAGTGGTCAAAGGTATGCCCTCTCAAGCAACCCTGGAATCAAGATACAAGAAGTCTCTTGTGTCCCCAACACACCGAATACACTTTTCAGGTGTATAGGTGCACTAGTTCGGCGAAGAGATAGTGAAATACAAGTGGTATAGATAAAAGACAACGGTGCTAGAAAATACTTTGATGGCGTGGAAGAGACTAAAGGCAAACTGAAATAAAGATGGAAGCAAGCAAACATGTAACATATCTAATTGCAAATGGTATTTCAATGCTTAGAAACAAGGCCTAGGGATCATACTTTCACTAGTGAACACTCTCATATAAATATATTATCTTCATGATACTACGTTGAACTACTCTCCAGTTGGACACTCTAATCGTTGGTTGGGCTATAACAACACACCTCAAAGTAGGCCTTTCCCATCTAGATAGCCCCACATTGTCACCTTGAGTACTAGATGGTTCCAACAAACACTACAATTTCATAAAGACATCCAAATCCAAATATAACTCATAACAAGTAATTGTAATCTCTAGCCTAAGTGCCACCATGGTTTGCACGCTGTCACTTTCACACACATGGGGAGAGCAGAGATCTATTAAAGCACTTGAGTAGCAAGGTAGATCTACTTAATTACAAAGCTCATGATCACAATATGATCACGCATAGAGAGAGTGATGAACACATAGCTACCGATAGAGCCCTTAGCCTCGAGAGAGAACTACTCCCTCCTCATCATGGGAATCAGCAATGGTGATGGAGATGGTGGTGGAGATCGATGGAGATGGCTCGGGGGCACTTCCCCATCCCGGCAGGGTGCCGGAACAGAGATTTTCTGTCCCCCGAATCTCCCCTTCGGTGGCTGCAGCGCTGGTGAACTTTTCGTGGATTTCTGATTGGTGACTTAGGGTTTATGCATCGGGAGGCTTCTTATAGGCGAGAGGGCAAGGTCGGTGGCCGGCCTGGGGGCCCACACCATGCCCTGGCGCGACCTAGGGGGACCCACGCCATGGGGTGGTGTGGCCACCCTGTGGCCCCTCTCCGTCTCGTCTTCTGGCTCCGTGAGTCTTCTGGTAAAATATGAACTTTGGCTTTTGTCCCGTCCAATTCCGAGAATATTCATTTTCTGACTTTCTGGAACCAAAAATAGCAGAAAACAGGGAACTAGCACTGTGGCTCTTTGTTAATAGGTTAGTCCAAGAAATCATATGAAAAGTACTCCAAAGTTGGAACAAAACATAAGAAAGTGGATAAAACTAAGCATGGAACATCAAAAATTATAGATACATTTCCAATGTATCAGGGTGCCCACACACCCCACATGTCGTTAGCGCGCGCGGTCTTGGAACATGTGTCAGGAACAAGGGGTCCTAGGTGGACAAAAGTGGGCGGGTAAAAATCAAATAACATATATTACCTACCAGTGCCTCTGCATTATATCTATTTCCAGCATTTTAATTGATAAGTTGTAATGAAAGCCATGATCATCTAAAGCATTAAGCATGTTCCAACCTCTCAACATTAGTGGAACATCGATGACGCGCAGCAACACCTGAGCAAGCAACTACGACTCACAAGGCCAACTGTCAACACCCGGATTTTTAATCCTAGATGCCTGTTATGTCATACATCGCAGTCCCAGGATTACCATTTTTGTGAGACATAACAGATTGGATATCACAGTACATCATCCATTATAAACCATAATAAGGTCTTACACGAATAAAGGATCTCATGGTCCAGTCTTAATACAACAAGCAGTGGAATAAATAATAAGTGTAGCAGTGGGGTCCATCTTCAGCGGCACAAGCAGTGCTGACGATGGAAGATAGTCCTAGTTATCATAGCCTTCCTGCTGTCCTTTATCTGGGTAGTCTCCTTCATAGTCTGTCCATAAGAATAGCCAGGGACAAAAGCCATGAGTACTCTTTAAGTACTCGCAAACTATCACTAATAAGTAAGGTAGTTCTAGTGGGATTGCTAACTCTAAGTTTACTTGTGAAATTAAGTTTGAAACCTAAGCTGAGTTTAGAAGCAAAGAAAGATCAAATAAAGCTCTAGAATCACTTAAGTTGGGAAGCTAGTGTTATAGTCACAACCCTGTTGTGGTCAAGTCAAGATTCATCATTCATTTCCTAAGTCATTTTGAAAACATCTGACAACAAAACAGTATGGCTACTCCAACTGTCCATAACCGCGGACGCGGATATTCTAATAGTTTGACACTCTGCAAAGGTTGTACACTTTCACCACAAGATTCGATACATCTGTCAGGGATAACCCTGAATCATCATACTTAGTATGCAGATAATCAAACATAACTTTCCCTTTACACACCCTAGTATAAGCACCTCTCCTATGAGTATGGCCTCCCAACCATGACCATCTGTCATCTTGGGCACTGCATAGGTGGACAACATCAAGAGGTAGCCTTTGCTCAAACCTCTCCCACGAGGGAACTAATACTAATGCATATAAACTTCTGGCTAATCCTTACCCAATTCAGGTATTGTGGTTGTACGGTAAAATTGGAATGGTATCGCATCCGAATCCAACCATTAGTTTGGTAAAGGGGCTAAGGCTCATGCCTCAATATTTTCACCATCATAAACCATTTGTGCTCCTCAACACATGTCAAAACATCTCAATAGAATGACTCATCATTCCAAGGTTTTCATAATTCATTTTCACCAAGTATTCCCATCTAAAGTGACTCAATTTTTGATTTAGCTCTAAGCTACTAAGTTAAGAGTGTTCACTAAGGTGGGATGCTAATATCAATCTTATGCCATATAATGACATCTAAGGTTATCTAGATAGGTCAAGTTTTATACTTTTTATGCTACCTTCAAACAAGTAAAGGACTTTGGTAAAGAAAGTAAAACTCATAAATAACATTTGGAGTAGGTATAAGTCAAAGGGATAACCAAAGCATGCCTAATGCATCTTGCTTAGGTTATCTAGCTTAATTCTAGCTTGCTAACAATAGCTTGCTCAGTTTCCTTGAAGTGCTAGGCTTGCAAGTAAAACTTGCAAGGGTTAACTTGTATAGTGCTAGCTTGCATTGTTAATGATGGCTTGCTAGTATAATACTTGCAAGTGTTAGCTTGCCTTGGTTGGTGTAGTGGCTGAAGTTTTCTTCCTCCTCTTGTTGATAGAACTCCTCCTCCTCGAAAGCTTGGTCGGTACTATCGTCTATAAATACATACGGGATACACAATCACCAAACAATACTTAACTAGGCTACTTAGTATCCTAAGGCACACATTTGATGACCTATTATCATCACAAGCATCACACGGTTTTATTAACTAGCTTCATTCTTTTTATTTAACAAAAGTAATTTCTACTCATTGAAAATAACTAAGATTTAATATTCTCCAATTAAAATATGGGATCATGTGGACACATGTCATCACCACATATTCTAACATATGGGAATGTGATTTAAAGGTTGGATCACATTTTAATAAGTTTAAGATTAATAATTAATGATTTAAAGTGACTAGAAATGCCTATATAGCATTATTTTGGTACTAGTCCAAAGTCACTGGATGCAAACCTTAATATTATTACATATTCAGATAGGTATGGTTAAATCTGATTTTTGAGAGTTGGAATCAACTCAAAAGGTATTATGGTTGATTTTAGAAAAATGTTTGAATGTGCAAATGCTTCTGTCTTTTTTTTACTAGGCGCGGTCACTAACTCTAAATGAATTAAATCCAATGGGCTTACATACATCTTTTCAGAAGCTTTCCAATAAAATTGGAATCACTCAATTTGGTTCAGTAAATCTTCCTGAATTGATTTTTGAACTAAGGGACAAAATTGAGTTTAAACTAAAATAGGAAAGTCCTAATTTGAATTCGTGGGCTAGCGCGGGAAAAGAAATGGGTCGGCCCAGTGACGCGGATGACAACTGACAGGGGGTCCACATGTCAGCAGGCACAACTCAACGCGAAGCGGTACGGGGCGATGTGGACTGTGCGATTAGCACCTAGATCGATGGTGGTGGTTCATCGTCGACGACGAACTGGTCGCCGACGAGACGGAACCCTAGCGGCTCGGTGAGGGTGCAAAGGGGGCATACCAGGTTTCCAGCTAGCGTGGCGATGGGGGCGATCGAACATGCGGTCGATAGCGGACAAGGCGTGGTCGCGGCGGCTCGTGGGGTGGACAAAATCGACGGGGCGCTTCCTCCTCTGTTGCGGCGGCTCTGGTGGAAATTCTGGCAAACTAAGGCTCGAGTGGCTCCGGAGAGAGAGGGGGGGATGCTCAGGGGAGAGAGGGAGAATTGGTGCTGGGGAGGGCTCCTTATATAGGTCAACGAGAGGACCGTGCAGCACGATGGTGAGCTCGTCGGTGACGTTGATACAGGCTGCTAGAGGCATGGGCTGGATAGGCGGACGGTGGGCTGCCTCCTGGCGGTCAGCTACAACGCAATGGTGTGGCTAGGGGCGGTGGAATTTGGTCGGGAGCGTCTCGCGCTCTCGGAGACAAAGGCGGTGTTCGACGCAGCGCTTGGCGACTGTGGGTCGCGTGGCGGTGCACGACCGTGTTTGGCGGGGTGCTAGGGTCGAGGCAGAGCGGCGTGCGCGGTCTGCGGTCGAGGCGCGATATGTGGCGTGCTGGCGGCTATCGCGCTCTAGCGACCTCGCAGAGAGAAAGGGCGGCGATGCTGGTGAGTGGTCCAAGGGCTGAGGTTGATCGAGGGGTGGACCATGGGCGGCGGTAGGGTAGGTCGAAGGTAGGGAACTTGCTGGTTTGGCGCGACGCTGTCTGTGGCGCTTTGCCCATGTTAGGCCGGTGGTGACCAAAATGTGACGGCACTCCACTGCTGCTGTGGCTAAGGGGTAGGCCGGTGAGGGTCTGGTTGGACTCAGGGGGACAAGGATGATCAATGCAACTCAATTGGCTCGACAAGATTTGATCAAAAACAGTAATAGTTAGGCTAATTTGATTCTTCTAACAAGGAGTTCGACATAATGGCCGCATGAACAAAATAATTGAATTTTGGGCTGAAATTTGGTGGAGTTGGTGATCATATGCTTGAGCATCTCTGGTTGCTTGGGATTTGCAAATGGAGTTCATTTGAGTGGTTTGTGAATAAGTGTGCTCTTGACATATGAACTACATTCAATTTTCCATTGTCATTTAAATGTAGTGTTTGAAAGTTTTTGGGATGAAACAAAGTGGGCCTTGGTACATCACTACTTGTACTAGCAAGGGGTGCAAAGATCCACATTTTTTTCTATTAAGATTTGAGTTCTAGGAATAGCCAAAGTAGGCATGGTAATTAAAATGGCACAAATGACCATTTGCTTAATTAATTCTTTTTGATTTGTTTTTCTTTGGGATTTGTTTGGGAATGATCTAGATGATGTTTAATTCACCTTAGAATCACTTAAACATGGCCGTTCCAAACAACTCCTAATTTAAATGCATACACATATGAATGCTTAATCATTTTAAATGGAAAAGTTTTTGTTAACTCTAGTTTTGATGATTTGGATCTTAATAACCTTGGATTAGAGTTTTGGGATGTTACAAACCTTCCCCCCTTAAACAAAATCTCTTCCCTAGATTTATGAAAGAAAACTAGGAACTAAAGAGATCTGGGAACTCAGTCCTAATGTAATCTTCTCGCTCCCAAGTGGCTTCTTCTTCGGTATGGTTGCTCCATTGAATCTTGAGAAACTTGATACTTCTAGTCCTGGTGGTTCTGTAAGCTTCTTCCAAGATACGGATGGGCACTTCACGATATGTCAGATCCTTGTTGATCTCAACAACTCGGTGATCGATGTTCTTGAAAACTTCGGTCTTCTCCGGCACTTCTAGGAATTTGCAAAGTAACTAGATATGGAACACATTGTGGATGGCTGACATCTCTTCTGGCAGTTCCAGTTGATACGATACTTCTCCTCGGCGATTCAAAATCTTGAAGGGTCCAATATATCTAGGGGCTAACTTTCCTTTCAGACTAAAGCGTTGCATTCCCTTCAATGGTGAAACCTTGAGATATACAAAATCTCCGACATTGAAAGTCAGGTCCCTCCTTCTCTTGTTAGCATAACTCTTTTGTCTGGATTGGGCGGTCTTGAGGTGCTCACGGACTTTGTGAACCTTCTCGTCAGCTTCTCGGAGAATGTCGGGTCCAAAGATCTGAATCTCTCCTACTTGCGATGAATTCAATGGGGTACGACACTTTCTTCCGTATAGGAACTCAAATGGTACCATTTGCAAACTAGCTTGATAACTGTTGTTATATGAGAATTCTACGAAAGGCAGGCAGTCTTCCCATTTTGATCCGTACTCTAACACACAAGCTCTCGACATATCTTCTAGGATTTGGTTGACTCTCTCAGTCTGTCCATCAGTTTGCGGGTGATAAGCGGTGCTAAAATTCAACTTGGTTCCTAATCCTTCCTAGACTTTCTGCCAAAACCTCGAGGTAAATTGGGTTCCTCGATCTGATACTATGGTCTTGGGGGTTCCATGCAGACTAACAATTCTAGCAATATACAGCTCTGCTAGCTTCGAACTCTAGTAGGTTGTCTTGACAGGTATAAAGTGAGCTACCTTGGACAGTGTATCAATGATGACCCAGATTGAGTCATTTCCCCTACTAGAAGTAGGCAAACCAGTGATAAAGTCCATTCCGACGGAATCCCATTTCCATTCCGGAATCTGCAATGGTTGCAACAGTTCTACGGGTCTCTAATGCTCTGCTTTGACTCTTTGACAGATGTCACACTTGGCGATGTAGCTTCCGATTTCTCTCTTCATCTTGTGCCACCAAAATTGCTCTTTTAAAATCTTGATACATCTTCGTGCCTCTAGGGTGGATAGAATAAAGAGTATCATGAGCTTCTTGCATGATAACTTGCTTCAGCTCCGAATCTGCTGGTATGCAGATACGTCCTTTGTACCACATAACTCCTTCTTCGTCTTCAGTGAATCCAGGTACCTTTCCTGTACCAATACGATGTTTGATTCCATCGATACTTTCATTTCCCTTCTGGGCTTCCTTGATTTGGCTGATTAATGTGGGTTGAAGTTCAATGCTAGCTAAAAATCCTTTGCTAACAAGCTCAATTCTAAACTGCTCCAACTCCTCATACAAACTAGGTTGCTTCTCCTTGATCATGGTGTTTAGCCTACAAGGCAATCTGCTATGAGCATCCGCTACCACATTGGCTTTGCCAGGGTGATAGTGAATGTCAAGGTCATAATCCTTGATTAACTCTATCCATCTCCTTTGCCTCATATTTAGCTCCTTCTGAGTGAAAATATACTTCAAGCTCTTGTTATCTAAGTAAATCTCACAGTGATTACCCATAAGATAATGACATCATGTCTTCAACGCTAGAACTACAGCTGCTAGCTCAAGATCATGGGTCGGATAGTTCTGCTCGTGCTGCTTCAGTTGCCGAGACAGATACGCGATGCCTTTGCCTTCTTGCATCAATACACATCCGAGACCAATCTTGGATGCATCACAATATACATCAAACGGCTTCTTGATATCTGGCATGATCAATATTGGGGCTGAAATCAATCTCTTCTCCAGTTCTTGGAAACTGGCTTCACATTTGTCGGTCCATTCAAACTTCTTGTCCTTCTTCAATAATTGGGTCATGGGTCTAGCGATGCTCGAGAATCCTTCTACGAACTAGCGGTAATATCCCGCTAATTCGAGAAATGCATGGACTTGGGTTTGAGTGGTTGGGGCTTCCCATTCTTCGACATCTTTGATCTTGGCGGGATCAACAGAGACTCCTCCGGCAGACACAATATGTCCTAGGAATCCTACTTCTTTTAGCCAAAACTCACATTTGCTGAACTTGGCATACAACCTATGCTCTCTAAGGGTTTCAAGGATGATCCTCAGATGCTGCTCATGTTCTTCTTCTGACTTGGAGTAGATAAGGATATCATCGATAAACACAATGACAAACTTATCTAGGAAATTCATAAAGATCTTATTCATGAGATTCATGAAATAAGCAGGGGCATTGGTTAATCCAAAAGACATAATCGTATACTTGTATAAACCATAACGAGTAGTAAAGGCGGTCTTCGGAATATCTGTTGCAAGGGGTACTAGTCCTAAGATCAATCATTGAGAATACCTGGGCACCAGTCAACTGATCAAATAGATCCTCTATCTTTGGCAAGGGGTACTTGTTTTTGATGGTGACGTCATTCAGTTTTCTGTAATCGGTGCACAAACGGCTGCCTCCATCTTTCTTGTCGACAAATAACACTTGTGATCTCCATGGCGATGGGCTTGGTTGAATCAAGCCTGTTGCTAACATAGCATCCAACTTCTTCTTGTACTCTACTAACTCTGAGGGGTTCATGCTATATGGTCTATAGGCTATGGGTCCGGTTCCGGGGATTAATTCAATAATGAACTCAATATCCCTATTAGGGGGCATACCTGGCAATTCATCTAGGAATACATCGGGGTATTCACAGACTACTCTGACTTGGTCTATGGTGGGTAGGGCTAGACTCTTATTGCACTTGAATTAACGAGGTAAGGTTTTAGATATATGCTCTATAGTTACTCCAGAGCTACTGGTCATGGTGATGGCTTTCTTAGCACAGTCTATCAGTCCTTTATGCTTTGACATCCAATCCATTCCTAGTACTACTTCCAATCCTTTGGTTCCAAGTACTATTAGATTAGCATAAAAATCTATCCCATGTATTCTGATAGGCACAACTTTGCAAAATTTTCTAGCCTTTGTAGTTGAACCAGGAATTTGAACTATCATGACATGCTTCAAGTTGGTTGGGTGGATCTTACTAGTGCATGCAAATTCTTCGATGACAAATGAATGCGATGCTCCTGAATCAAACAACACCCTTGCCAAAACTGAGTTGACAGAAAACATACCCAGCACTACATCTAGCGCTTCTTGGGCTTCTTCGGCATTCATGTGGAAGAGACGGCCGTTGCGGTTGTGAGGGTTCCCTGGGCAAATCTTCTACCTGGTTGAACACAACGCTGCTATTGAGCTGGGGTATTCCAATTGGCAGTGGTGGCAGTCTTCTTGGGGCACTCATTGGAATAGTGACCCTTCACTCCACACTCAAAACAAGTTATCTCGGACTTGTCTTTAGCTGCGACAAGCACAGCATTGCTTCCAATTCTGGGTGCAGTGTTGTTGTTGTTGTTGTTGCCCTTGGGAGGTGCAGGGTTGAAATTGCTAGTGTTGCCGGGATTGTTGTGGTTTCCTCCGGACTTCACATTGCCTCCGCTATGGTTGGGGTAGCTTGGGCGAGACATTGGGGGTCAGTTGTTTGTTGGTGCATACCCTGCAAACGGGTTGGGACGGTACTTCTGGTGACTATTGGATCCAGCTTGGTGCATCATACGATGTTTGCGGTTGTCATTTGCCTGGTTAATCTTCCCTTCCATCTGAATGGCAGAGTCGACTAGCTGTTCGAGATCCTCGAAGCGGATGTTGACGAGAACAATCTTCATATCATCGTGCAGTCCGTTCAGGAATCTCTCTTTCTTCTTGGCCTCCGTGTTGATCTCATCAGGTGCATACCTTGCTAAGGACAGGAATCTGTCGCGGTACTCCACTACAGTCATTCTGCCTTGCTTCAATTCTCTAAATTCATCCCTCATTCGGGTGACTAGGCCCTGTGGCACGTGGGTGCGGCTGAACTTGATTTTGAAGGCTTCCCATGTCATCACTTGACCATGGTTCATCAGGCAGCTGTTGTTCCACCAGGCTCTTGCATCTCCTGCCAAGTAGTGGGTGGCAAAGAGAACTTTCTCATTGTCATCAACTCTGGCTACCTCCAAGTTGTTCTCCATTGTCTGCAACCAGTCATCAGCATCTAATGGGTTCTCCGAAGTGCTAAAGATTGGGGGATTGGTATTTTGGAAGTTCTTCAGCTTGGATCCTTGATGATCCTGATTTCCATGCCCTTGGTTGTTTTGGGCCATTTGGGCTATCTGCTGCAGTGTTACTAAGTTGGCCTGGCGCTGTGCCCTGCTTGCTTCACGGTCTGCAACCAGCATTTGCATGATCTGCAGCATTGGGTCCTGCGATGAGCTGCTCCCTCCGGGGTTTCCATGAGTCATCTGAAGATTGAGATAGATAAAGGGGTAAGAGGGAAAGTTCTAAGGTTCGTGGTTTTGGTTTCAAAGCTAAAACTTTGAGTTTGACTCAAGTTTTGCAACTAACTTCATTTCATTCATTCAAACAAGACACACGATACAAACGCACACACTCCACAACAACAAAGGGAAAATAGATGGTTTTAAGAACCATTCTGCAAGCTACGATACAATAGGACCGATACTCCTCATGATACGATAGTGCTCTAGTGCATCTACTCATCATCGATGAAGTCGGAGTCCTCATCGTCGGTGTAGAATTCCACGACATCCTCCTCCAGAAATTCATCATCATTGCTGAGGTAAGAATCCATATCTTCGTGGATGTCTTCACCCTCCTCTTCTTCCTCCTTTGTTGTAAGCTGAGCTTCTTGCTCCTTGACGGTCTTCTCGAGGTCGGCCACCTTCTTGCAAAGACGGGCGATGGTGCGATCCTTCTTCACGCGTTGGCGGAGAAGAGACTGACGGTCCTTGACAAGTAGTGAGAAAGTATGGGCCTTCTGGGCGGCAATGGCAAGGTTGTGGTTGGCGAACTCACTAGTATTGTCCAATTCCTTCTGGCGGTCGTACAACAGGAAGTCAAGGTTCTCCACTTGACGCTTCAACTCTGGATGACTTGGCATCTCCATTGGCATTCCCATGAAGTCACGCCTTGCATAGTGATCAAAGCGGGTACCTTGGATTTGGTTGACACCGAGGGCACACAGACGTGCGAGAGCTTCATGCATTGCCCTGGCTAATCCATCTAGCTAGTTGTTCTCTCTGACGGAGAACTGGATTCTCCTGGACTTTGGTGCTTCGATACTTCCTCGAAGATCAGCGGTGACGAGCCATTGCAAATCTCCTCCTGGGGGTCTAGCAAGTTGAGCGCCCAGAAACTCCGGATGCGGGCGTCCCAAGAGTTCTGACCGTGAATCCAGATCCCTTTCGAAGATCAGCTGACCTCCGTTTCCCAACTGTTAGAACTTGCTGAACTAAGACTCTATCTACAAGAATTAAGGATGAGGAGGTTAGTGAAGTGATCAAGTGTGTCAATTTTTAGGTAGTAATGTAAGAATTTGAAGGAACATGAATTTTCTTGAGAGAAGAATGAATTCCCAATGGTAAGAGAGGAAATAGTTTTTCATAAATACTCACTTTGGTTTTTGAAACTAAGTTTTTGGTTTAGACGTCCATTCTAACTAGGGTCTCCTATGGTCAGGATGGCTCTGATACCAACTTGTCAACACCCGGATTTTTAATCCCAGATGCCTGTTATGTCATACATCGCAATCCCAGGATTACCATTTTTGCGAGACATAACAGATTGGATATCACAGTACATCATCCATTAAAAACCATAATAAGGTCTTACACGAATAAAGGATCTCATGATCCAGTCTTAATACAACAAGCAGCGGAATAAATAATAAGCGTAGTGGTGGGGTCCATCTTTAGTGGCCCAGGCAATGCTGACAATGGAAGATAGTCCTAGTTATCATAGCCGTCCTGCTGTCCTTCATCTTGGTAATCTCCTTCATAGTCTGGCCATAGGAATAGCTAGGGACAAAAGCCATGAGTACTCTTTAAGTACTCACAAACTATCACTAATAAGTAAGGTAGTTCTAGTGGGATTGCTAACTCTAAGTTTACTTGTGAAATTAAGTCTGAAACCTAAGCTGAGTTCAGAAGCAAAGAAAGATAAAATAAAGTTATAGAATCACTTAAGTTGGGAAGCTAGTGTCATAGTCACAACCCTGTTGTGGTCAAGTCAAGATTCATCATTCATTTCCTAAGTCATTTTGAAAATATCTGACAACGAAACAGTATGGCCACTCCAACTGTCCATAACCGTGGACGCGGCTATTCGAATAGTTTGACACTCTGCAGAGGTGGTACACTTTCACCACAAGATACGATACATCTGTCAGGGATAACTCTTAATCATCATACTTAGTATGCAGATAATCAAACATAACTTTCCATTTACACACCCTAGTATAAGCACCTCTCCTATGAGTATGGCCTCCCAACCATGACCATCTGTCATCCTGGGCACTGCATAGGTCGACAACATCGAGAGGTAGTCTCAGCTCAAACCTCTCCCGCGAGGGAACTAGTACTAATGCATATAAACTTCCGGCGAAGCCTTACCCAATTCAGGTATTGCGGTTCTACGGTAAAATTGGAATGGTGTCGCATCCGAATCCAACCATTAGTTTTGTAAAGGGGCTAAGGCTCATGCCTCAACATTTTCACCTTCATAAACCATTTGTGCTCCTCAACACATGTCAAAACATCTCAATAGAATGACTCATCATTCCAAGGTTTTCATAATTCATTTTCACCAAGTATTCCCATCTAAAGTGACTCAAGTTTTGATTTAGCTCTAAGCTACTAAGTTAAATGTGTTCACTAAGGTGGGATGCTAATCTCAATCTCATGCCATAGAATGACATCTAAGGTTATCTAGATAGGTCAAGTTTTATACTTTTTATGCTACCTTCAAACAAGTAAAGGACTTTGGTAAAGAAAGTAAAACTCATAAATAACATTTGGAGTAGGTATAAGTCAAAGGGATAACCAAAGCATGCCTAATGCATCTTGCTTAGGTTATCTAGCTTAATTCTAGCTTGCTAACAATAGCTTGCTCAGTTTACTTGAAGTGTTAGGCTTGCAAGTAAAACTTGCAAGGGTTAACTTGTATGATTCTAGCTTGCATTGTTAATGATGGCTTGCTAGTATAATACTTGCAAGTGTTAGCTTGCCTTGGTTGGTGCAGTGGTTGAAGTTTTATTCCTCCTCTTCTTGATAGAACTCCTCCTCCTCGAAAGCTTGGTCGGTACTATCGTCGATAAATACATACGGGATACACAATCACCAAACAATCTTAACTAGGCTACTTAGTACCCTAAGGGATGCATTTGATGGTCTATTATCATCACAAGCATCACACGGTTTTATTAACTAGCTTCATTCTTTTTATTTAAGAAAAGTAATTTCTACTCATTGAAAATAACTAAGATTTGATATTCTCTAATTAAAATATGGGATCATGTGGACACATGTCATCACCACATATTCTAACATATGGGAATGTGATTTAAAGGTTGGATCACATTTTAATAAGTTTAAGTTTAATAATTAATGATTTAAAGTGACTAGAAATGCCTATATAGCATTATTTTGGTACTAGTCCAAAGTCACTGCATGCAAAGCTTAATATTATTACATATTCATATAGGTATGGTTAAATGTGATTCTTGAGAGTTGGAATCAACTCAAAAGCTATTATGGTTGATTTTAGAAAAATGTTTGAATGTGCAAATGCTTCTGTCTTTTTTTTACTAGGCGCGGTCACTAACTCTAAATGAATTAAATCCAATGGGCTTACATACATCTTTTCAGAAGCTTTCCAATAAAATTGGAATCACTCAATTTGGTTCAGTAAATCTTTCTGAATTGATTTTTGAACTAAGGGACAAAATTTAGTTTAAACTAAAATAGAAAAGTCCTAATTTGAATTCGTGGGCTAGCGCGGGAAAAGAAATGGGCCGGCCCACTGACGCTCCGCGGCACGGAAGACAACTGACAGGGGGGTCCACATGTCAGCGGCACAACTCAACACGAAGCGGTACGGGGCGATGTAGACCGTGCGATTAGAACCTAGATCGACGGTGGTGGTTCAGCGTCGACGACGAACTGGTCGCCGGCGAGACGGAACCCTAGTGGCTCGGTGAGGGTGCAAAGGGGGCATACCAGGGTTCCAGCTAGCGTGGCGATGGGGGCGAACGAACATGCGGTCGACGGCGGACTCAGGCATGGTCGCGGCGGCTCCTCAGGTGGACGAAATCGATGGGGCACTTCCTCCTCTACTGCGGCAGCTCCGGTGGAAATTCCGGCGAACTAAGGCTCGAGTGGCTCCGGCAAGAGAGGGCGTATGCTCAGGGGAGAGAGGGAAGTGTTGGAGTGTGGAGAATTGGTGCTGGGGAGGGCTCCTTATATAGGTCGACGAGGGGACCGTGCGGCATGACGGTGAGCTCGTCGGTGACGTTGATACAGGCTACTAGAGGCATGGGCTGGGTAGGCGGACAGTGGGCTGCCTCCTGGCAGTCAGCTACGGCGCAATGGCGCGGCTAGGGGCTGTGGCATTTGGTCGGGAGCGTCTCGCGCTCTGGGAGACAGAGGCGGTGTTCGACGCGGCGCTCGGCGACTGTGGGTCGCGCGGCGGCGCACGGCCGTGTCTGGCAGGGTGCTAGGGTCGAGGCGGAGCGGCCTTCGCGGTCTGCGGTCGAGGCGCGGTCTGTGGCGTGCTGGTGACTATCGCGCTCTGCCGCGCTCTGCCGAGCTCGTAGAGAGAAAGGGCAGTGACGCTGGGAAGTGGTCCAGGGGCTGAGGTTGATCGAGGGGTGGACCATGGGCGGCAGTAGGGTTGGGCGGAGCTAGGGGACTTGCTGGTTTGGTGTGACGCTGTCTGTGGCGCTTTGCACATGTTCGGCCGGCGGTGACCAAAATGTGGCGGCGCTCCACTACTGCTGTGGCTAAGAGGTAGGCCGGTGAGAGTCTGGTTGGAGTCAGGGGGACAAGGATGATCAATGCAACTCAATTGGCTCGACAAGATTTGATCAAAAACAGTAATAGTTAGGCTAATTTGGTTCTGCTGACAAGGTGTTCGACATAATGGCCGCATGAACAAAATAATTGAATTTTGGGCTAAAATTTGGTGGAGTTGGTGATCACATGCTTGAGCATCTCTGGTTGCTTGGGATTTGAAAATGGAGTTCATTTGAGTGGTTTGTGAATAAGTGTGATCTTGACATATGAACTACATTCAATTTTCAATTGTCATTTAAATGTAGTGTTTGAACGTTTTGGGATGAAACAAAGTGAGCCTTGGTACATCACTACTTTTACTAGCAAGGGGTGCAAAGATCCACATTTGTTTCTGTTAAGATTTGAGTTCTAGGAATAGCCAAAGTAGGCATGGTAATTAAAATGGCACAAATGACCATTTGCTTCATTAATTCTTTTTGATTTGTTTTCTTTGGGATTTGTTTGGGAATGATCTAGATGATGTTTAATTCACCTTAGAATCATTTTACAATCAATGGATCACTTAAACATGGCCATTCCAAACAACTCCTAATTTAAATGCATACACATATGAATGCTTAATCATTTTAAATGGAAAAGTTTTTGTTAACTCTAATTTTGATGATTTGGATCTTAATAACCTTGGATTAGAGTTTTGGGATGTTACACCAACTATCTACCAAATAACAGGTAAGAGGAGGTGTCCAAAGCAATATAGAGGCTGAAAGGAATATAAATGGTACGGAAACTAAAGCATCACAACACGAATGACAACAGACCAATAAGAGGAAATAAAGACTATAAATATAAAATAGGTAGAACGGGGGAGAATGTTCGCCTGGGTTACATTGCCAAAGATATATCTAAAGAGCGGGTCAAAACTCATATAAACTCAATGTCCTAATCCGTGAAGAAGCAAAACACTACAAGAAACACCGGCTGCATGGTTTAACAATATGGCAAAAGATCCGGCATGTTCATGATATGGTGCATGACATGGCAAAGATGCGATGTAACTGGCAATATTAAGCGGAATCGTGATCTCGACAATTAATTAGAAGATTCATGTTATTTAGATTTCCCGCAATTTAAATATTGACTTTACAAGGCAAAACATGATATCGGTTCACTACACAAATTTAAATGGAGTAGATATAAGACAAGAATATCCCACATATGCACTCCATATTTAATTATCAGGTGAGTCGACTAAATACCCCCAAACAAATGAATATGTATGTGAGCATGAACAATTGATGCAACAAGGTATATAGATGATATATTCGCGTTTCTCACATTTTTTGATAAACTTGCATATATAAAACATTTTACCTTGAAATACGGTTTAAAAGATATAATTTATGCAAGTTTACGTGCTTATAAAGGAATTAATAGAATTGGCAATTGTAATTATCCAAAAATCAAATCTGAGTGTATTTGTATTCCTCTCCTATTTCTGAACACATTTCATATATAAAATGTTTTATTTTGAATTACCGTTTAAAAGATATGATTTATTTAAATTACAAATGTTACAGATGCATTTAAATAGTTGACATGGTTTTAACTATTGGAAGAAAAAAACAGAGTTCGGATTTTAATTACATATTAGGAGGTATGATTTAGTTAAGATTGGCACAATTTATGGGAAAAAAGGGTGTCTTTTATTATACCCAGGGTGCGAATCGATCTCACAAACCGTGAGTTGAATACACGGAGCTGATCAACTCAGTACGCGGCTTAGACTGAAGATGACATTGCACCTATCGTTCTCAAGATTGCAGCGCTGGAACTTATTATAACAAAAGAAAGGATTATAAATGCTGGATGGGATCGAGTCGATTTCGATAAAGCGGTGTCAAGGGAGTATGATACGTACACGGTTATTGTGGTAGTTCAGGATAGTTAGGATTCTAGCCTAACTCGTCTTGTACTCCAAGTTGATCCATGTACGACTATATATACTCGCCCATGAGGCTCAATAATATATCCATCATATTTCGCCAAAATCATACTCTTTCATGGTATCAGCATAAATCGATCTCAAACCCTAGCTTTCGCCGCGCTACCCCCGGGGAGGTCGATCTCCATGATCTCCGTCGGGGGCTGCGCAACCCGTATGTAGGGTTCGTCGGCCGATCCGTGATCGGCTGCCCTGTAAGTCTTTTTCTCCGATCTCTTGACCAACTTTCTTTTTGTTTACCGATCTTAGATCGGATTGAGTCGCCCACCGCTGTCGTCATCACCGCGCCTCTACTCCGACCATCAGCATTGAAGATCTACATCGCGTCCGTGCGCCTGCCCCCTCCGCTGCTGCGCCTGCCTCGACAGTCTATCACCGCCTCACGGCAGGCTGCCACGCACCGCGGACGGCTGCTACGCCTTCCTCGGAAGGCTACCAAGGCTGTCCCCTGGATCCTCCTCGTCATCATCGTCCGGGACTTCACCGACAACGTCGCCATCGAATTCGATCTATGCATCGTCCACGGCATGGCGCATACGGTGCACCGTCGGTCTGATCAACCGATCTCGCGCCGGTCTACGCCAAGCACGTCCCCGAGCACGCGCCTACCACCGATAGAGCTACGGGTTGCCGTTGTGTCGCCCTATTGGGCCACAGTGTCACCGCCTTTGGTCCATGCTACCGGCTTCCAACGCGCCTTCCTTGGCGTGTATGTCGTTGCTGGTCTCCCAGCCGCTGCACCGACTTGCGCCCTACAGCTATGCCGCCCCCTCGGGTCGTAGCATGGCTGCATGCAATTTACCTCGCTGTCCTCGTGCATCGACGGCCTCGACTTTCACCGCGCCATCTCCTACGGCGCGGATCGCCGCCGTCTACACAAGGTCTTCGTCACGTCGCCGGGTCTTCCTCGCCTACTTCGAGCACTGCCGCCGCGCTTCACAAGATAACCTGGAGGGTGCCCTCTCGTCGTCGCAGGTCCCGTAGACTACCCCATCGCCACTCTAGGCATCCAGCATGACTAACCCAGGTCGCCGCTGGTTTCCCTGCCTCTACATCTTCGTCCACTACAACTTCGCCGCTAGCATCATCGCCTCATCCCCGACTACACCACCTGCTACTCTACTTCGACAACCGCGGACAGCGCCGACATCTCTCCCTTAGCCGCTCTGTGTGTCGCAACCTCTTTGGAGGCTTCCTCTCCTAGTCTTTCTGACATGGCGACAAGTTTATGATGGTCCCTGCCCCCGAACACCTGGTACTGGCAACACCAGGAGTGCCTTCGTCCCCGATGCGTTCCCAAGTCTGGCAAACTCGGATTGGCGCCTCGTCTTCATCGGCTTTGACAATGTATTCTTCGGCATCGACCCCTCTACGACTGCCTCGACCGCGTCACCAACGAGTTCTTCCTTGCATACTCGGATCTGGCAAAACCGGAGTGTGTGTTCGTCCCCGACGTGCGCCTAGTTCTGGTAAAACTATGGCCGCACCTCGTCCTCGATGGCTCAGACTGCATCGATTTCGGCATCGGCACCCTCAACGACTGCCTCAACACGTCTCCGTCATCCTCCTCGCGCACTATGCGCATGCAGCTTCACGTGCGGCTACCTCAACACGGGCATCCCCGACTACGACATCAACCACGGCGACCCATCGCACGGCTACGTCGACCATGGCACCACCTCACGCTCTCGGCTCCCTTGACATCAGCACAAGGGCTACCACCTCGCTTGAGCATCACCAGCTTCCTCTACAGCTCAAGCAACCGTGATGCGACACTGTCCAAAACGTTTCCGCTACGACTATGGGGGGATGTGATCCTACTGGATGCTACTTCGGTTTATATCTAGTCTGACCGTCCGCGACATTCCAGTTGTTCACGACGCTACCGCTACGACTGTGGGGGGATGTTAGAGTATGATACGTACACGGTTATTGTGGTAGTTTAGGATAGTTAGGATTCTAGCCTAACTCATCTTGTACTCCAAGTTGATCCCTGTACGCCTATATATACTCGCCCATGAGGCTCAATAATATATCCATCATATTCCGCCAAACTCATACTCTTTCAGGAACGAACCATGGTGCTACACGACCAAAAACTAAATGAACAAGGACGCACGTCCTTCTGAAGTTTTGAGCAAGCCCCAGTTGCTGCATGGTGGCCGGCCGGCGAGCATGGACCTGGCGGTTCAGCGGGAACGCGAGGGTGCAAGGGTACTCTTCCGGACGAGAATGATGGCCTAGTTCAAACTACACAGCCATGGAGACAAAGGCGCACCGAAAAGATCATCGGTGACGAGCACCTGCAGTAGAACATGGCGATCATCGTCAGCAGAATGATTGAGAAGGGGAGTGAGACCATGGAGTGGTACTTGGGAACACCAGGCTCACCAAGAATGTGAAGATGTGGTCGGGGAGGATGGACGTGGCTGGGAACAATGGCAACGGCGGGGCTCTGCCACAGGCTCTAGCGATGAAACAACTCCAGCATGTCCGGCTTCTCCTGACGTGGCTTGTTCGATCCGGATGATGGTGGCGGTGCTCCTCTTGCGACCAGCTGCTCCGAGCGATCACTTGGACAACGGCGCCCATGGCAAGCGGAGGAAGGGGAAAAGATCTAGGGCTAGGGTTCATAGGAGGGGTCTGATGGGGATTAAGATGGGGGGAGGAGGCTCAATGCTGGGTTGTTGATCATGTGGATGACATTGACTAAGAGGATAAGCTCATGCTGCGTGCGTGTGGGCAAGAAGAGGATAAACAAGAGCTCTCCATGATGGATCAGGTACAGGGAAGCTGCTCTGCTAAACTGAAGATTAACATTGTTGTTGTTGTTGGCCTGTAGCTTCCAGAACTGAACCAAATGTGTTAGAGTATTAGGTATATACGATTGTTATGGTAGTTTAGATAGAGTTAATATCTATTTACGTGCAGTCCTAACTTGACTCGTACTCCAAGATAATCCTCTGTACGCCTATATATACTCGCCCATGAGGCTCAATAATATATCCATCATATTCCGCCAAACTCATACTCTTTCATGGTCTCAGCATAATCGGTCCAAACCCTAGCCGCACGCTTCCGCCGTGCTGTCCCTGGGGGATCGATCTCCATGATCTCCATCGGGGTCCACGCGATCCGTACGCAGGGTTTGTCCGCTGATCCATGATCGGTTGCCCTGTAAGTCCTTTTTTCCGATCTCTTGATCGGTTTTCTTTTTTGGTTTACCGATCTTAGATCGGATTGAGTCGCCCACCGTCGTCGTCATCGCCGCGCCGCTACTCCGACCATCGGCATCGAGGATCTAGACCGCACCCGTGCGCTTGCATCCTCTGCTGTTGCGCCTGCCTCGGAAGGCTATCGCGGCCTCAGGGCAGGCTACCGCGCACCGCGGACGGCTGCTACGCCTTCCATTGGAAGGCTGCCGTGGCTGCCCCCCCGCGGATCGTCTTCGCCGTCATCGTACGGGACTTCACCGACTACGCCTCCATAGACTATGATCTACGCGTCGTCCACACCATAGCGCATACGGAACACCGTCGGTCTGATAAACTGATCCTGTGCCTGTCTACGCCAAGTACGTCCCCGAGCACGCGCCTACCACCGATCGAGCTAAGGACTGCCGCGGTGTCGCCCCGTCGGGCCGCAACGCTGCCGCCTTTGGTCCACTCTACCGGCTTCCAACGCACCTTCCTTGGCGTGTACGTCATTGGTGGTCTCCAGCCGCTGCACCGACTTGCGCCCTGCAGCTATGCCGCCCCCTCGGGTCATAGCGTGGCTGCGTGCAGTCTAATTCGCCGTCTGCACATGGTCTTCGTCACGTCGCCGGGTCTTCCTCGCCTACTTCGAGTACCACCGCCGCGCTTCACAAGGTAACCTGCAGGGCGCCCTCTTGCCGTCGCAGGTCCCGTCGACTACCCCATCGCCACTCTAGGCATCTAGCATGACTAACCTAGGCCACCGCTGGTTTCGCCGTCTTCTACATCTTCATCAACTACAACTTTGCCGCCAGCGTCATCGCCTCATCCCCGACTACACCACCTGCTACTCTACTCCGACAACCGCGGACAGTGCTAGCATCTCTCCCTTCACTGCTCTGCGCGTCGCAACCGCTCTAGAGGCTTCCTCTGCTAGTCTTTCTGACATGGCGGCAAGTTCATGATGGTCCCTGCCCCCGCACGCCTGGTACTGGCAACACTGGGAGTGCCTTCGTCCCCGACGGGTTCCCGAGTCTGGCAAGCTCGGATCGGCGCCTCGTCTTTATCGACTTTGACAATGTCTTCTTCAGCATCGACCCCTCTACGACTGCCTCGACCGCATTACCGACGAGTTCTTCTTTGCATACTCGGTTCTGGCAAAACTGGAGTATGCGTTCGTCCCCGACGTGCACCTAGTTCTGACAAAACTATGGCCGCACCTCGTCCTTGACGGCTCGGATTGCATCGACTTTGGCATCGACACCCGCAACAACTGCCTCGACACGTCTCCGTCATCCTCCTCGCGCGCTATGCGCATGTGGCTTCACGTGCAGCTACCTTGACACCGGCATCCCTGACCACAACCTCGACCATGGCACCGCCTCACACTCTCGAATCCCTCGACATCGGCACAAGGGCTACCACCTCGCTTGAGCATCATCAGCTTCCTCTATAGTCCAAGCTACCGCGCTACAACACCGTCCACAATGTTCCCGCTCAGACTGTGGGGGGATGTCAGCCTACTGGATGCTACTTCGGTTTATCTCCAGTCTCACCGTCCGTGATGTTCTAGTTGTTCACGACGCTACCGGTATGACTGCGGGGGAGTGTTAGAGTATTAGGTATATACGGTTGTTGTGGTAGTTTTGATAGAGTTAGGATCTGTTTACATACAGTCATAACTTGACTCGTACCCCAAGATAATCCTCTGTATGCCTATATATACTCGCCCATGAGGATCAATAATATATCCATCATATTCCGCCAAACTCATACTCTTTCAGTGCACTATTTCTCCCAGAATTTGAAAAGAAGCCCGAATTTGAAAAGCAACTGATTCTTTTAGAACATGGAGAGATTTAGAAGGCCGGGAACACATTTAGAACATGGAGAGATTTAGAAGATCAAGGTGGATCATATTTGGGGCAATGTAAGATGAGAAGAAGGAACCGCGTAAGAATTTGCAAAAACACACAGATAGGATTTCTAGCAAACATTTAGAACTTTTGAAAACTGGTGCAGGGAATCCACCTAAATAGAGGCAAGAGGGAATAGAAGAGTGGTAAGGCCATTCCCACATAAACCATTTGGGCATTTTACAAGATTTAAGGAAATAGGAAAAACCAAGTTAGATAGAGCTGATAGCAAGTTCAACAACAATACAAGAATGAAAAGAATGAATGCAATACAAATTTTTTTTTTAAATGCAAAAATTATATGATCTCTGTAATGTGGCATGTTTAACATGATGATGCATTATAATGATGTAGAAAAGAACATAAGAAGAAATTTCTGATTGGGGATTTCCGAGGTGCTACGCTTACCCCAGCACTATGTTGTGACACTTACCCCAGCACTATGTTGTGAGGAATGCTCGTCCTCATAGTAGATGGTGCGAGGTTGATGGTACCGAAATTGGATTCGCATGGAGGCATGGGGATTTGAGGGTGCCTCCATGCGAATCCACTTTCGGTAACATCAACCTCGCACCATCTACTATGAGGACGAGCATTCCTCACAACATAGTGCTGGGGTATGTGTCATGTACCTTAAGGGAACCATTATATTACAAAAATCTCCCGATTATATTACACAGTAAGTATCGAATATATTACATTCATGCATATATACAATATAAAGTCTTTTATGATCCCTATTACATTATCATCATCTTCCGATAGTATTCTCCTTTTGGATCTAGGACCCCTGCATCTAAGAATCCCGCAATTTTCTCTTGGATTGCTTGTATGCGATCCTTTGGCAGAAGATTGTCCCGCAACCGTTCAATCTAATTTAAAAGAATGAGTCAACATATATGAATGAAACTAAACACAATTGATGGTAATAAAATAAATTTCTGAATATTGTTTACATACTTGAAGTTGTTCTAAGTTTCTGCCCTTCTCACAGGTCGTCTGACGAATGAACTCGCAGACATAGTATCCACATAAGTTATTTCCGTATGGCTGCCTCAGACACTTTACGAGAACAAAGTTCAATCAAAATAATAATAATTAAGCATGATAATGGTATCGAAACTAGAATCAAAGAGATGCTCGGATCTAGCTAGTAGTACTTAGATTTAGTGGTTTAAATGTAAGGTTCTCTTTCCAGGAACCCTTAGCCTTGTTAATGAACCGTTTCCAAGCGCTGTCTGGCAAAGAAAATGAATGAAATGAGTTATTAATTACTTGTTATAAGTAAATGAACGAAAGTTGCCGATATAGTGTCATAATGACTGAAATTACTGCTGAAGCATATCCTGCATGGGTCCCTTTCAAGGGGTTTACATTTAGAGTCCATGACTTGTACTACTCCATTGTCAAGTTGAATGATTAGCAGCATATAATGGAATATGTGCATGCATAACTCATCAATTATACACTTAACATCGATTAAGCGAAATAGAATGTGTACAAGACAATAACACTCACTCGAAGTTGTAAGGTAATAATATTTCCCTTTTGGTTTCTTGAAACCTTAGAGCCATTACGATTTTATCCTTTGTGTCCTTGGGATTAAGTTTCACAGTAATTTCATGAACCCAATATGGGTCAATGAACCTAATGTCATAGATCTGTCATCTCCTGCATTCGAGAATCTTCAGTCTGCATAATATAGTGAGTATGATTATACATGCGATATAAATGAGGTGAGCTAACTAGAGACTTAATTATTAGAGAAATAATACTTACAGACTATAGGCACTGACGATCGATTTGTCGAGGGCATCTTGATTGAAAAACTGATGTAGTTTAGGGAATTCAATCAGTATGTGGGCATCTCCATACCTGTAATGCTCATTTCGAACTCTGATCACTATCCAGTTTGCCCCTTCCTTTGTGGCTTTAATGTAAAAATTATGCAATCTTCGCATTTTTGTTGGTAGATACTTGACGTCCTCAAGTCTGACGAGAGGTTTCCCGTACTCGTATTTGTATGCTTCCTCAGCCACGAGGAAATCTATCTAGTCTAAGTACTGAGTAATAGTCATACCTTGAGCAGCGGCCGCTTCTCCATACAGTGCCACAATTTCTGGATCATACTGCTCGTTCGCAGCTTTGCTCGACTTCACCATGGTATCGGAGATCACTTTGAGCGTGGGGGCATTCCTTGTTTTTCTGTAAACCGAGCTAGGGAACTGAATTCCTGCTTGCACTAGTGCTCTTCGACCGCACCATTGACTAATGTGACTTGACAATAGAGCGGTCATAGTCTGATGAAAGCCTTGACTCGGGTTGATGAAGGGTCTTCAACATTTTTTGCACTTTGCCTTTTTCTTCTTTAGTGCTGGGGAACTATGGCTCTTTCGTCCGCTCGAGGCTATCAAAGCACTGTTACGTTTGGGCCTTTGCAATCACCGCATTATCCTCTTCAGTATAGTTGTAAGCTCTCTCGGGAGCAACCTTTGGTAGTTTTGGGAGGGGCTCCAGTAGACGCTTCGATGATCGGTTACTCATTCACTTTTGGCCCTGACCCTTTTGTACTTTTGGGAGGGGCTGAGACAGCTGACACAGCGGCAAAGATGGCCGTGCTGGAGATGGCTGACGTGGCGACAAAGACGGCCATGCTAGAGACGGCTGACACGGTGGCGGAGACGGTGCCTGTCGCGGCGACGGCAAAGACGGTTGATGCGCTGGAGACGGGTGAGGCTGCGACGAAGATGGAGTTGTGCTCTGAGGAGTGGATGGCCTCGGCGTCCGATTTGAAAGCACGATGTGTTCCTTTCGCCATAGAATGGTCATGTTTTTGCTTCTCCCAGCTCAGTAACATCCCCTTCACCTGCAGGGTAGTCAAGCTTGAGCGGCGTGAATCCGTCCATAACTTCATCCACACCGGCAATAGCGTAGCCCTGTGGAACCGGACAACAATGGTAAGTTGGTCCCGGTCGAACTAATAGTAAGGCATAGCCGACCGCCACCTTCATGGTTATGTTGACAATTTTCACATGCAGCTCACAATGTGTCATCTCCATGATATCATCCACTAGGTAGCAAATAGGGGCCATCGCCGGTTGATACATTGCAAATGTATCTATAATTTTTGATGTTCCATGCTTGGTTTTATCTACTTTCTTATGTTTCGTCCACACTTTGGAGTACTTTTCATGTGATTTTTTGGACTAACATATTAACAAGAGCCACAGTGTCAGCTGCCTTTTTTCTGCTGATTTTGGTTCCAGTAAAGTCAGAAAACGAATATTCTCGGAATTGGACGGGACAAAAGCCAAAGTCATTATTTTACCAGTGGACACCCGGAGCCAGAATACGATACGGAGAGGGGCTGGGGCCCGGCCACACCACCTAGCCGCGCGGCCAGGCCTGGCCCGCGCCAGGGGGTGGTCTAGCCGCCCTAGGCACCCCCTCAGCGTCTCCTTCCGCCTATATATTGCCTTTGATATAAAAACCCTAAGGACCTGATCAAAATTCCACGAAAGAGTCTGTAGCCGCCTGCCGAAGAGGGGAATTCACCTTGGAGGCCTTCTTCATCATCATGCAAGCCTCCGGTGTGATGCGTGAGTAGTTCACCTCTGGACTACGGGTCCATGTAGTAGCTAGATAGCTGGTTCTCCTCCTTTGTGCTTTCATGTCTAGATCTTGTGAGCTCCGTTCATGATCAAGATCATCTATTTGCAATTCTACATGTTGTGTTTGCGGGGATCCGATGGATATTGAGATGCTATTTCAGATTGATTATTGATTCTATCATGTCTTTGTTATTTGTGATCTTGCATGCTTTCCGTTGTTAGTAGCTATCTTGTCCAAGTAGATGCTAGCAACTCCAAGAGTTAGTATTTATGCTCGATAATGGGTTCATGGCTCTGGTAATCTGGGGAAGTGACAGAAATCTCTAAGATACTAGATGTGCTGTTGCTACTAGGGAGAAAACAACAATCCTTTGTTCATAGAACAATCGTATTGTTTACATTACACGCAATTCGTAATACAATTATCGGTTGCTTGTAACTTAATACTGGAGGGGGTTCGGATGATAACCTGAAGGTGGATTATTAGTCATATATGCAGTTGGATGGCGGTCTATGTCTAATGTTGTAATGCCCAATCGAATCTCAAAGGAGTCAAGATGATTAGTATATGATTGTATACTTTCTCGATGTTTGTCAATTGCCCCGATGTAATTTGTTCACCCAACATGTTATATATCTTAAGGAGAGCCACCTCTAGTGAATTATGGATCCCGGTCCTTTCTGTTACTTTCAATATACAATCAACTGTTTAATGCTTTGTGTTTACTTTCTGCAAACTATTACTTCCTTCCATTCGATATGTTTAATCCTTTATTTTTAGCAAAACATGTGAGATTGACAACCTCATCGCAAGTTGGGGACAGAGTTCTGTGGTTGTGTTGTGCAGGTCTCCACGTTGCTACTAGCACCGGTAGTGCGCCCTGCCAAGGCTCAGCTGGCAACACCTTTGGGGTGTTTCCTTGCTCCTACTGGTTCGATTAAACCTTGGTTCCATACTGAGGGAAACTTGATGCTGTGCTCATCATACCTTCCTCTTGGGGTTCCCTAACGAGCTCGATATATTTTGGGCCATCAAGCTACTTTTCTGGTGCCATTGCCGGGGAGTCAAGGACATCTTCACAAGGGGAGTCCCTCATAACCAATCTCTTTACTTTGTTATTTTTGTTTTGCTTAGTTTACTTTTGTTTTGTTTGCTTGTTTCTTTATCAAAAACACAAAAAAATTAGTTTTACTAGTTTGCTTTCTTTATTAAAAAACACAAAAAATTAAGTATTTCTATAGTTCTTACCCCTTCCTTAGCTCACTATGTTGATCCCTAAATTCACCCTGAAAGACCTTTCAATTGGCAATGGTTCTATAATTGGAAGAGATAATATTGAAGAATTCTTTAATCATGTTAGTAAACATGAGGATATTGATGATAGATCCCTTGCAGAACATGCTCCAAACTATGAGATTGCTGCAACTTCTTTAGTTCACATGTTGGAAGCTAGGTTTGTTAACCTGAACCCCTTAATGCAAGCAATGTTTCTTAAACTTAAAGAAATTTAGGACCCTGAAAAGAGGGATTTTATTCTAGAAACTTTGCTTAAGGAATTCTATGATGTTGCCAAGGAAGCTAGAAAAGTCTTTGAACGTTTCAATATGCTAGTCTCATGTGTAGATGTTGTTGGTACACGAGAAAAGATGAACTAAACTGAACCTAATGGGGAGGAAATTAAGATACCAATACCCTTCAAACTTGTAGCAATGCATGAAGCCATAGAAAAGAATCTTGATTGGATTGTTCCCGAAAACCCGTTTGATGAAAAAAGTGAACCCAGGAGCTTGAGAGAGGATCCTCTAAAACTTATTTGGATGAGATACCTTGCCTTGTTGAAGATATTTCTGATATTAATCTTAATGCTTCTTCATTTGAGAACACTTGATCCTTTTTCTTGCTTCTTATGCCTAACTTAAAGCGTTAAAGAAAAATACTTATTGGGAGATAACCCAAAAGTTTTAGATGAGTCTTTGAAGTTATTACCTCAGTAATAACTGCTCCTTATCCTTTTTATTTGCTTTTTGTGCCAAGAGTAACCTCTAATGAGAGAGAAGTAATGATTGGGAAAGTTGCTGTCCCAAAACAGATTTTTGTGCTTCACCGTAACAATTCGTGTAAAATCTCTGTACGTCCTTTTGAGGCATGAATTTTTGTGCTTCTGCCCCAGGTTGTTATATAACTTTCGTTAGTTCAACACTTTTTGATTTCAGCAACAGAAGGTCTTCGAAAAAAATCGTCTTTACCTGCTGGTCTGTTTTTACAGATTTCTGCCATTTTCTACATTTGCTTCTTGTTGGTTCCTTTTTGAGTTCTTTTGGGGAATTGAGCTTTTTGAGGGAAATTCTACAGTAGCTTGTGTTTTAATGGAAGTTTTATTGGTGTTAGAACTGAACCTAAAGACTTATTATCTTGAGTGCACTAATGTTGCTAATAAAGATTGTGTGAAGTTTTGTATGGAGGAAAAATTTCAGGAGTATGGAAGGAATGAGTAATGAGATGAAGGATGGACTAAACCTCAAGCTTGGGGATGCCACGCATGTCACCCCATTAAATATCCAAGAAATAAAAGCGTCAAAGCTTGGGGATGCCCAAGGCATCCCCTTCTTCATCAATAAAACATTCAGGTTTCTTCCAAACGCTTCTTTTTATTGTTTCATGCAGAGTTGTGTTGTTCTTGGACCGTCTTCTTTTTCGTTTTCGTTTTGGTTTTTAGTTTTCTTTGTTTTCTTAGTTTGCTGAATAAATTTGTTGGGCCCCCTCTTTCATATATTGGTTTTCAAATAGTTTGGTTTGGTTTGGAAAAGAGTAGGAAAGTTCATGCTTAGGTGGTAAAGAGAGCTTGTTTTTGACTGTGGTCTATGCTTTGTCATGCCATGCTTGATATTGTTTTGGATTTATGCTTAGTATTATTTGTTGTAGCATGACTTGTTATAAACAATTGAGATTGCTTAATGTGCCTTTGAAGAATCATGCGTTGTTTTAGCATATTAATGCATAGTATTGTGGTATTCTCCTTTAATGCTTTATTTGGGTTGACTTGGCGCATGCTCACACCATGTTATGACTATCTAAAGTCACCATAAGCCTTTATGATCCTTTAGTTTTCAACTTGTAGTATCACTTTATGCTTTGATCAATGATGTTTTGTCGCTCTACATGATTATGGCCATTATTGCTCTCTTAGTTTGTCGCTCCTAGTCTTTTGCTAGCCTCCACAACCAAGTATGAGTTCCACTCATGCATCCAACTCCTTAAACCAAGTTATTCCAAAGAGTCCACGATACCTACCTATTAGCATTTGCTATTCCAAGTATATTCATGTTTTTGTTTATCTTCCAAATTAAACTTGTTATGAGAAAACTAGTGATTAAAGCTCTCACGAATTTGATGGCACACTTCACTTTTCTTACCGTTAATAAACTTCAACCATTGTGTCGTTTGTGTTGTATATGCTTGCACTTATTTGTTGGGGATTAGCAGAACCATGTTGTCATGGGGAACGCTTTCAACATTGCACTGGTACTTTGTACCTAGTTGATATCATGCTCTTTTGTCTATGGATCTCGTCGGTGTGAAATGAAAGGGGAGCTTGTAAGTCCATGGAGTTATGTATATGTGTTAGAGAAATGCCTAGGCCGCTGGTCTAATCCATGCTGACATGCTGGAAACCTGCAGCGTAACCATAATGAGTTGTCTATGAAGCATTCTTCTTATAAAAAAAGATTCAGATGTTGAGAAAAAAGAGAAAAAGGAAAAAAAGAGATTATGAAAAGAGGAAAGAGAGAAAAAAGCACCATATTCCCATGGTAAATAAGAAGATTGCTGAGATGCTCGTTGTCTGCTTGCCTTGTCATTTTGATATGGGGATTCTTTCGTATCATCGAGCAAGGGGTACCCTGTTCGCGGTTCTCTATGATACACATATACTTATGATGACAAGAACTTACCGATGACTAAACTTGAGTAGCATGAGAAGCGGCCCTCATATTCAAGGGACATGAGATTCCCAACTTATACTTCATCAAGCATATACACCATAGTTTGTTCGCTTTAACCTTAATCACTTCAAGATGCTTATGACAGGGGAAATGAGAGCTCAAAGCTATGAAGTACCATAATTTTTGGAAGCTCTTTATCAGACTTGAATCCCTACTTCCTTCTATGAAGGCCTTTCTTTTACTTTTTTGTTGAGTCTCCACCTTCTATCTTTATGCACCTACTTTGAGAGCATAGTGGCCATTCTTAGTTCTATGTGCATTGTCCCAAGACTTGTTGATTGATGCATACCTTGATATTGCTTGTTTTAAACTATTTGTATCTAGTCACTCTTATAAACTTTGAAGGTGTCCTATGCATTTATGTTTGCTACTCTATGAGGGACAAGCTGAATGCCATTATGCTATGTTTTCTTTATGTGAAACAAACAAACGTCTTGCAAAGCATTGTTATTCATGAATCTTTTGTTTGTGCCTTTTCATGTTGCAACATAGTTTCTTTGTCTTATTGCTAGAACTTTGTATTTCATGTTATGATTGAAGTACTATGATCCCAGCTATCCATGTTTTGCAAATACTTTGATCAAGTTTATGATGGTGCATGTCACCTCAAAAATTATTCTTTCTTTTTATCACTTACCTACTCAAGGACGAGCATGAGTTAAGCTTGGGGATGCTGATACATTGCAAATGTATCTATAATTTTTGATGTTCCATGCTTGGTTTTATCTACTTTCTTATGGTTTGTTCCAACTTTGGAGTAATTTTCATACACTTTCTTGGACTAACCTATTAACAAGAACCACAGTGCTAGCTGCCTGTTTTCTACTGATTTTGGTTCCAGGAAAGTCAGAAAATGAATATTCTCGGAATTGGACGGGACAAAAGCCAAAGTCATTATTTTACCGGGGGACACCTGGAGCCAGAATACGAGATGGAGAGGGGATGGGGCTCGGCCACACCACCTGGCCCGCGCCAGGGGGTGGTCTGGCCACCCCAGGCACCCCCTCAGCCTCTCCTTCCACCTATATATTGCCTCTGATATGGAAACCCTAAGGACCCGATCAAAATTCCACGAAAGAGTTTGTACCTGCCGTCATGTCCATCCCTAGATCGGGATGGATCTAAAGCTCTTCCGGGCACCCTGCCAGAGAGGGGAATTCACCCTGGAGGCCTTCTTCTTCATCATGCAAGCCTTCGATGTGATGCGTGAGTAGTTCATCTCTGGACTACGGGTTCATGTAGTAGCTAGATGGCTGGTTCTCCTCCTTTGTGCTTTCATGTCTAGATCTTGTGAGGTCCGTTCATGATCAAGATCATCTATTTGTAATTCTGCATGTTGTGTTTGCGGGGATCCAATGGATGTTGAGATGCTATTTCAGATTCATTATTGATTCTATCATGTCTTTGTTATTTGTGATCTTGCATGCTTTCCGTTGTTAGTAGCTATCTTGGCCAAGTAGATGCTAGCAACTCCAAGAGTTAGTATTTATGCTCGATGGTGGGTTCATGCCTCTGGTAATCTGGGGAAGTGATAGAAATCTCTAAGGTACTAGATGTGATGTTGCTACTAGGGAGAAAACAACAATCCTTTGTTCATAGAACAATCATATTGTTTACATTACATGCAATTCGTAATGCAATTATCTGTTGCTTGCAACTTAATACTGGAGGGGTTCGGATGATAACCTGAAGGTGGATTATTAGTCATAGATGCAGTTGGGTGGCGGTCTATGTATAATGCTATAATGCCCAATCGAATCTCAAAGGAGTCAAGATGATTAGTATATGCTTGTATGCTTTCTCGATGTTTGTCAATTGCCCTGCTGTAATTTGGTCACCCAGCATGTTATCTATCTTAAGGAGATCCACCTCTAGTGAATTATGGACCCCGGTCCTTTCTTTTACTTTCAATCTACAATCAACTGTTTACTGTTTTGTGTTTACTTTCTGCAAAACTATTACTTCCTTCCATTCGATACGTTTAATCCTTTGTTTTCAGCAAAACCGGTGAGATTGACAACCTCATCGCAAGTTGGGGATAGAGTTCTGTGGTTGTGTTGTGCAGGTCTCCACGTTGCTACTAGCACCGGTAGTGCGCCCTGCCAAGGTTCAGCTAGCAACACCTTTGGGGTGTTTCCTTGCTCCTACGAGTTCGATTAAACCTTGGTTTCATACTGAGGGAAAACTTGTTACTGTGCTCATCATACCTTCCTCTTGGGGTTCCCCAACGAGCTCGATATATTTTGGGCCATCACCGGTGCATCATCAGCATCATCACCGGGGATCTCCATGGAAGCCACGCTGCTTTTTCGATTAGTGGATGGGCTGGTAGCATCGAAGGCAACTTCGTTTAGCATGTGCCGCTGAGATGGGCCAGTAGTTTGCTGGCTCAGTTTCTCAAGTTGATTCTGATGCTGCTTTAATTGTTGTTCTATTTTGCGCATCCGGTCTTTCTGCTTCATTACTTCAAGTTCCTCGCTTTCATTTCTCCTTTGACGGCTTCTATCGGGATATTTCTTCCTATGGTCGGCAAAACCAAGGTTCCATGGTTTGGAGCCTTCTGTGCCTCGTGTTTGTCCTCGTGTTCCTTGTTCCCAAGGGCGAGTGCGAGCTCGTCATTCTCTCTATCGGGAATGAATTCCCCATCTTCAACAACCTTTATTGCATTTCTAATGTCTTCGATGGGTATGGGAGTTTCTTTATGTCTTATGTTATATATGCACTTCCCTTCTGAGTCCAACATGTCCCCATGCCTGTAAAACCAATTCCTTACCCATTCGATCCAATTGTATGGCTCTAGGGTGATCCCTTTAGCTATCAGTTCGGCATCGAGTTTCTCCCACTTAGGCTTGCTAGCCTTGTAGCCACCTTGCCCCATAGTATGGTGATACTGCTTTTTGGAAGCATTTTCCTTATTCGTTTCAGACCTTTTCTTAGCTGGCGCTGATGTCTTGTACGCCACAAAATCAGCCCAGTAGCCTTTTATCTCCTCATATGCTCCAGTAGTGAAATCCGGAGTCTTCTCTTTCACGACAAAGTCAAGGTGCAATCTTTTCTTCCAGTTGTTGAATTGCTGGGCCATCTTCTTAAGAGCATACTCCTTGACGGCTTGCTCCATGTGTTTCCGTAGTTCCTCCTGAGTTGGAATCTCCTCATCTGGAGCATAGTCATCTGGATACACCTCTAATGTCGGTAGGGTGAAATTAACCATGAGCTTTTTTCAAAGAGTGTCTTTGACTAAGTCACTGGCATATAGAGCCTCTGGTTCTTTTGATGATCTATTCCATTCTCTAACAGTGATCGGGATGTAGTCCCTAATAATAACTCCGCATTGCCTTATAAATTTATTTGCAGCATCAATGGGAGCCTTCGGTTCACCGTCTAGAGCATTTGTTCGATCATGTACCTTTCACGGTCTCCCAACTTTTTGGCTGAGCCTCGTTTATTATTTTTAGAAGATTTGCTCGATACGGAGGGCTAAAAGAAGAAAGAGCGTTAATATATATCTATATAGACAACCAAGGATTAATTTATTAATATATATGCACCTCGCCGGAGCTGTCTGTTCGGTCGAAAACCGGATCTCCCTCACCAAAGTTGTTCAGATATAGCGAGGTGACATCGTTATCGATATGTCCTCCCTCGTTGATCATATCCTCAAGCGGCATTTCCTTTTCTTTTTCTATGGGTTCCATATTTCTGCAAAAGGGGAAAAGCGGATGAGTCGAAGCGGCCAAGCGAGGAGGTTGGGTAGGGGTGGTTTGACGGGTTAGGGATGTAAACCGTAATTTAAAGAAACCCTAATATATGGCGCGCGTTGCCGCGCCTGTCCATTGTCCCTATATGGCGCGTGTTGCCGCGCCCGTCCATCGTCCCTATATGGCCCGCGTTGCCGCGCCCATCCATTGTCCTCAAACGCCGGCGGGATCATGTAACTCCAAGGGGAAAAGTAGTAACTCTGAAACCCGCAAACCTGACGAGTACCTACCTTAAACGGAGAGGGTTTGGTAAAAGTTAGACCCACCAAGTCTCACACGTTGGTGGGTACCCGTTGGGGCCCCGAACCCAACCGGGTCGCGGGTCTGGTAAAATATGAGACCCGACTAATTAAACGGGGCAGGTATGGGGGCCGGACCCGGCCCCGAACCTGGCGGGTGCCATCCCTACTACTACTACTACTAATTAACTACTACTACTAACTAACTACTACTACCACTAACTAACTACTGCTACTACCGCAATACTACTAACTAATAACTACTACCCTAATACTACTAACTACTACTAATTAACTAGTACTACCACTAACTAACTACTACTACTAACTAAACTACTACTAACTAACTACCACTACCCTAATACTACTAACTACTACTAATACTAACTAACTACCACTACCCTAATACTACTAACTACTACTAATACTAACTAACTATTACTACTACTAACTAACTAATTAAACTAAACTAACTAATTAAACTAAACTAATGAAACTAACCTAACTAATAAACAGAGAGAAACATAGAAAGGGGAAGAGAGGGCGCGCGTGGGCGCACCTGCAGGTGGTGGCACGGCTTGCCGGGGCAACGACGGCGGCAGTGGTCCTCCGGCATGGTGGCGCGGTCCTCCGGCGGCGTGGTTGCTGCGGACGATGGCGAGGCAGTCTTCTCCGGCGTGGTGGCGCGCGCGGTCGGGTGACGGGATGCGGGGCGGTCCGAGGGCAGTCCGGTGGTGGCAGCGTGGCGATCCGGACGGTGAGCTCGGGCAGCCTGACAGCGTGGTTGCTCCTGAGCTCCTTCCAAATCGCGTGTCGTCTGTGCTGCAGAGAGAGATGAAACGATGGGAAAAGAGAATAGGGGTGCGCGATTAAGTATGGGAGGGCCATACGTCCCAGTTGGTGCTAGCAACCGGGATGTAAAGGCCATACGTCCCGGTTGGTGGCTCCAACCAGGACGAAAGACCAGAGCATACGTCCCGGTTGGAGCCACCAACCAGGACGTATGATGGCCACCATAGGGGCACGCGCAGAGGACCTTTAGTCCCGGTTGGTGGCACCAACCGAGACTAAAATTCCTTTTTTCAAAAGTTTTTTAAACTTTTCAGATGTTCCCAGCTTATTTCTTATTTCTTATTTAGGTGTTCATATTTGAAATGATTTGAATTTGAAAACTTTCTATCTTACAAAATAATTATTCAGACTATTAAATTTGAAATGGTTTAAATTTGAATTTGAGAACACTTCCGACATGAAAAGTGTTTGAATTTGACAACACTTTCAACATGAAAAGTGTTTGAATTTGAAAACACTTTTAACATGACAAGTGTTTGAATTTGAATAACTAATGCATAGCTATTTTCTATTTCCTAAAATAATTGTACAAACTATTTTCCATTTAGCCATTTTCAAATAAAAATGCATTATAGAATGAAACAGTGGGTCTCTCGACAATCTTGGGTACACAAACTAACCATTCATCCTAGCCAATGGATTTAGTCATAATCATATCTAGCACTGTAGTACACAGCTTTAGGGTCATCTTCTGAATCATCTTCGTCGTCATCGCTATGGCATATTCCGGGGATCCTCAGCCCTTCCCTGACTTGTGTAGGGGGGAACCGGGGACCATGAACCATGACATATTCCGGGGGCACCTGCCACTCCGGCCTCGGATGCACGACATGGGGTGGGAGGGGGGTCCTAGATGACGATGCTGCTACGCCCACAGCCTTCACCATAGCCACCCTTATTGTGGCTTTGTGGCGGGTGCAAGTGTGGGTACCGCAGGCGAGTATGATCTCCCTCAGCGATGTAGCGCATCACATCAGCGATAGTCCGGTTCACCCACCAAAGGCGATGACCGGTTTCATTGTGGTTCACCGGGGGCGGGCCGTCGCCCTCGGACCTAGCGAGCTTCCTTTCCCGCCGGTTAGCGAAGAAGGCATTCCAGGTGTCGTAGTTATCGGGATCCCAATGGGGATCCATCCACTGCTCCGGTGTGAGCTCTAGGTAGAGTTGGTTCATGATGGCCGCCTGGTGAGTGGAACCTTGAGGCACTGGAGGGACAGGAACTCCTCCAACGCTCAGCATCCAGTTAGTGGGCACAGCGCCTCGGTCTCTTCGAGTGTGAGAATGGCCCAGTATGCGGTGTCCATTGTTGAGAGATGAAGGTGTGGATGTGTGGATATCCATGGCACGGTCGGCCTAGATATAGAGGTAAAGGGCAAGAAAACAAAGCGGGAAGCGATGGTAAATGGCGAGAAATATCTTTAGTCCCGGTTAGTGGATCCAACTAGGACTAAAAGACCCGGTTAGATGAAAAGGGCGGGAAAGCATAGCGGGAAGCGGTGTGAAATGGCAGGAAATATCTTTAGTCCTGATTAGTGCCTCCAACCGGGACTAAAAGACCTGATTAGATGAAAAGGGCGGGAAAGCATAGCGGGAAGCGGTGGGAAATGGTGGGAAATATCTTTATGAAATAGGCAAGAGTGTCTCGGTACCATTTTTTTAAACGTTTGGTGTTGCTTCACAAAACGCCCCGATTTTGGCACTCGGAAAATAGAAAATGGCTTTTCCTTGTGACGAAAATAAAACTTCCTCCCGCAACATTGTTCGCCATCCAAAGATGCACATGCATGCATAATATGGGCATAGTATCACAACTATGCCTCGATTATGCACATAACATTGGTCCTTTGGTCCGAAAGCCATGAAACCTCGAACATGATAGGTCATTTTGTGAATGTTTTTTCGAGACATAGTCAATATACCAAGTTTGGTATTTTTCATTGCAACTATGTCATATAATATGACACCACGCGAAGGATTTACATTGTTCGGACTGTTTTTGAATTTCTTATGCCCGTTTATGGTCGCTTCGGCCGTAACCATGGAGCATCTTCTTTGCTTAACTGGATGCTTGGGTCAGTTATCACTGTGAAGGGTGGAATTTCATCAAAGTTATTATAATCTTCTGACATGTCTGTCTTGTCCTCGACTCCCACGATACTTCTTTTCCCTAAAAGAACTATGTGACGCTTTGGCTCATCGTGTGATATATTCGTTTGCTTTTTTTTTCTTTTTTTCGGTATGGAGGACATGTCCTTCACATAGAAAAACTGTGCCACATCATTGGCTAGGACAAATGGTTCGTCTCTGTAACCAAGATTGTTGAGATCTATTGTTGTCATTCCGTACAACTGGTCTACCTTTACCCCTTCTCCATTCAGGTTGATCCATTTGCACCGAAACAAAGGGACCTTAAAAGAAACTCCATAGTCAAGTTCCCATATCTCCTCTATGTAACCATAGTATGTGTCCTTTTTTCCATTATCGTCGGTTGCATCAAAGCGGACACCACTGTTCTGGTTGGTTCTCCTTTTATCCTGGGCGATCGTGTAAAATGTATTCTCATTTATATCGTACCCTTGGTAATTCAATATAGTAGAAGATGGTGACCCAGCCAACAAGTAGAGCTGATCTCCAATACTGGTGTTGTTCATTAGATGTGTTCGCAACCAACTTCTGAAAGTCTTCATGTGTTCATCTCTAATCCAGGAGTCTGGCTTTCCCGGGTTGTTGGAGCGTACAATATTCTTGTGTTCCACGATATACGGAGCTGCCAAGGTGGAATTCTATAGAACCATGTAGTATGCTTGAGTGAAATATTGTCCATCCCTACATATCATTGCTTTCTTTCCCAGTGTGCCTTTTCCACTCAGTCTCCCCTCATGCCGTGATTCAGGAACACCAATCGGCTTAAGGTCAGGAATAAAGTCAACACAGAACTCAATGACCTCCTCTGTTCCATAGCCCTTGGAGATGCTTCCTTCTGGCCTAACACGGTTATGAACATATTTATTTAACACTCCCATGAACCTCTCAAAGGGGAACATATTGTGTAGAAATACAGGACCAAGAATGGAAATCTCTTTGACTAGGTGAACCAGGAGATGCGTCATAATATTGAAGAAGGATGGGGGGAACACCAACTCAAAACTAACAAGACATTGGACCACATCCTTCTGTAACCTTGTCAGAATATCTTGATTGATCACCTTCTGAGATATTGCATCAAGGAATGCACACAACTTCACAATGGGTACTCAAACATTTTCCGGTAGAAGCCCCCTCAATGCAATCGGAAGCAACTGCATCATAATCACGTGACAGTCATGAGACTCCAGGTTTTGAAATTTTTTCTCTGCCATATTGATTATCCCCTTTATGTTAGACGAGAATCCAGATGGCACCTTGATACTGTAAAGGACTTCAAAAAATATTTCCTTCTCTGCTTTCGTGAGAGCATAGCTAGCAGGACTTAAGTGACGCCCTTTATCCGTGTTGTTCTGTGGATGCATGTTTTGTGGGTCTTTCATACGTTGTTGGTCCTCCCGTGCTTCTGGTGTATCTTTTGTCTTCCCATACACGCCCAGGAAGCCTAGCAGGTTCACGCAAAGATTCTTTGTCACGTGCATCACGTCGATTGAAGAGCGGACACGTAGGACTTTCCAATAGGGTAGCTCCCAAAATATATATTTCTTCTTCCACATGGGCGCGTGTCCGGTAGTGGCGTCATTCGGAACAGGTTGACCGCCAGGACCCTTTCCAAAGATTACTTCTGTGTCCTTGACCATACCAAATACATCATCACCAGTAGGAAGGTCAGGCTTCTTCCGGTAATCTGCCTCACCTTTGAAATGTTTGCCTTTCTTTCTGACTTGATGATTGATCAGAAGAAATCGACGATTCCCCAGGTACACAACCTTCTTACATTTATGCAAATATGTAGCTTCAGTATCATCTAAACAGTGTGTGCATACCTTGTATCCCTTGTTTGTCTGTCTTGAAAGGTTACTAAGAGCATGCCAATCATTGATGGTTACAAAAAGCAGCGCTCGTAGGTCAAATGGCGCATGTTTGTGCTCATCCCACACACATACACCTGGTTTTCCCCACAACTGTAAGAGTTCTTCAAGTAATGGCCTTAGGTACACATCAATGTCGTTGCCGGGTTGCTTTAGGCCTTGGATAAGCACTGGCATCATAATGAACTTACGCTTCATGCACAGCCAAGGATGAAGGTTGTAGATACATAGAGTCACAAGCTAGGTGTTGTTACTGTAGCTCTGCTCCCCAACATGATTCATGCCATCTATACTTAGACCAAACCATAAGTTCCTCGTGTCACCTGCAAAGTCCGGAAACTCTCTCGATTTTTCTCCACTGCGACCCATCAGCGGGGTATCTCAACTTCCCGTGTTTCTTACGGTCTTCATTGTGCCATCGCAACAACCTAGCATGCTCTTTGTTTCTAAACAGACGTTTCAACCTTGGTATTATAGGATCATAGCACATAACCTTAGCAGGAACCCTCTTCCTAGGGGGCTCGTCATCGCCATCAACATCACTAGGGTCATCTCGTCTGATCTTATACTACAGTGCAGTGCATACCAGATATTTATCTAAATTCTCATACTCCTCACCGCGGTAGAGGATGCAGTCATTTATGCATGCATGTATCTTCTACACATCTAATCCTAGAGGGCGGAGAATCTTCTTTGCTTCGTAAGTACTCTTAGGAAATTAATTATCCTTTGTAAGCTTCGGCTTCATTATTTTCAGTAACTTCTCAAATCCCTTGTCAGATAAACCAGTCTCTGCCTTCCATTTCAGCAATTCCGGTGTGGTACCGAGCTTTGTGCTGCCATCTTCGCAATTTGGGTACAATATTTTTTTGTGATCCTCTAACATGTCCTCCAACTTCAACTTCTCCTTCTCTGTTTCACAGTCTCGCTTTGCATCAGAAATGACCCGACCAAGATTATCAACGGGCTCATCTGATGCCCGTTTCTCACCTCCTTCTTCTTCATTCTCTTCCATTGAAGTATCATCGTATTCAGGGAACATATGACAATAGTTGTCATCATCCTCTTCTTCTTCATTGTCTTCCATCATAACCCCTCTTTCTCTGTGCTTGGTCCAGCAATTATAGCTGGGCATGAAACCTCTCCAAACCAGGTGGCCGCGAATGATTTTCGAGGAAGAGTACTCCTTGATGTTGCGACATTGAACACATGGACAACACATAAATCCATTATCTTTTTTTGCCTTAGGCACATCGATAAATTTATCCACGCCTTGAATGAACACGGATTCACGTCGGTCACCATACATCCATCCCCGCCGGTTCATCTGCATCATTACAGGACATCATGAATAGTGCGATGACCACTTTACGTCGACGCATGCATTTTTATATCAATGACAGATGAAGGATAAGGTTGCTAACCTCGATCAAGAAGGAAAGAAAGAGGAAGGCAGAGACTTAAGTGTGGCTCGGGCACCTTATATCATTTTTATTTTGTGTGAAATCAAACGTATCATTCTCTCAGATATTTCGTCGCACACCTAATGTTCATAGGAAAAAAAAACTAGCACACAACACCTCACTCCTTCAGCCAAGAGAAAAAACAGAGGGAGGGCTGCTGGGGCGGCGACGCATTTATAGGCAGGATATTCGTCCCGGTTCGTAATACTAAAGGTGGGCGGCAGACCACGTGTCTGGGGCCGGACCTTTAGTCCCGGTTCGTATTACGAACCGGGACAAATGCTCCCTTAAGAACCGGGACGAATGCCCCCTGGCTACCGTGCGTCGCTCGGTCGGTTCGAGGTAGAACCGGGACTAATACTCTCGGCCGCTGCGAACCAAAGACAGTTTTTCTACTAGTGCACTTATATAAGACATGTTCTTGGTGCATGCAAACTGTGATGAGGTTATAGTTTACCCAGATCTACTTGGAGAGATAGTCCAAGCGAATGTTTTACTTCTACAGATTCTAGCTTTTGGTTGATCCGACGTGTTTTCAATGGAGAAAAGACTGTTTCAATCACACAAAAATTATTAAATGGAAACAACTTAGAAAGTGAGGTTTCTATTGTGTACTTTGTATGTTGTGTCTATAGTACTCGCTCCGTTACAAAATATAAGACGTTTAAGCAAGCTTTGCAACAGAGTGAGTGATTAGTAAGTCTGAGCATGATATTTCAGATTCAGTATACAAATGCATTCGCGTACGTATTAATAAGCTTCATTATCAAGCTTCGATTTGCAGTTTATTATACAAATGCATTCGCGTACGTATGATATTTCAGATTCAGTATACAAATGTCCGACCCTAGACATGGCCGGCCGATCTACAACTCCATTAATAAGCTTCGATTTGCAGTTTATTTAGCTGTCATCAGTTTGCCTGCATGAACTCCCAATGGATTATTTTTGCCGCATTTCTTACGCCACTGTTGAATGCTTAATTATCTGTACTGGTGGCTTGGATCCATCTGGAGGGATAGCATGCTCTCTTGGTCGACGTGGACATAGAAACGTGACTTGTTCAAAGCATGATTAAGCTATTACGGTATCTTGTACTCCTATGGAGTACATCTTTTTATTTGATCCAGCCGTCCTATAGACATGCGTATGCGTAGCAGGCTGTCAAGACTCAACACGCGTTGTGAAGATCCCACGAGACTTGTTCTCGACCATGAAGATGTGTAAAAAAACTCAAAATATTATACGTACATACTTTCAAGCTTCTCCCTATAAATACCAACCACTCTTAACGATTCAAGCAGCACAACTACCAAGCCTAGTTAGTACGTTCTTCCACATTCCTGCCAATCTCAACACTGCCTAGTGAGGAAAAACAAAGACTTATCTATGGGCGCCATGCGTGTGTTGCTCCTTGTAGCAGCAGCTCTCTTGGCCTTGGCATGCTCCCATGGCGCCACCGCCTCTGATCCGAGCCATCTCCAGGACTTCTGCGTTGCAGACAAGACGTCTCAAGGTATACTGATACTGATACGTACACAAAGAATTGTGCAGATAACCAGCTAGTTACTCCTCTATTCTCTGTTATCTCATATGAATATGTCTATCCACACAGTTCGTGTCAATGGACTAGCCTGCAAAGATGCAAAGGAAGTCGTCGCCGAGGACTTCTTCTTCTCTGGCCTTCACGTTGCCGGCAACACGACCAACAAGCAGGGTGCTGTGGTCACACCAGTCAACGTTGCGCAGATCGGTGGGCTGAACACCCTGGGCATCTCCCTCGTCCGCATCGACTATGCACCCAGTGGCCTCAACTCTCCTCACACCCATCCGCGTTCCACCGAGATTTTGACTGTGCTAGAGGGCTCTCTAGAGGTGGGCTTTGTGACCTCGAACCCTGACAACAAGCACTTCACCAAAGTTCTCAACAAGGGAGATGTGTTTGTGTTCCCAAAGGGGCTTGTCCATTACCAGTTCAACAACGGCGCAACCAACGCGGTGGCTCTTGCAGCCCTGAGCAGCCAGAACCCAGGAGTGATAACGGTAGCCAATGCGGTGTTTGGAGCGAAGCCTTCCATCCCAGATGATATTATCGCCAAGGCCTTTCAGGTGGAGAAGAATACTGTAGACTTTATCCAGGCTCAGTTCTAAGTGAGTGACTCATGTGTGTTGGTTTGTTTATCCAGGCTCGGTTCTAAGTGAGTGACTCATGTGTTTTGGCTTGTTTGTTTGTCTGTTTGTCAACTCCGTTCATATTTTGTATTAGCTTCATTTGCACTGCATTTTTTATAATGTTGTTAGTGGGGAACCTGCTCTCAGGTGTATTTATTTTGTATGTGGAGATGTTGATTGTGTTGTGACACATACCTATTTCTTATTACATGATGTATTATATTTGATCTGTATCATTTATTTCACCCACGAGTACTTGTGGCACCTTGTTTTTTCAGATGAAAGACACTCAAGTGCCCGACTAAATTAATAAAGCTCCATACTGCAAGTATATAGTTTTTTTTGTGTGCAAGTACATAGTTGCTGATGAACATCATACACAGAATTTTTTTCTTTTTGACGAAAACATCAGGACTCTGTTGCATATTTTTTCCTTATTTTTGAGTTATAGAATACAAAATATTTGTGCAAATGTACAAGAAAATAAAAATACTATCTAAACAAAATTAAAACACTCTTAGATAAAACTAGCTATCCATGCTGAGAAGTTGGCATAAGCCTTCATGTTTGCTCTGTAGTTGACCTATCTCTTGCCCTAGCAAGGCTTGGTCTTTTGTTTTTGAAAATGAAGAAATTGCTAGTCTATCGCGTAGATAGATATAGAAGTAGAAATTATTCTTGATGGAGGATTTGGAGGCTCCTCAGCGATTTGGGTACTGTTCATGAGCATATGAATCATATTTGCGCATGAACAGTGCATCACGATAACTAAGCTGCAGTAATTTTTGGGCAAAATTTTACCAGGTTTGGTAATTTCTTGACAGTATGATGGCAACAACTTTGTGTGTACCAACTCGTTAGGATATGAAGTTCAGAGTGTTTTAGTAAGAGTCTTTGCCACACAAGGATGACTCGAGGGTTTATATCTAATTCTCGAAAAATTATGGGAACTCGTCTTTTGTCATTTTCTAGCAATTTGCAAAACAAAGGTTTTAACTTGTGTCCCCAACTTAACCGTGTGGTTGTTAGGCACAAGGTTTCGTATTAATTATTAACCAAATTGTAAAGTAAAATAATAGTAAAGTAAACTATAACCGGAACAAATAAATAAAAACAATAAAGTAAAGTTCTTTTGGGTTTTATTTATGCCTGCAGAAAGTAAAGGTATTTTTGTATTTTCGAATTCAATTCTTGCATAAAATGTAAAAGATAGTAAAAACAAGTAAAAGTGGTTTCTTATGATAAAAAGTGGATATGGTTTCATGGGTTCACTTGTCTACTCTCTCATAGTGTGGTGGACATAAAAGTTCTCATAGATGATATAATATTACTTAGAAATTTATTATGTGTTTGATTAACATGCATATGGGTATCACGTCCTAATATAAATATGATGCAACACATCTTACTTGTACTCCTATAGAAACATAAAACTCCATGCAATTCAAAATTAAGAATAAACATAGTATATCCTTGGATACTTTGACATGATGTTTAAATAACAAATGTGCTATTTTAAGAAAATAAGATCATATTTTTTGTCACAAGATGAATATAACACATGAATTCACTTTATCCCTAGTGAGGTAACAAAAGAAAGGTAAAAACCATAGTAGATCTCACATTTTCTATCACTATCTAATCACCACCACCATGGTACTCCAACTAATGCACATGTTCCCCCACACATGCTCTTTCATACAAGTATGATCAAAACAAGTACTTAATAGCGGGGTACATAATATGCATCTAACAATACATCTTACACATAATAAAATTCCAATCTCAAATATCATCTCAATAAACAAAGATCTACCACATAGAAATTACATACATGACCATAATCATGTTAGATAGCTCATATGATTCTAAACAATGGTATCATGAGAGAGATAAAGCTACTCCCACAGATCCATATTCTAGAGGTGGAATACTCCCTCTTCATCACAGAATTGGTGTTGATGATGTTGGAGAAGGTGGAGATCCAACCAGAGATGGTTCCGGTAGTGTTTCCCCTTTCAATCTTCGCTGATTCTGGCTCTATTTCATGGTTTCTATGTTTTCTTTGCCCCTTTCTAAGATCGCAATGAGAGACCTTTTTATAGAGGTTTCTAGGTCAAGACTTTGACTTAGGGCACTATATATACAGTTAGCGATGGTCTATGAGGGAAAGATAGGGGTGGCGTGGTCCCCCTTGGGCCGCACCACCTAAGATCTTTCAGGCCTCGATCCTCCTCTCGTGTGGTTCCAGTGCTCCAGAAGGTTCCCTTGCCGAGAAATTGATTCTCTAAAAATCTCAGATTTGTTTGACTTCATTTAGATCCCTGAAAGTTAAAAATATGCAAAACAGGGTTTTTCTGCATGCAGAGTAATAAACAAAATAAAGGGGATTATAGGTAAATCCCTATAAATTAGTGTAAAACATGTATATAACATTGTACTAGATGCGTATGCACACTTTGCCGCGCCACCTTTAGAACATTTAGGCATGGTGTGGTCAACGTGGAGAATTAGCATGTCTGTTTGGATGCATTGTTTTCGGGCATAACACCTGTAACTACCTCGGTGAATTACGCTCTTAGTTACATGCCTGGATGAACGAAAGTGGTTAAAATAGTACGGTGGGGCCCAGGGCCACTCACGGTAGACCTTTCGGCCGTCCTAACCACTTTCAGACATCGGGACAAGAACGAGCGGCGTAATCGGCAGGCGAAGGGATCAACTACATACACAAATGAGTATGTATGCAAGCCACATACAACAGTCCTCAGAGCCATGCCATCTAAAAGAAATAGAAATATTGCAACGCCATACGGCAAGATTCAAATATCCTAAATAGAGATAATAATTTAGGATAGCTCCTCATACAACAAACATCAGAGTATCAGGCGGAAGCGGAAAACAAGACCCGAGTACGGATAAGAAGCAAATTGGCATAAGATGCCCCATAAATAAACACATCCCGCCGACAGATCTCACAGATCACCGTTCCCGGAATCTCTACACCGAAAGATCGTTGCCAACATCATCTGTCTCTTCCACCCAGTATCCATCTTACGGGTACACCTGTTCATCTGAATCAAACAATTTATCGTGTGAGACCCTAGGGGTACTCAGCAAGTCTTTATGCCGCTAAAGGGGACACAACCTGGGGTGACGCGATTGCAGCAAAAGATAATACCTAACAATTCTACAGATACTCGCTAACCATCCGCCTAACCAAAGATAGACGGATGTCCGTGAATTAAGAACAACAGTTATAACAGTATAATTAGCAGATCCATCCTCCTCCTCCCTTACCAACGAGGAAGCGGACGAACATCCCCCATCACCCGTTGGCAGTTTTATTAACCATTCCATGAGTATTGCACTATTTACTAGTCAAGTACTTAGTCAAATTAAAAGCGGTACTTTAGTTATACTTGTCTATGATCGAGAAACTATGCTCCAAGTCGTCCATAACCGCGGACACGGCTTTCAGAAAGATTTACCCTGCAGGGGTGCACGAATAGCAACACACACTCGGTCAACCTCGGAAAAACCAAATCAAAACCCAACGAGGCATTCACGACAAAGCAATCACAGGATTCCAAAATATTTCAGGGGGCCACCCCATTAAGCTACCCGCAACGAAGTTGGCTGGCTCCGAGACGGACCCAAGGTTTGCGCCAATGGCTGTAAACGACTGGGAACCCGAAAATGTGACTGGGCTTGTCGATACCGCGAAAACACTCCGCAATTCTTAAACAGTACAGGTGCTCCTCGCACAATCTTAATAAAACAGTAACATGGCATAAGTACAGGATAGTAATAAAGCCCCAAACTACTTTGTGTCCCCAAGAAATAAGAATAAATCAAGCTCTGGCTCAGGGGGGTCCATAAGGCCTCCCGGATGTGGATAGTGCGAATAGTCAAGGAACAGGAATCAAGTACTCGGGTCCTACGGGACACAAGTGAGCATGAAACCCAAATAGCAGATATTGCACACCGGTGCCTCTTTCATTAGTTATCCCATTACTACTCAGGTTATGTTGTTTAGGTACCTCGTTATTCATCAGACACTCACATACCCTACACATGCTTTGCTACGACTCACATGGCTCAAACAACCCTGTAGTAAAGGCTCATGGGATGGAGGAACAAGCTTTGGTGGGGTTTAATAGTAAAAGCTATGCAGTACTTGGGATTCAATTTAATGCAATCACGACTCAATGATACAAGAATAAGATAGAGGCAATATGTACTGTATGTATGCAAGCATGTGGTAGTGCTTGCCTGGCAGCTCAGTTGAAGCGAGAGATGGATCTGGGTAGTACTCCTGTGATTCCTGGTAATTCTCCTGTTGGGCGTCTATTCGAAGAAGAACCAAACAAACAAGGGCCAACATAAATAAAGTGCACAAGCATATGAATTAAAAATGCGACAAGCAAACAAGCATGCCATGATGAATGATGCACAATTTACATGGCATTAAAGTAGCATAGCAAGGGTGAGGTGTGGTGCAAGAATTAAAGCATTTCATTATTTATTTAGTCCAATTTTTATTGCCATAAACAGTTCATATTTGTAAGAATTACATGATGCATGCTTCAATTCAGAACAAGGACTGCATAGATAGAACGGGCTCATCACGCTGATCGATTTAGACATATTATTTGCCAAATTTGGAGTTGTAGAATTAAAGTTATTAATTAATTAATGAAAAGGACATTTTATTGTAATTTTAATCATCTCGAAATTTTAAAGTGTCCAAACATTATTTTGAATGGCATATTTGAATTCCTCACATTTTTCTGATTCCAAAACATATATTATTTGTATTATTTGGATTTGTAAATTAAAATTTATTTGAAAACTGATTTGAATTTGAATTTAAATACTTTCTGGAAATGTTAATTGAAATCAGAAAATGGAAAATACTTTTTATACTCAGGCGAATTCAGCCCAGCCACTGACGGGTGGGCCAGCGGCTGGCGGGGCACATGCGCGCGGAAAACTCTTTTGCACCGCGGGCTTAGCTAGCCACTGAGGTTGACAGGCGAGGCCAGCGGCTTCGGCCCACGTGACAGCGATCGGACTCACAGAGGCTGCCGGGTGGACCGTTTGGGAGCGCGGGTTAGTTGCTCAAAAGTGCGGGGGCGCTTTTGCAAAACGAGTACAGCGGCTGGCAGGTGGGGTCGCGAGGGGGCGAGGGTTGAGCGGAAAATAACCAGAGGGGCTATCTGCAAAAAGGGGCCGCGCACTGTTCTTCTGCTTTCTCTGAACCGCGACAGGCCTAGGGTCGATCGACGCGGGGCGCGGCGCGCGGGGCTCGAACTCGCGTCGCGGGCGCGCGCGCTGTGGGTGCTAGCCAGTGCGGCGGTTTACGGGAGGATGACGGAGAAGCAGGAGGCTGCTAGATGTGCCTCTGCAAGGCGTAGCGCGGAACAAACGACTACGCCCACCGTGCACTGACGACGCTCGGCGAAACGAACGGCGAAGCTAGACGGCGACGGCGAGGCGGAGCATGTCAGGGAGGGAGAGGGGCTCACCGCGGGTTGGCCGGTGGTGTCAGATCAGGGAGAAGCACGACAGATCGGCGAGGAGGCTAGCGAGCCGGAAACTAGGGTTTCCGTAGGGCGTCAACGTGCTGGCAGTGCTGGCGCTCCTCGTCCTCGTCAGCGCGTGCAAGGCGATGTAGGGGAGCGTCCACGATCTCCCTGACCACCTCCACGACATGCTGGCCAGCTAGAACGAGGGGGGCGACGCGGTACTGGCGGCGACCGGCGGCAGGTCCTGGCGACGATGAAGACGAAGGGAAGGAGAGGCAGGCTTTAGGGTGGATCTGGGAGAGGCAGGGGAAGCTGTGGGGCGGAGGTAAAGCGTAGGAGAGGGAGGAGATGGCGTGTGGGAGCGGGGTAGATGGAAAAGTGGCTTCGGCCCTTTTCCATCTCCTTCCTCACGTGCTCGGGCTGGCCGGCAGGGGCACGGTAGGGTGGTGGAGGCTGCCAGGTAGGCCAGGGAGGGAGGAGAGGAAGGTGGGGCTGGCGCGGCAGTTGGAGAAAAGAGAGAGAGGGGAGGGGCTCGGCTGTAGCTAGGGTTAGCTTAGAGGGGCTCGGGTTAGGGTTTGCTAGGGTTGGGGTAGGGGTAGCTGGGGTGTGGGCTAGGGAGAGAGGGTGGCTAGGTGGGACCAGCATGTTAGAGAGAGAGGGAGTGTAAGAGAGAGAGAGAGGTGGGAGGAGGTTTAGGGTTTAGTAGAACTAGGGTTAGGATAAAAATAGAGAGAGGAGATAGGTTAGATTTTATTAGGTATTTAGATTTTAAAATTTGCTTATGAGACCATACCAAGAGGAAAGTGGGGCTTGATCTAGCATAAGCTAAGGTGGAAGAGAAACCAAGAAAAAGAGAGAGAAAAGAGATATGTAGAATGAGCCTCATATTCTCATGCATGAAGAGATTAAAATTGATAAAGATATATATGAGTATATGGGGGTGGTGGAATGGAAGGAGATGGTCCACAAAGAAAAGATCCATTAAATCAAAGGAAAAACCAATGGAATAAAAGGTGGTGATGAAGGTTGCATGGCCCATGCAAAATATTAAATGCCATGATTAATTTTGTGAGAACAAAAGTAGTGATATGGCATTATTCTGATGCATTCCCATGAAGTGGAATCAAGGCCAAGCAAGGGGATTTAAAGAACTAGATCCACCCTATTTTCCATGAGCTAGATAAAATCAAAAGAAAGACAAACAAGCTCATGGACTAATAGGATGGTGGAATTATAAGGTGGTGAAAAGAAAAGATAATGAAGGTGAATAAAAGATATGCCCCCAACTCAACTTGGGCATTTAAACTATATATCAATAACCAAATACAATATCAAGAGGCAAATACAATTAATAATGCATATGAGAGAAGAACCAAAAGGAAAGGGGTTTTATATGATGCTCAAATGCAAGGTGGCATGATGACATGAGCATGATGTAATTATGATGCAACAATTATATATAGGAAGTAGCCAATATCTTACTAGACCAAGTAGCATTACAATTGTTAGACAATTGGGATGCTACAACACCCATAAAATGGGATATCTGCACTTTTCCACCCTAGTACTACCGTATGCCTTCTTGCTAGAGCTATAACCTAATGTAATACATAAGGCACTAGAATAGCATAAGTTTGACATTGCCTTCCCTAGCAAATGATTAACTATACATGGCGCAAGGAAGGAGACATGAGTAAAACACCGGCGACAGCGGTGTCCATCCTACCTTGGCCCCCTTTCTCTGCTCCCTCGTCCTCGATCCATTGTTAATACTATGGCGCTTGTCATAGCCCACAACAACACCCATTCCAGGGCCTGGTCAGGAATGGCCTGCCAGGCAGTAGGAAAGTAGCAGTGAGCACGAGATCAACCTCCTACATATTATCTTGCAAGAACGTACCGGCAGGCATGGGAGTCACGATAGACAAGAAAAGGAAGAGTCAGTCATGGAGGAGAAACCATGATGTAGAGGGCTAGAGCCAGCGCAGCTAAGATGAAGCAGGCGCCCACCACGATTATAGTGGTGGCAAACCCCATGGCGTCAAAAGCAGCAGCGAGCAAGGTGATATTTGAAACCTTAGATGGGGGCGAGCCATGACGGTTATCTCCGCAAGAGGCACACTATGAGTAAAGACAATTATGGTTTCCCTGAATGTCCAACCGGTACCCAGAAATCAAGAGTTGTTGTGCTCCAGGTTGGCGAACCACAACTGAAGCGTGGCTCATCCTCCATCCATCGAACAAGTGGCTAAGGTGGAGCTGGACGGAGGAGAGCTACAACCTCAAGGACGAACCAACAATGGACGGCCACCTCAGTGAACAGGTAAACTCGGTGGAGTGGAAAGTCAACGGCGAGGCCGAGGTCGAGGTGGATGACGATGACAACTTTCTCGGGAAGATAGATGGAGATGGAGGTCGTCGTCGAGGCCAAGATTTGGATGTCCATAAAGATTTGGATAGCATATGATCCTTGAGGGCGAGTGAGTGGGAGCTAGACAGGAAGAGCGGCGATGGAAACCCTAGGACGGGAGCACGACGGGAGGAGCTGTGCTAGAGAGAGTTGCTGCGAGAGGAAACCGTTCTTGTGCTTCGATGCATTCGGGTCCACAACTTAGTTATATGACTCTAGCAAATGCGCTCGAGCTCGGTAAGGCCCACATGACAGCGTCAAAACGAAAGCTGAGAGCAGCCACAACACGATGCTTAAAAGCAGATGCTAGGATTAAAATCATGTTGTCTCAGTGGTTGAAGCCTTGAATCCTGGGCGCCCGACACAAATCTTTTCGTTCGAGGATACTCATTTTTTCCCATGTGTCTTGAAAGCGGAGGCTGTTTGGATCTATAATTAGCGTCTGAACTAAGCGCACAGCTTCGTAGCTTACTGCTTCCGCTTCCTATTTTATTTTTTAAAATTATCTTTGCTCCGTAAGCATCTAGGTAAGCGTTGATCCATTGAGAGTGAGTTTATGGGCTGAGAAGGCTCGCAGCTCTCCAAGATTAAGCTATAGAATAATATCATATCAGAGTGCTTGTGGGGATTGGTCCTACAGTTCTCATCGACATCATGCGACATGATGCTCTGCACTCCGGAGGCAGGAATAGAGGCGTGGTGGTGGCTGCTTGCCTGGTTGGGTGCGGCTCCGGCTGCATGTTCTATTAATATGACTAATTCGGTTTGGATAATTCGGTTATACGGTAAATATGGTTTGAGTAATTTGGTAAATACAGTTTTATACATAAATACAATTCAGTTTCGGTAATAACCATTAAATATCGGTTCGTAATAACCAAACTAACCGTAGTTGACGCGATTATTTTCAATACCTTTTAACTTGTATTTATAAGACTAAACTAGATGCGCAGCAGGGAGAGAAACAAAAAAACTATGAATTTCGGCCAAAATAAAATAGTCTAGTATTTTGTATAACTAAACTGGGTGTAATGCAAGAGTGAAACAATAAAACCATTTATATTTCAGCAAAATAAAATATTTGGTGCCTATAGGAGGAGTTCAACTCACGACCAATGCATTGAAAATAGTTTCTACAAGTACATACCACCACCGTTAAAGGAGTTAGTGATTTAAAATCACTTTGGCGCCTATATGACCAGTCTGATCGGGATTGTTTTGCTACAAAACACTATTCGGTTAATTTCGGTAAAAACCGGTTTTTCGGTTTAAAACCAACCGGAAATCATACTGTTAGCATTTTTGCTAACTGAAACCTTAACAACAAACTGAAAAAAACAATATTTCGGTTGTGGTTAGATTTTCTTCAATTTGGGTTTCGGTTCGGTTATGCGCAGCCGGAAGTGCGGCAGCGCACTTCGGGAGAGACATGAAGGAAGAGAGGGTCACGTTGGGCTGCTAGAGGAGGCCGTCACTTTTACAGCTTATGGAGCATCCTCGGTCGCTGCGCCGCGGCCCAAGGTTGTGGATAGGACCCAATCACTTAACGGGAGGGGCCTTGCTCGCGGTAAAAAAATCAAACTTACCAGCCTAGCGGACGATCTAGATGAACCCTCTTTCAAAATCCAACGGTTGATAATACATATGGCGGTGTGGCATGAGAACGCTACGTTACCACCAAGATTAAGCTATATAATAATATGATACAAATATGTTGAAATATATAACAATAAACTACAAAATCCATGTATGTAGTTTACATTCATCATAATCCACAAGCTGAACCTATGCTCCTCCACGAGTATGAAGGCGATAAAACTAAACATGGACTTTGGTGTTTGTTGTTAAGTTGAAACATCTCAAGTCATGATCATTGCTGCACCAAGTTAAATAATTTATATTTTTTAAAGAATGACAACAAGCACTTACCTTATGAAGTGATATTTCTCATCTACCATCTATGATTAAAAGTATATCAATCTTGTATAAAAACAAATGCACAAAGTACTATGAACAATTAAGCATACAAAGTGCATGTGAATGTGCATTTTGTGTTATCCCACTTTGGTCTTTCGAATACCTATCATATATGTGGACATTTGAAAGAGTAGATAGTAAGCATGGAACAACATGGACAAGTAATATTTAGCTTGCGAACGCTACCACTTAAGTTTATGTTTCAAATAGTACATCATTAGTGTTTGCTTCCATTGCACCTCATCTCTCTCATTATTTTGGCATTCTTATTTTCGGACATATTCTGCTTCTTTTCTATTAGCGCCTATTTATTGTAACTAGAAACATATGAAAACTAAAAGAACTTTAACTTAATCAACATTGCATGCATACTCACTCTCTCGCTCTTGGTACTTTTAGTTGAAGGGTTTGTGCCCTTTTCTTAGCGGTAGCATCCTTGCTCGAAGGGTTTGTGTCCTCATCTTTGTTTTTTATATGCATATTTTATTCTATTGCAAGGATTCTTATGCCTTGTAACACCTCAAAAATATTAAACAAGCTTATCAATATCTAATCATCCAAGTTTAGGGTTAATAAAAACTTTTATTATTAAACTTGATATGAATGCATGTGTGATTTTATTAATATATGAATGCTTGCTATTGCCATGATTGATTGCTATTAAGGTTAAGGATTAGTTTAAAAAGGATTACCACATCATCTAGATAATTTCCAATCAAACCAAAATGAAAATAAAATCAAATATGAAGCATATAAACTTATGGTCACTTTGGCCAAAATTACCCACTAGCCCATTTTGGGCATCTATAGTAAAAGATTTCTAGAAGAAACATTTCCAATTCTTTTCACCCCTTGCTAGACCAAGTAAAAGTGATCCAAGCAAACTTTACAAAATGGCAGAAACTATTTTCAAATCTATTTAAGAGGCAATTCAAAATTAAATCAAGTTCATATACCTAGATCATCACTTTTCAAAAACCACTCAAACAACTTCCACTTGACAAATCCTAGCAACTATATACTACCAAGCATATGACCAGATCACTCACCAAAAATCATTCAAAAATTCCAAAGTTAATCTCATGCGGCCATTAAGTCGAACACTTAGCAGGCAGGTACAACCTCAACCACTATTTACTGTTTTGGTCTATAAATTGCTCACCCATTTTTACTGCAATCAACCTAATCAATTGCACACGATCATCCCAGTACATAGCCGTGCAGTGCAGAGGCTCATCTCCATCATTGCGCTAGTGAAAATCCGTACCCGAGCGAGGTCATGCCGGTCGAGCACGAACCAGTCGCTGCACACCTCGCCGCCCTCTCCCATGATGCCTAGCTGATAGCTGTGACCTCACCGCCACCCCCTGTCCACCCGTTGACAAACAACGAAGAGTGGAGACGCTAGAATCACCGTGCCCATTTAAGCCTCTTCCATGCCGAGGACACGACGGAGCACCGCAGCCGCCTGATGATCCACAAGTATAGGGGGTGTATCGCAGTATTTTCGAGGGCAGTGAAACCCAATTTATTGATTCGACACAAGGGGAGCCAAAGAATATTTATAAGCCTTAACAACTAAGTTTTCAATTCAGCTGCACCTGAAACCAATCTTGCTCACAACAGTTTATCAGTAGCAACAATTTTGTAATAGCAATAGTAAAATAATAGCAGTAGTAAAAGTAAAGACAGTAGTAACAATTGCAGTAAATAGTAGGATTAAAGCGTGGTAGGCATAGGGATGGATGGATGGGCATTGCATGGACAAGACAATTCATATGGCAATCAAGACATAGGGCATTTGCGGATCAATAAGATAAAGCATCCAAGTACTAAATAATCCTAGGCATGTGTTCTATATATAGTCATACGTGCTCGCAATGAGAACTTGCACAACATCTTTTATCCTGCCAGCCCGTTTGCAGCGGGGCCTCAAGGGAACTACTGGCAATTAAGGTGCTCCTTTTAATAGAGCACCAGAGCAAAGCATTAACACTCCGTAAACACATGTGATCCTCACATCAAAGCAATTCCCTCTAGTTATCCCGATTGCTGTCACTTCGGGGCCTTTGGTTCCAGACAACAATATGTGTATACAACTTGCAGGTAAGACCATAAACAATACTATCACAATAAATCAGTAACATGTTCAGATCTGAAATCATGGCACTCGGACTCTAGTGACAAGCATTAACATAACAAGTTGCAACAAAGTCAAAAAGCACTAATAATAGATACTAGGCACCATGCCCTAACAATCTGATGCCATTACATGAATGATCTCATCCAATCCCTACAATCCCCATAGCCTACAGTAGGGGATTACTCACTCATAGATGGGGGAAACATGGATGTTCGATGGAGAAGCGATGGTGATGATGATGGCGATGATTTCCTCCAATTCGCTGTCCCGGCAGGGTGCCAAAACGGAGTTTCTGGTTCCGAATCGCGGAATCTGGTGGTGGCGGTGCAGCGGAACTCTTTCTGGAAAAACGTCGAACCCCCCTTGGTTTTTAGATCAAGAGGCAACTTATAGGCGAAGAGGGAGGTCGAGGGGGTGACCGAGGCGGCCACACCACCCCTTGGCGCAGCCTGGCCTGGCCTGCGCGGCCAGGTGGTGTGGGCCCCTCATGGCCCTCCTCCGTCTCATCTTCTGGCTCCATGAATCTTCTGGTGAAATAGGATTTTTGGCATATTTTCCAGGATTTTTCCTGATAGTTTATTTTCTGCACAAAAACTAGACACCAAGGTAATTTTGTTGAAAACAGCGTCAGTCCGTGTTAGTTGTATCCAAATCACACAAGTTTAGAGGAAAAACAATAGCAAAAGTGTTCCGGAAAAGTAGATACGTTTTGGACGTATCACCGCCTCTCGCACACACGCCGCGCTTTGCTCTCTCCGCTCGTACCCGCAGTCGCCATGGCACCAGTGACCTCCTAGGCACGATGGTTCACCGTCACGCGCCCCGTGACCACCGTATTAAGTGACGAACACCTGTGTACCTGAATAGAGCGCCGACATAGCCCGACCAACAGAGACCGCCCCTTGCCGTGTCGTCACGCACATGACGATCGACGTAGTCCTCCGCCTCGACCCATGCCCTCTGCCATGCTTACCTATAGCAGCATCACCGGAGAAGCCCGACGATGCCGCCCTGCCTCCAATGCTAGGGTATAAGTAGAGGCCACCCTAGACCTCATTCTGCAAACCATTCCACACCACACTCACCTAGGAACCTCACCGTCCCATCCCCGGAGCAAGGCGAGCACCACGATGCCGGAATTTGGCCGGAGTCCGCCGCTGCAGTCGAGGATGGAATCCATCGATTGGAGCCACCCCAGGCCGCCGTGACCGCCAATCGACTTGCCGTCGATGACTTGCCCATTTTCCCCCATCGCCGACCCTAGCTGGAGCCCTGGTGAGTCCCCAGCGACCCCACCATCGCGTTAGGGTTCGTATCTCGCCAGAGCAGTTCGACGGAGACGACGAACCTCGGCCATAGATCGTGTTTCTAATCGTAGGCCTAAGATTGGTAGATAGCGTTTCGGTTAGAATTAGTCACTGGCATGTGGGACCATTCTGTCAGCAGCCCGCTACGCGCACGCTGTGCACGGACCATTTAGTTTCCCGCGCAGAGCCCAGCGATTCAAATAAAAAATTTCTATTTAGTTTAAAACCTCATTCTATAGCGAAATTCCAAATTCAATTCAAGGAGTTGTACTGATCCAAAATGCATGATTCCAATTTTTTTGGAAAGGTATTAAAAATATCTAGTCACTCCCGTTGGATTCAAACCAATTGAAACTATAGATCACCTACACTAAAAATAACAAGACAAAGGCTTTTGCCACTTCAAACATTTTTATAAAATAAACTAATAATGCTTTTGACTTGATTCCAACTCTCAAAAATCACATTTGCCATGCTCTACATGAGTATATAAAAACATTTGGTTTTTTAGATACTAAACATGGACTAGTATTAAAATAATAATGTATAGGCATTTCTAGCCACTTAAAATGTTATTAAATAGTAATATTAAATCTTGTCATATATAACCCTTTTAAATCACATTCCCAAGTATTGAAATAGGTGGTGATGACATGTGTCAATATGATCCCCTATTTTTGGAGAATATTAAATCTTAAGATTTTTAAATGAGTAGAAATTACTTTTATAAAATAAGAGGAATAAGAAAAATAATATTCTATATGATGATTGATATGACACTAGATCATCTAGTGTGAGCCCCTGTGTGCTAAATAGAAGTAGTGAAGTGTTGTTTGGTGATTGTGTACCTTGTGTGCATTTATAGACGCTAGTACCAACTCGGGATACACCGAGGAGGAGTACTTCGAGGAGGAAGAAGAAAACTTCAACGACTGCAACCAGCAAGGCAATCCCACTATGCAAGTTATCCATGCAAGTTTAGGTATGCAAGCTAACTTGTACAGATACCATATGCAAACCTTTGAGATGCAACTTTACCAATTCCCAGTTTTAATCCAAGCTTTTCTTTTCCTTTCGCTACAGTCTTACTTAGTTAAATGAATTGTGATTAGTGGAAAATGGGATGTATATCCTCAAGATCATTAGATCTAGCCTTGGATACTTATACTTGATTAGTGCCCCCAATAGTGACACCCTCAATACTAGTGGCTAGTGCTAACTAAACTTGATTACTTTAGATGGGAATACTTGGTAAAAAGGATTATGAAAACCTTGGAATGATGGTTGATTCTATTGAATGTTTTGACATCTGTTATGATTTACACCATGGTTTGATGATGAAAATGTTGAGGCATGAGCCTTGACCCTTATAAAAATTGATGGTTGGGTTCGGATGCGATAACATTCCAATTTTACCGTACAACCACAATACCTGAGTTGGTTAGGGCTTGATCGTAAGTTTATATGTCTTAGTACGGGTTCCCTTGCGGAAGAGGTTGAGCTGAGGCTACCTCGTGATGAATGTACACCTATGTAGTGCCTAGGATGGCAGATGGCCATGGCTGGGAGGCCAAGATCATAGGAGAGGTGCCTATACTAGGGTGTGTAATTGAAAGGTTAGGATTCATTATCCGCATACCAAGTATGATGATTCAAGGTTATCCCTGACGGATGTATCGAATTTTGTGGTGAAAGTGTTATGGGGTAACCCCGTGGGTGGCTCGATCTTCACGGATCTCGTGGTCAAATCGATGGGGAAGCGAGGGGAAAGGGAGAAGGTAGCGAAAGCGGACACACACCTCGCGAAGAACACGATGAACACACGCAAAACACACACAATACAAGGCCGATTGCTCTCACCGGTGGCCACCGGTCCGATAGAATCCTTGCAAGGAAAGATCGGTCAACGTGCTCCCGTCAATCCCAAGCGGAAAGGGAAGAACACCTTGGAGAGGGTCTTGACGTCTTGGCAAAGGGACACTGATGCCAAGGCCTTGTACAACGAGGGAGGCGCGATGCAAACTCCAACGAGGTGGTGACGATAATCGATCCCCTTTGGTAGAAGGGGATGAGGCAAAACTAGAGATTCCACAAAGGGGGTTTTCTTTAGTCTATCATCTTGCCTCCGGTTACATGAGGGGGTGGGGCACTATATATAGGTTAGACACTAGTTCAAGGGTACTTTAGGAATAAAAGGGGAAAGTCTAGGCGGACTAAAGGGTACATGGGCCAAAGGCCCAGCTGGCGGCGCGCAGGCCCATACGCTCAGGCCAAAGACTCCGGTGTGGGCTCCGGAGACTCCGGTGTGGGGTTCGAAGACTCTGGTCTGTCTCTGGTGTCGTCTCCGGAGTGGCAGACAGACTGTCCTCGAGCTCGATCTGGGGGTCAATCTAGAGATGGGTTCGGAGACTCCGAGGTCTTCAGGCCGGAGACTCCGGTGTGCACAGGCCGGAGACTCCGGTGCTCCAGCTGCTGCTTCTTCCGTCTTCTCTTCCAAGCCTCCGTCTTGTCAGGCTTGGTGCTCCAGGCTTCTTCCCTTGCCTTCGTACTCGTCGATATGAACCTATCATGGATATGGGACAGAGTATGAAGTAGTATACCATTCAAGAGGGTAAGAAGTGGGCTCACATAGAGGAACAGATTCACCTTTGGAGTCCATGACGACTTGGCATAAGTTGGAGACCATGATGTGGTAACGACCGAAGGTCGGGCTACATCATCTCCCCTCCCTTCAAAAAGAGTCTTCCTCGACTCTACACGCTGATCACAAAGTAGAAGATGTCAAGAGACCTTCTTGATCATGGGGTTCACCATATAGTCATCCTCGGGAAGATTGAATTGACAACAGTTCAATGTTCCTTCACCTTCTATGAAGCCTACAAAGCTCACCACAAAAGCGAAGCAACACTCAAAGCATAGCCAATTCATGAAGATTATAGCATGAGTCCTCAAGTAGAAGGAAGTCACCTTAGGATGTAGAGATGGCTCGTTGAAGGGTAGCCATAGGTAACTCTCTTTGATTCGTCTTGTCAACTCTTTGTCCATAGAGGTTAACGCATACGCAATTGTACCTTCACACAACAAAGACCAAGCAACATATGTTCGTGTGTGATAGAGCAGCATGTCAATTGTGGCATGTCCATTCTTGTTCACAACACTATTAGCACAACTCAAGTATAGCAAACCGGATGCATATGCAAGGTCAAAGTGCATGGAAATCATTTGAACATCATCGAAATGTGGGAACTCAAAAACTCCATAAAACATCTTAGTGTGGCACTCAAAGCAATGGACAATATTGGTCAACATCTTTGATGCAAGAGTAGGAGAATTTGGCAAAAACACATGTGGAAGAACATCCAAAACAACATCATTATTTGTGCAAACCAACCATTGGAAAGAACAATTGTTCAATATGTTGGATGCCATACACAAATCATCAAGAACCAATATCATGGGGGTATGAGTATCGCAAGCGGAAGCAAAAACAATATGTTTGCAAACAAACCATATGAAAGAGCAAGTGTTCCTTATGTTTGTTGCAACAACAATACGAGAGACTTGGAAGCTCTCGTGACAATACATGCTCATAATGGCATTATGGTTGCACACAAAACATCGGAAATAGAAATTGTTCAACATTTTTGTGGCAACACACAAAGCATCAATATCCAATAGAAACAAGACATGATTGTCACAAGGAGAAACAATACCATCAACAGGCTTGCAACCAAACCATAGGAAAGAGCAATTTGTCAACATGAAATATGCAAAGCATGCAAAAGGTATCAGAGCTGGGTTCAATCTTGAACTCACTTGGGGGATGCTCTCTAGAGATCTTTTTGTCAACTCATGCTCAACCGAGGTTGACATTCTTGTGCGGCTACCTACACACATGAAACACGAAAGGAAGAACGTGTGTGCATGGTAGAGAAACACATCATCCATTATGACGTATCTCTTCTTGTGCACATCACCATGAATGTCAATCAAGTGTGAAATAGATGCATGGTGAGTATGCAAGTGGGCCACATGCTTATCATGGCAATCATTAAAATCTCCAACATTTGAGAATGCTATGGGGGCCATTTCAATATAAACCATATGAGAATTATTGTTGCAAGCAAAACAAGTGAAAGAGCAATTATTCAACTTATTGCAAGCAACGAGAGAAATTGTGAAACACTCATGACAAAGGATGGTTCGAGGGGTACCATTGGTAACATAATTGCAAGAAAAACATTGGAAAGAGCAATTGTTCAACAAAGTGCAAGCAATTATATCATCAATGTAACGTTTAGAGCATGGCATGTCTATGGCAACGTCATCATAATCAAATAATTTCACATTCTCAACATTATGCAAAGGCAAAGTATCACATGGAAATATGAATGAAGCATATGTGATATCACAAACATCATCCATAGCATGCCAATCATCACAAATCATCATGTCCACTAGTGGGATCATGGCATCATCAACACCTGTATTCTTACCTTGTTCATACCTGCCATATGAAGTGGGTGTTGTGGTAGTGTTGGCCTCCATGTGGGCGACTTCTTCATCATCCATGGGGATGGCATCATCTTCATCCACCATGTACATCTTCTTGGTAGGAGGCATCATCATCTCCAAGCTTGGCGTTTCTTGATCATGGAACCTAGCACAACATGAGGAAACACACTAGAGGTAGAGGGTAAGTCGTTAGAAATCAAAGTGGTCTCACATGACCTATCAACTACCACTCTCAACTCACTCGGTGTATCACTCATGCCCTCCAAGGGGAAGCACTCAATCTCACGTATGGTGGAGTCGCTCATCTCACTCTTGTTTTCACTCAAGTGGGCTAAGTGGCTCTCATACTTACATGGGATTGGTACCACATCATCACTCAAGCATGTAGGGGTAGGCTCGATTCTCTCAACTCCTTGCGCCTCCTTTGGTGAAGGGAAAATCCCATGCTCACCATTCTTGACCTTGTCGTCGGTGTCTTGCACCTTGGCTTGTGTAGTCCTCTTGATGTACTCGTCCAACTTGGCGAAGTAGAGGTCTTCGTCTTCCTCATCCATGAAGTTGCATGCATCATCTAGGACGTCAAGGTTTGGCATTGAAACTTGATGGTGTGGAGGAGAGCTTTCTCTTGGTGCCCTTTTGGTGGTGGCACGAGTAGTTGAAGGTGCCTTATGATGGTGTCGACGGAGGTCATTGGCATGCCTTGCCAAAGGTTGATGTAGATGGCGCACTTGGTCATCCACATGACGCTCGCGACGATGCTCCTTGTCCTTGGCACTCTTCTTGTGATGGTGGTGCCTTCTTGAGCTTGGTTGAGCATTATCGATGGTGCTCAACATGTATTCTCTGTCTTCATGGTGAAGATGCCTTGAGCGACGTCTTGTATCCTCTTGATGTTGGCGATGATCATGAGAGGATGTATGTTGATGAATATTCTTGCTTCGTGGCACCTTGTGTGGAAGATGATGTTTGGGCGCCACTCTTCTTGGAGTAGATGGAACTTGATGCCTTGGAGGTAGATGCACTTGACTCCTTCGAGGTTGTGGTGCTTGGCGCCTTGGAGATGGTGGTGCTTGGTGGCTTGGAGATGGTGGCGCTTGATGGCTTGGAGGTGATGGCGCTCGTCGCCTTGGAGATGGTGGTGCATGACGCCATGTAGGTGTCCACGCTTGACGCCTTGGAGGTGGATCATCGAAGTAGGTGGTGCCCCTTGGTGTGGCACGCTTGGCCTTGAAGGTTATGGTTTCTTGATGATGCATGTCCGCTAGCTTGGCATAGTAGTCCTCCATCTCCAAGCGGTGGAGGTATTCTTCATGGCTCATGGAAGAGCCCTCGAAGTGGGTGAAGGTCGCCATCTCCTCCATGCTTGGTGAGGCATAGTCGTTGTAGCACTCGAAGTCGTCCATGCTTGGGGAGTCGTTGTTGATGTAGTACTCCATATCACCCAAGCATGTGGAGCCATTGTCGGTGTAGTGCTCCCTGTACTCCAAGCATGAGGAGCCATTGTCGATGTAGAGCTCCAAGTCCTCCATGCTTGGGGAGCCATAGTTGATGACGTGCTCCATGTCTTCCATGCATGTGGAGTCGTCATAGGTGCAATACTCCGGGTCCTCAAATCACGCGGAGCCACGTCGGTGTAGTGCTCCATCATGTCCTCTATACTTGTGGAGTCGTAGTCATGGTGGCTCATCATGGACTCTTCATAGATATCCTCCTCGGTTCCGGAGTCCCTAGACATGATTCACAAGACCAAGTGGTGTATATGGAAGTGGTAGGGGGGTTAGGGATGCAACGTCAAACCTTACTTTACCTTGGAAGATAGTATCATGCAAGTGGCAACACTTGAGAGCAATCAAAACCAAGCAAAGTGAAGTTCACGCGGAACACCAAAACCAACTAACCACTAAAAAACACACACACACAAAGCTTATGGTGGATAGGTATGGAAGGTGGCGTGTCCAAGAACAATCCAAAATCAAGATATTGTAATGGAAAGTAAAGAACCACGATGATCACAAAGCAAAACAAGTCAATCCACAAGATATGAATATATACAAGGAAACACACACGGTGGGATAAATGGGACTTGTGCGACGGAGAAAGTGAGCTAAGAACCAAATGATTACCTAGCGAAGACTATGAGCTCGTGTCGTACAAGTGCAAGGAGAGACGCTAGTTCGATTGCAATAAAATTGGTGGGCTACAAGATATGCACAATAAGTACCACCCATTTGATGTTCATCGAGCTTGCGCTTCCTATTCTATGAGGCATTTGTTTCTTTCTTTCTTTTTCTTCTTTTGCTATTTTTTTTCTCTTTTTATTTTCTTTTACACTTGCCTCTTCTTTGTGCCAACAACTCTACAAGATAACTATATGAGATAGCATGCTCACAACTTTTGTTCAGAATTCTACAAGGTATCAAATGTGCATATCCCAAGCAATCATAGGAGGAACTAGTCTCAATAGGTGTTCGTTTATACCTTTCTTCGCCGATCTTCACCCTTTATTGGTGGATTCCGCCTTTCTCATAGAATTTGGATGGAGTCGATAGCATGAACCATGGAGATTATGATGTGGAGCTCTTTCTCCTCTTCAAAACGAGCTAAAGAACACCAAAATCTAAGTTCGTATGCAAAAGTTATGCCCAAAATGGTGAAACAGATTTGCTGTCAGCAGTGGGGGCGGAGACTTTGCCAGAAACTCCGATCTAGACCCGAATCTTCGGTTTGGGGGCCGAAATCTCTGGTCTGGGCCAGAGTCTCCGGTCTAGGGGCCAGAATCTCCGGTCCGGAGGTTCCAGGACGTGGAACTCGTCCCAGACGCGATTTTGGCGGAAAAACTCGAACCAAAAAGCCAAATCGGTAGGGGAAATCAAGGAATTAGGCCATGAAAACACAGGGGAAGGTAGATCAACAAGTTTAGCAAGTAATCTACGGATCAAAACCTACCAAAACGCACTCAAATCACAGATCGATCCAAAACATGAATTAGGGCTGTTTTTGGTGGAATTTTCGAATTTATGGGGAAAAAGACCAAATCGAGGAGAAATCCATGGCAACCAAAAGCTGCTAATACCAGATGTTATGGGGTAACCCCGTGGGTGGCCCGATCTTCATGGATCTCATGGTCAAATCGATGGGGAAGCGAGGGGAAAGGGAGAAGGTAGCGAAAGCGGACGCACACCTCGCGAAGAACACGATGAAGACACGCAAAACACATACGATACAAGGCCGATTGCTCTCAACGGTGGCCACCGGTCCGATAGAATCCTCGCAAGGAAAGATCGGTCAACATGCTCCTATCAATCCCAATCGCAGAGGGAAGAACACCTTGGAGAGGGTCTTGACGTCTTGGCAAAGGGACACTGATGCCAAGGCCTTGTACAACGAGGGAGGCGCGATGCAAACTCCAACAAGGTGGTGACGATAGTCGATCCCCTTTGGTAGAAGGGGATGAGGCAAAACTAGAGACTCCACAAAGGGTTTTTTCTTTAGTCTATCATCTATGCCTCCGGTTACATGAGGGGGTGGGGGCACTATATATAGGTCAGCCACTAGTTCAAGGGTACTTTAGGAATAAAAGGGGAAAGTCTAGGAGGACTAAGGGGTACATGGGCCAAAGGCCCAATTGGCGGCGCGCATGCCCATATGCTCAGGTCGGAGACTCTGGTGTGGGGACCAGAGACTCCGGTGTGGGCCGGAGACTCCGGTCTGTCTCCGGTCTATCTCCGGTGTCGTCTTCGGAGTGGCAGATAGACTGACCTTGAGCTTGATCTGGGGGTCGGTCCGGAGATGGGTCCAGAGACTCCGGGGTCTTCAGGCCGGAGAGTCCGGTGTCTTTAGGCCGAAGAGTCCGGTGTGGCCGGAGACTCCGGTCTGCGCAGGCCGGAGACTCCAGTGCTCCAGCTGCTACTTCTTCCGTCTTATCTTCCAAGCCTCCATCTTGTTGAGCTTGGTGCTCCAGGCTTCCTCCCTTGCCTCTGTACTCGTCGGTATGAACCTATCATGGATATGGGACGGAGTATGAAGTAGTATACCATTCAAGAGGGTAGGAAGTGGGCTCACATAGAGGAACGGATTCACCTTTGGAGTCCATGACGACTTGGCATAAGTTGGAGACCATGATGTGGTAACGATCGAAGGTCGGGCTACATCAGAAAGTGACCTCTGCAGAGTGTCAAACTATTCGAATAGCCACGTCCGCGGTTATGGACAGTTGGAGTGGCCATACTATTCCGTTGTCAGATGTTTTCAAAATGACCTTTGAATTGAAGGATGGCTTTGATTTGGCCACAACAGAGTTGGGGACATGAAATCTGAGTTCCCACTTAAGTAATGTAGAGAACTAAACTTAGGTCTTTACTCTTAAGGCTTTATGAAATAAACCTGGCTTTTTGCAAACAAACCTAGAGCTTATGACTCCTACTAGTTTTACCTTACTTATGCTAGTGATAGTTTGCGAGTACTTAAAGAGTACTCATGGCTTTATCCCTGGCTATTCCCATGGCCAGACTATGAGGAGGATTACCCGGAACATGGATAGCAGGAGGTCTATGACAACTAGGATCATCTCCCATTGTCAGCATTGCATGTGACTCTGAAGATGGATCCCTACTACGTTTACTTTCCACTGCTTTGATTATATTAAGACTGGATCATGAGATCCTTTATTTGTAAGACCTTTATGGTTTGTAATGGATGATGTACTGTGGTACTACTTCTGTTATGTCTCACAGAAATGGTAATCCTAGGATTGTGATGTACGACATAACAGGCATCTGGACTTAAAAAACCGGGTGTTGACAAGTTGGTACCAGAGCCATCCTGACCATAGGAGACCCTAGTTAGAATGGACGCCTGAAGAACCTAGTTTCAAAACAAAATAAGTGAGTATTTACAAAAACTATTCTCATTCTTATCCTTGATATTCTTTCAAAAAGAGATCACTTGTTACTCAAAATTCTTACAATTCTACATAAAATTTGACACACTTGATCACTTCACTAACTTACTCATCTTAATTGCTTATAGATGGAGGTCCAGTATAGCAAGTTTTACCAGTTGGGCAATGGAGGACATCTTATCTTTGAGAGGGATCTAGACCAGCTTTCAGAGTATCTTGGACGCCTGCACCCGGAGTTCTTCGGGGCACAGCGCAATGACCAATCTAGAGGGGAGCTACAGTGGATGATTGTTGCCGACCTGATAGGAAAAATGGAGCCACCTCTTTCTGACAAGGTTCAGTTCAGCGTAAGGGAGAACAACTGTCTAGACGGATTAGCCAGGGCAATGCAAGAAGCTCTTGCATGTTTGTGTGCTCAGAACATCAACCAGATTAGTGGCACCCATTTTGCCCACTATGCTAGACATGACTACGGGATAGCCTTTGGCCGTGCCTGCACACCCAGAGTTGAAGCATCACATGGACCACATGGCCTTCATGTTGCACGAGACACAGAAAGATTTAGACAATGCCCGTGCTTACGCCAACCAGAACCATGCCGAAGCTGTTGACAAGAAGGAAACCATCGCCATTCTCGCCAAGGAGCACAAGTCACTTCACAGACATCAAGACAAAAAGGATCGCACCATCGCTCGTCTTCGTCAGAAGATAGCCACCCTAGAGGAGACCATCCACTACCAGGAGATCTAGCTGGAGGAGAAGGATTAGGAAGGTGAAGATATCTGTGGTGATATTCACTCTTACCTCAGTGATGACAATGACTATCTGGAGGACGTCGCCATGGAGGACAACACTGATGAGGATGATGCTGACTTCATTGATGACGAGGAGCCCGACAGTTCTGATGCTTAGTAGTCGCACCTGAGCACTATCGTAGGTGTGAGTTGTACCCGGTCCCTTTGTATCGTAGCTTGCCAGAATGGTCCTTAAGACCATCTGTTTGTTTTTCTAGTTGTGGTATGTGTTTGTATTGTGTGTTTGTGATGAATGTGTTGGGTCCGTAGCATAGAAAACAAAAAATTCCTACGATGAGAACTACACGCCAAGATCTATCTACTAGGTACAAAGCAACGAGTTTTGTTAACGAGTAGGAACTCGTGGTTGATGTAGTCGTACACTTGCCGATCTCAAGATCGTGAGAAAGTCCGAGCGCCGCAACTCAGCAACGCATCCGTACTCGCACACACATTCAAGCCACCGAACAACCTCCACCTCCTCGCTCCAGCGATCCAGCGGAAGCAGCAACTCCTTCCAGACGAAATGCCACCAGGAACATGTATCTCGCTAATTCGAGACCATGGGGGGATAATTCTAGAGGGGGAGAGAGATCCTTCACAAGGAGGTGTGTTGAAGAAGGAGGAAGAGGGTGGCCTTTTATAGGAGGAGGGGGGTGCCCCTCCTCTCCATGGCCGGCGCATGGTGGGTGACCCCTCACCTCCCCCATTCATGTGGTGGTAACCCCTCCACATTAAAATGCCTCTTCACATTCCCCTTTAAAGTCCCTACTTTAAATGCATTAAAATTCTCCAAGTTTAATGCTCTCTCATTTAATAAAACTCTTTTATTAAATTTATTCAGAAATTTTGTTAATTACTTTAATTAAAAAACATTCACATATAACCCCTTGCAATATTTCAATATCACATGCAGAACCACTTTCTGCAATTTCACCCGAAACAATTTCCGGTTTCTATCGAAACAATTCCCGCGCTTTGCAATTCTTTCATCTGAAACATATGTGCTCCAAAATGGTGTCCGGTAACTCTTAAGTCTGTCACCCGACAGTTCGCGAATAATGCAGACATGATTGAGACTCCTCTCAGATCAATAGTCAGAAGCGGGACCTGGAGATCCATACTGACTCCTGCATATTCAACGATGACTTATATGATCGTGAGAACCTTTAACGCTTGTAATTTAATCCCTTTGTCTCATGATATAATACATGTTCGAGATTCGATAATCGGTATCCAAATACCTAGTTTGATCTTGTTACCGACATGCACTCTTTTCTCGTTCCCGTGATATAACATTCTAGTGATCACATCACTTGCTTGCAAGCTATCTCAATGTGATATCACCGAGAGGGCGCAGAGTATATCTATCTGTCATCGGGATTGACAAATTCCACTCTTGATCCATGAGCCTCAACATAACACCTTCATAGCACTGAACCCATCTTTATAGTCACCCTGTTATGGTGTGATGTTTGATGTTATCAAGATACTCTTCAGGTGTTAGAAATTAACATGATCTCATGGTCTAAGGATAAAGATTACTTCGTATGATGTTATAACAATATAAACATAATGACTTGATCATAATGCTATACTTCGGATGAATGTTCATCACATCATTTCACAAATGATGTGACCTTGTTATTAACAACATCCAATGTCTATGATCAGGAAACCTTGATCATCTTGTTAATCAACAAGCTAGTCTATAAGAGAGGCATAACTAGGAACCCTTTTTGTTTATTAAACACACATTATTGATGTTTCCGATCAATACAATTCTAGCATGCAAAATAAACATCAATCATATATAAGGAATACATAATAACAACTTTATTATTGCCTCTCAGGGCATATTTCCTTCAGTCTCCCACTTGCACTAGAGACAATAATCTAGTTCACATAGTGATAAATCTAACACCCATGGAGTTCTGGTGTTGATCATGTTTTTCCCTAGGGAGAGCTTTAGTCAACGGATCTGCTACATTTAGGTCCGTGTATACTTTACAAATCTTTATATCTCCATCCTTGACATGCTCGCAGATGGAGTGAAACCGGTGCTTAATATGCTTGGAATTCTTGTGAGACCTCGGTTCCTTTGCGTTGGCTATGGCTCCATTGTTGTCACAATAGATCACCATCGGGTCCAATGCACTAGGAACCACACCTAGTTCCGTAATGAACTCTTTCATCCAAACCGCTTCCTGCGCCGCTTCTGAAGCAGCAAAATATTTTGCCTCCATCGTTGATCCAGCCACCATAGGTTGTTCGGAACTCCTCCAACTAACTGCTGCTCCGTTCAAGAGAAATACGTATCCGGATTGAGACTTAGAGTCATCCGGATCGGTGTCAAAGCTAGCATCGACATAACACTTAGCGACTAGCTCTTCTTCACCTCCGTATATAAGAAACATATCCCTAGTTCTTCTCAAGTACTTGAGGATGTTCTTGACCGCTATCCAGTGTTCCGAACCTGGATCAGATTGGTACCTACTAGTCAAACTAATAGCATGTGCCACATCCGGTCTTGTACATAGCATGGCATACATAATAGAGCCTATGGCCGAGGCATAGGGGATCTTATCCATAATCTCTCTTTCTTCCGTCGTAGCCAGACTTTGAGTCTTACTCAATGTCTTGCCTTGCAACATAGGTAAGAACCCCTTCTTACTTCCGTCCATATTAAACTTCTTTAATATCTTATCAAGGTATGTACTCTGTGATAGCCCAATTAGGAGCGTTGATCTATCTCTATAGATTGTAATGCCTAATATATATGACGCTTCACCAAGGTCTTTCATCGAAAATTTGCTGTTTAGATAACTTTTAACACTGTTTAAAAGATCTATATCATTTCCAATGAATAATATGTCATCCACATATAATATCAGAAATGCCACATTGCTCCCACTCACTTTCTTG